>VXAV01010470.1:3834-38941 GCA_013399715.1 Alectura lathami
TTTTTTTTTTTTTTTTCTGGAAATTTGTTTTTAAAGCAGATACTACAAGATCCCCAGGCACATTCTTCCCCTGCAAAAGAGCCAGCCCTATATGAGAAAAATCCTTCGCTCACACCCTCGGCCACGTTTTGCACTCCCCACTGCCGCATGCGCTGCTCCTGCACCGCACCACGAGCAGCAGCCAGGGCATGCCCCAAGTGATCTCCTGGGTGGGAATGTGGTTTTTAATTACATGTTGGCACTCGCTCAGGGAAAAATAATTACTCTTGGTTAGTCTCTGTCTTTAAACATTGTCAAGACAAAAGCAGTGAAACAATAGCCTTAAAATATCTCAAAAGAGCGATTATAGCAGCACACCGGTCCATCGATCATTTGAGAGGCCAGCACTGATCACAGCACGGCTCCAGGGACAGGCAGGAGATGTCAGGAGGAGACCTCTGTGGCCACTAAAGGCAGCCACAGCCCTGCCACCAAGAGCTGGCATCCCCGTCCCCTTCCTCTCCTCTCACAAGTCCCACAGCAGCAGCGAGAAGTGTTGTGCTGGGCTCGTCATCTCTGACTTCTTTCACGGACACAAAAGTCATAAATTTTATGCTTGCTAAGGGCTAATGCATAAATCCTGAACAATGCAAACTCTCCTGCAGACTTCAAAGAGGCGAGAGCTTTAGTCATTGACAGAGCACTAAATCTTCACTGCATTTACATCATGGACCAGATATTGCCTCACCATGCCACATCTTCTGCAGTGCTGTCTTTAGCTGATAACCGCAAACTCTGGAATGGAAGTAGAGATGGAAACAAACTAGCACAGCTTACTGACTCTTGTAAAATCCATGTGCAATCGCATTGCTAGTGCGAGCAGAGCCCAAAAGTCCAAATGAGAGAGGACAGATGATGCACTGTGCCTGACCATCCCTGGTGCTGATCCACACTTTATTCCCTCCCAGTCCATACTGCCACATCGCTTCCCATGCACGCTGTGCTCTGCCCACATCGCTTCCCATTCACACTACACTCATCCCCCTGCCCATGCAGGAGCCCCTCCTCACCCTGCCTTCATCTAAACCCTCCCTAAAATGCGCTTTTCTGCTCCTCTCTGACAAAGCAGAGCAAAGCCAGATGGCATAACAAGCTCAAAATGTGTTGATGACAGGTCAGTGGCTCGGGCTAGCAGTAACACTGCAATCCCCACAGATCCTTTGTGCTGTCTCTGCCTCTCATCTGCCCGCAATTGAAGACAGATCTGCCAGTAAGCTCAGAAACAAGAAAAGCATCAGCCAGATTTTCGACAGTTGCTCCACAACTAGGGACACGCAGGCAGTAACTTCTGCTCTGACACTTCCCTGTGCAGTCCCCCACGCAACACCAAGGCAGGACAATGCGGGCTTGGCTGGTGTTTGAACAAAGGACTTGCTATCATGACCCCGACAGGGCTCTAAAAGCTGCAGCTGGGCATCAATTAGAAATGAGCGAGGTATATCAAATGAATAATTCACAAGACAAACCCAGTTTCCAGCTTAACTTTTTTTTTTGTTACAGGAAAGCCCATCATCTAAAGTTGAGGCTTGTCTTGCGGGTAGAGTGTGCTCTGGGGAAAGAAGCCCCCTTGCGAAGCTTCCAAACAAGCTGGTGTCACGGACGCCCCACAGAAGCACGATGATGCCTGGAGCAAGACCATTTCTCAACAAGCTGCAAGCATTGCTCTAGCGCTTGGTGTAAATGCTCAAACCCATCTGCGTGACACAAGGATGTCACACAGCCCCGTGCTGCCCACTCCTCTCGCCACATGGCAGGGCACAGACAATGCCCGGCAGCCCACAGACCCAGAAAAATGCCTCTTGCTACACAAAGCTTCCCCATCTGGGTGGACCACTCCTTCTGAGTAGCAAAGGCATGCATTTTTCCTGGTTTTGGTCTAAACCCTCTTATTTCATGCATCTTTTGCCCACAGAGACACCCTATCACCTCACTGCTTCAGCATAACAGTTTTGACTTTGTGTTCTTTAACAGGCCCATGTTTTCTGGTTAACACTTGCATTCAATATATGCACTAAACATAGCTAAGAGGGTTTTAACTATAGCTATTTTTGCAGTCATGAGGATGACTGTCAGAAACAAGACTGTGGGCTGCGTGCAGCAGTGCAGAGGACCCACACATCTGAGGGGCTGCGTAACGAAATGCAGACAAAGTTTAACACAGAAAGCAACAGCCATGAGACACCTCTTAACGCTGGGCCTCAGCTGAACACTACCCAACTGAAGAGGACACCAAGGCCTGGCAGATGTCTCTGAGAACGCCTAGGATAAACACTCTGTTGCCAACGCCAACCCACCAGCCTTCCAGAGCACAAACTCGAATGCTGGGCATTAGAGGAAGAGCACCAGAAAACAAACCAGAAAGCTATACAGCTATACAAAGTTGTGGTGCTCCCATAATTTGAGTACCACATACTGTTTAGCCCTCTGTTTAAAGAGCTACATTATTTTATTGTAATTGAGGATTTGATCACCTATGCTGTGGGCTAAATTAAGCAGGAGTTTTTCATTTTATATTTTTCAGTTCTGCACAGAGTCTGTTGTGACACTGCCTTCTGGAAAGATTAAAAAAGCTCTCTTGGGAGAACGTGAGCAGGAGACCTTTGGCACCCACCTGGACTGTGGCAGGAACAGCCTCGGGCACCTGGTACTTCAACTCATTGGCAGTTTGCTGAGATTTTGGCAACAGGAACGGGTAGGACAGGGATCGGTATTTGGGCTTCATGATCTGCCCCAGGGAAAAAAGTTTAAAAAGTCCTTGAAGAGATTGAAATATAGCAGAATAGGATAAAAAATATAAAGTATGCCTGTGGAGGGCATACGGACGAGGCACGCGGAGCGGGGCCGTATGCACCTCCCAACCCTGTGCCCCCAGCAGCGACGCCCACTGCCCACCTTGGTGAAGTTCCAGCGCTGGATGAAGTGCCGGGCCACGTCGCGTGCCGCTCTGCCGTGCACCGCGGACGAGATGTCGTGCCAGGGCATCCTGGGGGTGGTATATCTGTCAATGAAGTCTGCGGGACAGGAAAGCACATTTAGACCTCTTCAGACAAAGGATGCAAACGGGGAAAAACATCCCCTTCCTCACACTAAAGCTTTCTGGGACATGGCACCAAGGGCTGTGCAGACTGATTGCACCCACAGCCCAGGCCCACGGGCCTTGACAGAAGAGTTGGCCCCTGAGCCTTTCACAGGGAGTTTTGCCGCTCACTCCTAGCAGCCAAATCAAAGCAGCCTCACGACTTTCAGTGGGCAAAGGCACTCACCAGCGAAAGGTTTGTCAAGCTGAACCCAGTCTTTAAAGACGAAGTTGCAGTAGTCTTTCCCATGCCAGAACCTGGTTTCTCCGAGCAGCTCACCCACACCCGTCTGCAAGCTGCGGATGGATCCTTTATCTGTCACGGGCAGAGGAAATAGCAAACACACATGCTCCAAAGTCAGGACTGTCCACTGCGAGGCGTTGGTGAGAGGCTCACTGCCGTGCACAAGCATTGGTGGGACTTGCCAGCCCCAGTCAGCTGAAGCTGCTTTCCCTTTTTCCTTCTGTTTCTTTCAAAGACATATTTTAGTACTTCTTCCCTGTTTTAAAATTTGTTATATGGTTAGGGAAGTTTATATATATGAGTTTGTTATGGAAACAAAAGACTAAATTCTCTCTATGCTGGACTAAAAGATTACCCCATCATTATCTGTCTTTCCACCTAAATGTTACCATGTGGGAGCTGCAACTGACCTCAGTGTTTTACAGTCCTAACTCCAACTTCTCTGCTAGATGGTTTATGATTTTGACTCTACAGTAGGGCATATCTTCTGTAACACAAGCTAGTCTTTATTAACTAGAATGACATTATTTAAAAGGTCATGTTTCCTCATCAAGTATTGTGGTTTGTTTTAGTTGTTGTTGTTGTTTTTGTTTTTCATTTGTTTTCCAAATAATAATGTCATATTTTGATACAATTTTACATGTTGAGCAAATGGGTCCAGAATTCCAAATTGATGGTGACTAAAAATGGTCTAAGGTGACAGGAAGACAGGGATATTCCCCTCCTAACAGGATCTCCTTTCTGGATCCCATACGTTGAGCGTCAGATGAACTTTTCCCCTCTCCTAAGAAAACCAACAATGCTGGCCTGTACCATAGACATTTAACTAGCATTATTTCCTGACCCTGAGAGCAGCCTTCATCCCACGTCTCAGACACCAGTGTGCTAATTACACAGCAACGTGCCAGTGGCAGAAGTCTTCTCCTAACCCAACCACATCACCAAGCAACCACAAAAACCCCTTAGCAGAAAAACCTTTCAATAATCAACAAAACAGACATTGGCAATGGTGCCTTAAGACTGGTGTACACAAAGCAAGCCCTGCCAGCACTGTCATAGCCCTGCCGAGCCAAGCCGAGCCAAGCCATGCCAAACATGCCATGCAGCAGGCATGCACCGTGGCTGCCTTAGGAAGCATGAGTCTCTAGGGAGAGTCCAGGGGGAGCTGGGAATCGCTGGCTCTGCATGCTGCAGGGCTAATGGATGGGAAGCACTGCCAGGTCAAAATGCACTTCATGTCCTGAGCTTGGATGACTGCACCCTGACTCATGAATGCGCATGAGGCGACCACAGCAGAGATTCCATACGAATCAAATGCATCTGTTCCTTGTTACATGCCTCTACTCTGTAATAAATATTTTATAATTCGCAGTTAATGCCTTAGAGGAAGACATTAAGAGGAAGATGTTGAAGAACTGCTCCTCACTCCGTACCAAAACTCAACATCATCTAGACGAGGTACCATATTTAAACAGCCCTTTCCACAGCACCTTCTGCAAGCAGCCAGAGATCAGAAAAGCTCAGTGCTCCTAACTACCGACTCCCTTCTCCACTGAGTATGCTTCCACAAATTTTAATAAGGGCCAAAACAGGGGCCCAAGTCTTCATCCAAATGTTGGCCTGGCAGCTGCCACGTTTCCTCTCCCTGTTTGTGTCTGCCTTCCTGCATCAGGCTTATTTTGAAATACCCAATGCAGAAATTACCAATTTGATTACTAAGCCCCTTCCTTTATAGGAAGAGAGCTGCTGAAAAAATCGTATTGCAGAATCAGAATTAATTTTTCAGCTGTTCCCTGACTTTATTGTTATTTTATTTATTTTATTTATGCTGCAGGTTTGAAACATTTGGAGAAGGCATTTCTGTGAGGATGACTTTGGAGGGGTGATAAGGATGCTGGGAGAACAACAAGCGGCTGATCCTGCCACCCAACCTCACTCTCCCCATAGCTACAATGCAAAACCATCAGCAGCTAAAGCCTGGAGGGGTCTGCACCTCTGCCTTCCTCCACTTACCCTCCCGAGGCTCAGCGAGCCCCTGCTTGGCTTCAGCGTGGTGATGGAACATTTTCAGATGGGGCTTTAAACTCTGGATTAAATTCGGTTGACTTCTAGTGGGGTTACAGTAACCTGCAGAAAGTCAAGACGCTCTATTTATGGCAAAAATGCACATCCACTTCTGCTACACCAGTCCGTGATCCAGTCTGGTGACACCTCGCATGACAGGAGTTCAAAGGAGATGTCCATTTGCTGGAACTACAAGTGACAGCATGTAAAGAACCAAATTCCAGACCCAGCTGTTTTTAAACCAGACAGATAGTGATGGCTTTGCTACCTCAGTGTACATCCTGAGCTGATTGTGACCAACCCAACTGTGCTCCAGCCAGGGGAAGGAGAATGCTCTGCTGGGAGTGATGAAGACTCACGTAAGTTCCCAGCTCCAGCATCTATAGCTTCAGGAGCGAAGGACTTCAGGGAACAGATTCCAGGAAGAACTCCATGCTGGAATGAACTTCATGATGACCCTTGTAATTTTAGCTTTGAGGTGTCTTTTTATGTGGGGAATTAAAAGCTGCATTCAAATATTCAGCTGCTGAATAGCCTCTCCGCTCTGGCAAGTGGGAACAGTTCCATTGAAGTGAACTGATTTAAACTTAGGTAACACAAGCCTGTGGGAGGGGATAATCATATCCAGAAATTGTTTCACTTGCTGTAACAAATACAAGCTGAAAAACAAAAGATTCAGTTCTCCCTTGCAGGAAAAAAAATTTCCCACATTACAAGCATTAGGTATCACATACGCTGCGTCACGTCATCTGATGGCTCACAACAATTGCTAATTAACTGAATGCAAATCCACTTAAAACTTTTCTTGTATGTTTTGCAGTGACACAAATTTACATATTGTATAAACACAGTTATTATTCTGATAGTCAAGGAATTCATCAACTTTTCTTCTTTACAAAGAGCACATTACCCTAGAAATTATGTGAATCTGCACGTACACCCACCCACCCACCTCCGCACGTGCTTTATATATGTCGTTTGGGTAAAGCTGAGCTGCAACACGGTACTTACTTGATTCACTGTCTATGCTGCTGACGCTATCAGCATGGTGCATGCCATGTCTGTGGAGATGCTTGTAAATACTGAACCTTGAAAACTTCCTGGATTTTCCTATCCCCTTCAATTTTGATGTGTCTGGGACATCATCAGCAGTCCTCTGGAACACATGGCTGTCTGGGGATGAAGCTGGGGACTGCAGGGTGACAACTTCAGACGACTCCGCTGCAGACTGGAAAGACACAGGACATGGCTGCAGGTGATGTACAGGCACATTCCCCTTTAATTACAGGTGATCATTCACAGCAATGCTCAGAAACCACCACGAGCCAAATTGTGCTCCGTGGCAAAGACACAGCTCGCTTCTGCTTTGGTGGGAGCTACGAATGCCTGTAGGGACAGAGTCTGTACTGAGGAGGCACTTAACAGGAAAACCCATTAATGCTAGCACTATGTTCTTCAATCAGTTACCCATAAATTTACTCCAGATTACTACTGCCCTTGTAATTCTCACACAGTGAGACCTCTTTAAATTGTTTTAGAGATACCTGGTTGCGCACAGACCCAGGTTATCAGAAAAGCTCACCAAGCTTGCTGAGGGCCCAAGCATCCCAAAGTTCGGAGCGTTCTCGGAGCACCCATCATACATTTGCAGCTAAGTTTTACTAAAACACAGCCTGCAAATCGTGACTGCTGCTCCAAGCTCCAGGGATACCCAGCTTCCTACATCCACACTCTAGCAGGGGCTGGGCAGGACCTAGCCCTAAAGACTCATTTTCTGCTCAGATCCTTCTTCCCATTACTATTTCCCCTTCCACCTCCTGAACCCAGCCCTGTGCTTTGAAGAGGACACAGCTTGCTCATCCCCAAAGCAAACCTGACACGCAGATGCCACCGGCAAGCCCACTTACTGCCAGGTTGGCCGTCGACACCGACTTGATGGCCCCCATTCGCTTCACACTGCCCACGTCGGTCAGGCGATGCTCGTCATCGTCCCACCTGCCGTACGCCAGGTCGATGCCACCCACAAATGCCACCGACTGGTCAACGATGACGAGCTTCTCGTGGTGGGCCCAGAGGTACACGGAGGAGGACACGTGGTCCGGATGTCTCATCACCTGGGGACAGAACCAGCACCGAGCTCGGCATCACGGCAGCGAGCACCTGCAGGCAGGGCGCTGCCCCCTGTTTGGCTGTGCAGAGGGACAGGTCCACACAGACTGCTGTGGTTACTGAAAGGGGGTAGCTGGTGTTGGGACAGGCCACGCTTCAACAGCATAGCTGTGTTCAGAAGAGGATCGTTCTCAAGGAATGTGTTTCAACAAGCAAAACACTGCTTTTGGAACAGCTCTAATAGTTGAGCTTTCAAACTCAGAACTTGATCTAAAAGAAAACAACATATTGGCAATCTGACTCACTTCTTTGGTTGTTGCCACTACATAAATGAGAAGTTGGCTTTTTTCTAAATCAGCAAGTTGTTTGACATTTGTTTATGACATTCTTTTTAAATTTGTTTATGACAAAGTCACTTTTGCATCTAAGCATACAGTATATAGTTTTATCTTTAATGTTCGGGGAGAACCTTAAGGCTGGCTTCCTGTGGAAAGTGCTGCAGGGCTTCACCTTGCTGCTCCCAGAGCCTGCTGGCAGCTGGTGCTCACCTTCCAGTGACACCTGCCCTTCTCACTGCAAAGATGATGGGCAATGAATGCTTCCCTGTGACAACTGACCGAGTGATAACAGAGAGGCTATTCTGGCAGTTTGTTCATCACTTATTAAAATGTATATGTCTCTAAGTTCAAGGTACTGGATCCAGCCTTAGCTACTGGCTCACGTGCCATGACTCATTTTCTGCCCCGTGGCAGAGCAGCAGCATTAACAGCACATAACAGCGCAATGATGTTCATTTATGACAGCAATGTAAACATTCAGTGTTGACTCTCGTTTTCTATGTATGAACAAAAATGCTGATGAGACAACATTCTCAAACTGTAATTTTCCATTTGATGTAACTCCATTAACTTGTCACCTGAAATAAGTTTCTCATGAATTAGATAAATAGCTGCTTTGGCAATTCTAAACTACGCAGTTTTATGTTCAGTCATAACCTACATAAATGAGGCTGCCACGCTCAGAAGTGGTAACACAGTATGGGTACGTCTTCACAGACTATGCCCACTGTACTGGTGGGAACCACTGCTCTTCCAGTTCACGCCCAAATACATGGAGGGTCAACACCAGCTGCTAAGAGCAAATGAAGCAAACTTCCTTTGCATGACTGTGTGGCACGCAGTTACCTTGATGTTCGGATGGAGGCGCATGAGCGTCCGCTTGCTGTATTCACTGTTGATCCCTAAGGCCAGCTCCACCTCTTTGTACAGCATAACAAAAATTCGCACTCCTTGTTGCTGTCAGAAACAAAAAGAAACATGTGGTATGCAGATATTTCAGTGGGTACCTCCCTGAGGTTTGCCTACAGTTAACAGCATGTGCAGGACGACGCCAGTGTGTTCTTATGGACGTGTCTCCCAAAGGGGATGCACCCGAGTGAACGCCAGCAAGCAACTTCTGCTGGCAGAGCTAAACAAGTTCATGGAATACAGTGAGCAGGACTCAAAGGATGGTGCTTTCTGAGGCTATAAATAGTATCTGCACAAGGGTTTCTAAAGACACAACTATGTTAAAGCACTGGCAAAGCTGCCAAGAACATCCCAGACCTGGGCAGATGGTGGTCACACACTGGGGCAACCTCACCTGCCATCAATCAGAGCAGCTTCACACCTTGCAGTGTTTTAAGTTTGCCAGCTTAAACTAAGGGTCCCAACAAAGTTTGTAGTCCCAACAAAGATGATACTGGGAGCTTAGGCAGTCTCCAAATCATGGATAATTCTCTGCTCTCCAAGGGAGCACTGCAAAAGCATCAAAGCCAGGCAGCCTTATCCCCACCTGGACACCACCCAGCTGAATCCAAGAAATGATGCAAGTCAAAGCAGGTAAGTGTTTCCAGGAGCTGACCTCAGAACACTCCCTGCTCTTACAAGGTATTTATAGCTACAGGAAAATCCAGGTTGTCAAGACAAACAAAGCCAAATTCTCCCAGTGAGCATGCCCTGCGGCCACATTTCATTTGCCAAAAAAATCAGTCTACATCCAAACCAACCAAAGCCAGGCACAAAACCATCTCTTTTTCTAGGGACATGGAGTGGGTGAGGACTGTGAAGACGACTGGGTTGGGAAGGGAGGGAGTCAAAGCCTATGTGAGCATGTCCACCTGGATTCATGCCCTTTAACACAGCAATGCTCACCACTTCCGTGGCTGTCTCCCTTCCTGACTGACCGCTCACGTGGGGCAAGCCACCAGTTCTGGCATTGCCATGGGCTGGGTGAGCAGCAGAAACACGCTCAAAGAAACCTCACTCTGATCTTTTCTGTCCGCCTTGCCTGGCTCTGTGGAACATGTTTTTTTCAGTCTCCTTTCCAACGTATTATTTGAAAGCAGAGTATAGCCAACAACAAAATAAACTGTTTTCTGTGATGAAAACTAAATAAAATAAAAAGTGAGCTACCACAACTACCAGTTCTGGTTTTCTGCCCATATCTCAAAGCGCTGCACAAAGAAAGGAGTGTGAGCACACAGAGCTCTGCACGGGCATCCTCAGAGGGAGTGCCAGGTCAACAGCCGGTCTGAACTGCTCCATCCAGGAAGACCAGCAGAGAAGGAGAGATTAAAGCAGAAGGGAAAATAAGGCTTATCAAGAATTGCAGCTTATATAAGCATTTGCTTACTGTACACAAGCATTTGTTAGCTCCTAAAACACGACAATACAAATAGGATGTCTGAGTCATGTTTATCACCTCCTCCTTCAGAAGCTCAACACCACAGTCCAGCCTGGGGAGCGTGATGCCGCTGGTGTTTGCACTATTTTTTGCAGTCCACCACTCACCCTAATCAATCCACGTGCTTTGCTGAAGCCCTTTCCTGGTGTCCTTTCTCCACAGCAATACACCAAGACCCTTGTGGCCAGAATCTCCATGGGGAGGGAGGGGCAGGGTTGGCACAGCCCGACCCTGCGGCTGGGGGGAGCATGGGGTTAGCTGCAGCGCGAGGGCAGAAGCCAGAGCTCACTTACTGCCTTCCTCTTGAGAATGCAGTCCAGCCGCCAGCGATTCCCTTCAACAACGGGCCGCTTCATGAAGATTTCCGGGCTCAGCCTTAGGAAATAAAGGGGTGGAAAACGACAGCACATGTAGTCTGTAAACAAAGCATTGGCCTAGATGATCAGCTCGGTAAGGGAATTAATCAGGAATTTATAGAAGTGGCTGTGAAGGCCCACGGTCCAGCGTGATGCATCCTCCAACATCATGCTCCTTGTTTTTTAATAGTGGAGCATTACAGAGGACAGGGACATGTCCAGCACATTCATCTTAGTGTTCAATAACCCAGGGGACCAAACTTTACTGTGATTGTATAAATGGGGAAACATGCACTCTGTCTATGAAAGAAAGATGCAAGGAAAGAAAACCTCAAGGGAGCATTAAATGTGTGCATTAAAAAAAATAATAATAAAAAATAATAATAAAAGGGCAATTTCAGTTCTCCTCACACATGGCTACCTGAACGGCATAGATTCGTGCTGAATTTTCCTGTCTGCCTAAAGACACAGCAATATGATTTAGCAACAGGACATTTTAGTGATTCATAGCTGTAAGGGTCACAAGGAAGAATTAAGCATTCATGTCTACATCCAGCAAAGTGAGGCAACATAATTTCACTCCTTCACTTCTGTACAGAGCACAGGAACTTGCGCCTGATTAAAGCATAGCGCTACATCCTAGAACCATGCTTCTGACAACAGCATTTTTATCTTAAACTTATCCAAGTTTCAGGTCAGTTTTGTAGCAACTGACTGTTGCTGAATAAAATGGTAAGAGACACAAGGTTTGAAATGCCACAATCCTGCATTGCTACCTGACGCCCAAGGCTAAGAAGCCTGCCCCATTAGCTGTCCCCACGGTCCTGGCAGGATGACATGGGAAGAGCACTGCCTTAATCTGTGGTATTTGAGTGGCTAGGTTCCCCTACACCCTGCAAGACAGTCTTGTCCCTCGGCTGTCTAGCACTTTACACTCCCAATGAAGGGACACAAGCCATAACACTTGCAATTCAGGTGGTGCCTTCATGGAATTTCAGGCCTTTCCTTGGAAGGAGACAACGAAGCTGTTGATTTCAAGCATGTCCTTTTCCTGCCAGCCCTCCTGAAAAGGCCACACAACACAACGAGATGTTTGGGTGTGCTGCCAAACCATCTGGCTGCACAGCTAGCTGCCATACTGTACGGCTGCCGAACACTGTGGCATTGTCAGGAATGTCCCTAGAGAGACAGCTGGTCAAAACCCAATTGTTCAAGTACGAACCACCAATCTGTGATGAAAATTTCTTCTTTAGCAGCTTCCATGGCATTTGCAACATCTTCAAAGTACCCCTTGGCGTTTACATACCTGCAAAACCAAATGAAGTACGTAGATTTATTTCTCCTCCCCTTAATCAAAGTTCACTGTTGAAGACCAATGGGGTTCTGTGCCAATGCTATGTACATTCTCTTATCAAAATCAAGCACAAACCTAATTTCAAGAATCAGGACAACACACAGGGAGAATTTCATGCCGCTGTTAGCAGCTTAACGGAACAGCACAGTAGGGGATTACTAAGTGCCACTTATGCCAACCACACACCGTATTCCTTGGGTTCTGCTTGGCATGCAAGCTGTTTTGGCTCTTGGGAGAGGATGGTGTGGTGGTGCTAGCTTGTGCTTGTGACAACCACTGGAGCAGCAGGAGCTGGGAGACAGAATCTGATGGACAGAATCTGACAGACAGAAGGTCCTGGCAGAGGAGCACAGCAAGCTGCAGCACCCCTGCTCTGGAAGCAAGCTCTGGAGAAGGAAGCAGCCAGAGCCAGGTGTTTTCACTAGCACGTGCACTACTGTGGGTTTACAGCCAGAGCCCCCCAACCCCCCCCAGCTCACCACTTGGTCAGCGTGTTCTCCTGCACGGCCGCGTACGACCCGAACCGGTGCTCGGTGAGGAAGTCCTTGCCGTGTTTCCGAATGAACTCGTCTATCCCCTGCCTCCACCACTGGGCATGCCTGTAGCTGTTGCACTTCAAAATCAGCGACCTGTAAGACAGACACACAGGGCAGGGGGCTGCAGCCATGTGCATTTAATTGGGCTGCTTCTCACTGTCTGCACACGTTCCTAAGTGCACCTGTATCGGTCAGGTTATGGTTCAGCTAAAAGTAAGGGGTAGTAGGAGACTTTGCTTTGTTGTTTTGTTTGCAAAAGAATATATCAGCATTTATCTGCTCCAAGGAAACATCACATATTGCTCTGACAATAACAAAAAGATACCCCAGATTTAAATGAATACCACCAGCTTAACTTGGAGGATAGCTGGACATTGTTAATCCTGTATTTTTACTAGGATGAATTCATTCTGTATGTTACCATGAAAATATTAAATTATCCCACCTAGCGTATCTTTCATGTAACACTCCAGCTGGGATGTACAGTGAAGCATCTTTGCTTGCAGCATAAAGCAACAGAGGACCTAGAAAATTACTGCAAGCAATTGCTGCAAACCCAGACTGTGCAGCTCCGCGTGCACCATGCCCCCAGGCCTGAGCAATGCCTAGGGACGGGCTGCACGGCTGGAACCCCAGCCCCTCCTTAAGGCCTGGAAACAATCAGCCCCAGCAGGTACAAACCGCACACTTCACAACCCCAGGAGAGACACCATCGACTCCTAAAATAGCAAAATCAAAGAAAAAAGGGCCTAGATAAGGGCTGTGTTTCTTACCTAGAGAGATTGTCAATCTGCAAGCCATACTTCGTTTCTGTTTCCCTCTGGCCAATCTTGATGTTGAACTCCTTATCCACCAGCAGGACGAAGGAAATGGCCCCCGAGTCCGGCTTCATGTAGAGCAGGAAAGAGTCCTTCACCACCAGCCACCTGCAGGACACGGGGAGCTCGGCATCACACCCTCAAACACTGGCCACAAAATCCCAGTAACGCAAAAAAGCTTTCCAAGAAAGTGTGCATCACTCACCAGGGAATGGAAAGTGTTTAACCAAAAGGTAACATTTCTTTCCAGGGGCTATGTGCTGTATAAAGACCAGTAGTTAGGGGAGGAAAGAAACAGCTTCTCTGATGTGAGTGATGAATTTGCTGCAGCATAAAAAGGAGACACATCTCATCACCTAGGGGAAGCAGAAAAGCCCAAGTGCCCATTTGATGCGCTTGGGTAATAAGTCTGAATCCAATAAAAGACTTTCAGAGCGACTTGCATGACTGCTTCTTAGAGGTCTTTGGAAAGGCAGCATCTCATATCTAACAAAACCAATGAGAGTCTCTCTGCTTCCTGGCAAATGTCCCAGCCAGGAGCCCAGCAGGATGAAAGGAGGGCTCCTTTCATCCCAAACCTCCATTCAGGCTGTATGCTACACCTAGAGGCAATAGCAGAACTATTTGACATCTCTAATATCAATTATGAAGCTAGCATCACTTTCACTCCTACCAGAACATATGAACAAGGCATTTTGGACAGCCTTTATTGCCAAGCAACAGGCACCCTGCTAGAAACACATGGTGAGAGATGACCGACACGTTTTACATAAATACCGCAGCCTGAAGGCATCTCTGGGAAAAACATGTTTTTGCTGTGAATGGCATTTCTAATTTTTCCTCTCCCCACCACGTAGCTGGGGTAACCAGCCCCTTCTGTCCCACACAGGTCTCTGCCACAAGACCTCCGCCTCATTTTATGCACACGCAGAAGAGCACACATCAACAGAATGCACCGAAAAACGTGCGAGTTCTGCTATCTTTAGTAACAGCTCCTTCTCCTCAGCTCCTTCCAGATCAATTATTTTCCTTTTCTTTCAGTGCCCTGAGTTGTCCCAGCATCACCTCTCAACTGGTGCCAGAACACCCTCCCTCCCTCTGCCCAGTGGCCCATAATCTCACTCCTAAGCATCCTCACTGAATATAATTTCCAGCATTTGCCTTTCTGATTTCCCCAGGCAGCTGTCCATGCCCGAAGACCCATGCACCCTCATGGCATCACCCCACCATCCTCCTCCACATTCCCTTCCATAGCCCCGTGGCCATAACATAGAATCATAGAATCCCAGAATGGTTTGGTTGGAAGGGACCTTAAAGATCACTTAGTATCCCATCCAGCCTGGCCTTGAACACCTCCAGGGATGCACAACTTCATATAATAAGGGAAACGAATTTGGGTTACAGAAAACTGAACACCTGCAGTAAAGCCGATTTTGACCCAAAGAGACAAAAGAAAGACTGATTTCAGCGAGAATGGGCAGCGCAGGCTGGTGATGAAGCACATGCAAAGCTGTAAGAAATGGGCACATTTAGGTTTTACAGTGCTTCCAACACATTTTGAAAAGCGATTGCAAAGCTGGGTCTTGGAGCCTGCTGCAAGCCTGAAGCTTAAAGGAAAGAAAAACCACCACAAGTACACCTGCACACTATTAGAAGATAGGGAGCATGCCCCATTACACACCTCTTCCCTACTTCACCACTTTCCTCCTCTTACCCAACAAAATCTAGAGGATGTATTTGAAGATGTATTCTCCATTTGAGAAATATGTGAAATTATTTGTAGAAGCCAGGGCTAAAAGTAAGTTTTTCCTACAATTGTTCACTTAACTAATCCTCCCTGTCAGTATAACTGCCACTTAATGATTTGACCTGGAAAAAGGTCAGATCCTCATCTCCTTGTGCAATCACTACGGGTAACTTCTGTGAAACTGTACGAACAAATATTGGAAAGATGACAAAGAAATAGGACCTTTCCTTCACAAGAACACAGTAAGATTTTGCTGGAAAACAGCAGGTTTTAAGATATGCTAACCCCAGCCCAGCGTGGTTCCTTGATGCTGAAACCAAAGGTGCGTAATGACCTGGGGAAGCTCTCACAGACAAAAACAACATTGCTAAAAGGCGGGTATGTGCTTTGCGGGTTTTCAGAAGAGAGCTTTGCCCGTGTTGGTAGCATGGAGGAACGAAACACAGGAGAGGGGCCCACGGCTCCACCACCCCTAACCCCTCCGTACCTCTTGGACCAGCGGTAGCACATCCTGCCCTGGCCGCAGCAGTTCAGGCCGGGGATGCGGTGGCCCCCGGAGCGCTTCATCACCAGCCCTTCCCTGCAAGGACACAAATGTGGTCAGGATGGGTGACACAGCTCACCCTGGGTACCCATCGCGTCCCTTCATATTCCCCACCAAAAGACGGCTCCTGGCACCTCCAGCCAGGCCTAAGCAGCCTCACTGCCTCAAAGGCCAAAAACAGCTCCCCAAAGGAAGTCATGCAGATTTAGGAAATGCAGGGCCCCATTTCTCGTGTTTTGCAGCACAAGCACAGAAACAGGTGTGCTGACAGGTTGTGGGGAGGGAACAACCCAGCTGGTGAGCTGCAGCCCATGTCTTGCAAAGCAGCCCGCTCTGAGGCTATTTCCCAAAGCTGTAGCGTTTCCATCTGAACACTGATACATTTCTATATCCAGATGGTAATGTATTTCCCAGTCAAATATCAGTGAGGAAGGAAAGCTATGAATGCAAACACTATTTATTTATAAAGCTGCGCTCTTGGTGAACTGTAACTCCCAAAAAAACAGCTCCCAACTCACATGCCCTTGGGTCCCAGGTCGTGGATGAACGACAGCTGACTTACTCCAATGAACTCCATCTGGGGAAAGAAAAGGAGATTCCTCCGTCTTTCATACTCCAAAATCCACAAAAGAGTTTTGCTTCATCTTAACACCAAGAGAGAACCTACTGAGGAGTCTGCACAGAAGCCACCCACCTTCAGCATCTTCAGTAAGACCACAGAAAAGCTGCAAAGGGAACCAGCAACACACCCCAGGACTGGGAGCCTCCAGTTCCCTTCCAGCCCCCTATCCCATGGCCAGGCACCACATCGGGGTTCAGTTCCTCAACGCAGGAGCATCCTCCAAGTCCTCAGCAGGCCACCCTTGCTCAGCTTTCACTCCCTGCACCATGGCCCCATCCAGCTCCATGAGCTGAAAACGCACAGCAAAGCCGTGGTGGGGCAGGAGGAGAGTGAAGCAGAGCATTACAGAGCGGTGCTGAGCACGTTCTCGACTTCTGCTGTCCTGTGTGGACCAGGATGATCCCCAACGGAGCCCTGGGGCTGGGAAGTCCAAGCACCACGCTACCAGGAGCACCAGCAAACCTCAGATTCAAGCCACCTGCCCCTTCCCAGCTTCTCCTGGTTCAGCAGGGGTTGCAGAGGAATGCAAAGATAAGCAAAGCCGGCGAGAGAGCGCAGCACGATTACACTCAGCTCTAAAAATAGGTCACCCTGGCAGTCTGCTGGCTGTCGGCCCTGGCCCGGCAGCGGTCAGAAACGTCTCCCCAGGCACCCTAAGCACACCAACGCTCCCCAGACCCATGGAAAGGCTCTCTTCCAAGGTGGCCTCTGCCACAGGCTCTTTGGCAAACCCATCTCAGGGCCCTTGTTTGCAAAATCTGACTTTGCACAGGAATTACATGGGTGGACCCACAAGCCTTGGAAGGCTCTGAAAGCACTAAGAGTAACAAAGAATATCAGTAACTCTGGGACAAAAGCCTGTCCTGCAGTTGTGGTGGGACTGGCCCAGGCTCCGTCTCCAGCACGCTCAGCATTGCCCCGCAGAAGCAGCAGGAGGACAGAAGATCCTTCTTTCTCCTCACGCTCTGCTGCTCTGGGACCTTCCCGAACTCCCCACCCCATCAAGAAAAACAAAGGATCTGTTGTTCTCTAAGCAGCCCGAGGACATGAAGTAACCTTTATTCAGCAGAACCAAATTCATGCCCTCATTCGTTTCAGCCTGTTTTCAGACAGGGGCTAGGACCAATTATCTCATGGTTTTACTGCCCATCTTGCTATCACGATTCTCACGGGGAAATCGGTTCTGGGAAAGCACGGGCTGTGACCTGTCAGCATTTTCATCCATTTCTGCAGTGACACTCAGAATGAGACAGGGAGCGTGTGAAAGCCACAAGCTCTTGCAGGAGATCCTAAGCACAATTTCTGGACAGTTCTTTGCCCTGAATCTAATTTTCATTTCTTCAGAAAATGGCTGGCATTCACCATCTGACAGACCAGAAAACTGGACATCTCCTTCACATTAAGCACACAAAAAAGAATGTGCATAGATGTCAAAACCCTTTGAAAATGTGGGTTGTGTGCAGAGAAATAACAGTCCTTGAAGGAGGAGAAGAAGAACCAGGAGGAGAAATTCCTTGCTTTTTATCCATGCAATTATATGCACTTCCAGACTATCTACACGCAGAGCAGCAAGCACGTCTGGGGCTTGGTTTACAAAAAAAATCTCATGGGTTACAAGAAAAATTCCTCAGCGCAGTGGAAAACATCTGATCAAATGATTTATTATCATTGTTAGCACACTAGCTACTTTTTTCATCTTGCTCACATCTGAGTTCCTGCGCTGCCCAGCTGCCCGCAGGGGAGCGACGTCCCGCTCCGGTTTCAGAGCGAGCTGCAGCAGAGCATTTGAAGTATGAGAGAGGGGCCGAGAGAATGCAGATTCAATGACATTGCTGTAGCAATCGAAAAAAAAAATAAACAAAAACCAGACAGAAGCGATCAGCTGCAGAAAGATAAGCTGTGAAAGGTGGAGAACCAGCTGCAAGATGCACGAGCCACAGTTTTCAGCCGCCCCATTCCGCTGGCAGTGTCGAGTGTGTCTCATTTATTTAAGCCAAACTTTCATATAGGAAGAATTTCAGGAAGAAATCAGGAAGAATTCAGCATCTCCACATCACTTTTTCGTTTAAACTCTTGGTTTTAATTTAGTGGGTTAAAGAAAACACAGAAACAGTTAATCAGCAGCTGTGACTAGCAATAAAATGAAATTATAGCACTGCTCAGAATAGTGTTGTCCAGCAACAAGATGACAGCTATTTCTTACAGATAAAATTGGCTTACACTAAGCCCAAATTAAAAAAAAAAAAAAACATTATGTACTAAAGTTCAAGTCCAACAAGCAAAGATATTGAGGGATCAGGGGGCCTGTGCACTGCCCTGCAGATCCACCTGCCGTACCAGAGGCAAGGCAGCAGCCACCTCCGCGTGTCCCAGTTGTTGTCCCACACGGCCCTGCCTCCACCTGAGACGAGGTTTTTACACTCCCTACAGCTCATGCAAAGTGCTGTACAGACAGACAGGCACTGGTTCAACCAAAGCTATTTCTGCTTTAGTGTAGGCATCTTTCAACTATTGCAGCTCACACAAAAAAAAATGATGCCAACTCCCAATTAATATTTTTTTATATACTGAATACAACCATGCCCACAGGCCCTGTTTCCTAACATATTTGGGCTCTCTTCCCCCAGTTTCCAATTCCCAGAAATGTGCGGACAACTAACACATTTAGATTCCCACAACATTCATTTTAATTATAATTGTCTTGAAGTTCTTCAGCTGAAAAGAATTATAAAAAGCCTTTGGTAAGGGCTAGAAGACATGTAATTTAATCACAGTTCACATAGCCAAAAGGAAAAAAAAAAAAAAAAAAGAAGGAAAAAAAGAAGAGGATAATAAATGGGTCTGATTCTCAATCCACTGGGGACCTGAGGTCTGCAAAACTACTGCCAGCAATACCTGCAGGCCAGAACGCTCCCAGGGCATGGCTTGTCCTTGAGAAGCAGCGATCCCCTCACTGAGGAATGATAAATGAACCATGAACGCAAAACAAAAGCGAGAAGAAAATTAATCACATTGCGCCAATTAGATGGCTCTGTACAAGAACCAAGAGCTGCACATCATGCTGCTCACAGCACTCCATGTCTGACTTCACCAAGAATTTAGGAATTACAGAAACCCTTGGTGCATGGATTTGATGAGAAGGAGCGCAGGAGTCAAAGAGTGCTCCAAGCCTCAAACAGCAGCAGCATTTGTCAATGTCCAGGCAAAGAGTTCTCAACCACAGAAAGAGCAAAGTGCTCATTTTGTTCTAAGGAGGACAAATCCGGTTCCAAGGAAAATGCCACAAACCTTCAATTTAGCGCTGAGCCAGCAAATGGTGGGGTTTGTTTTGTTTAAAGGAAACGTTTTGCTCACTGTGCTTTCTCCCTGTGCGGGACCCACTGCCATTAGCAGCAAAGTTCTCACTAAATGCTTCACTGCAGCCAAATCCAACAAGAGCCAACAACAAACCGAGAGCTTCTGTGCGCGGTGACATCTGGCCTGGGGCTGGGGACAGAGGGGCAATTCAGTGCAGGAGGGGACCGCCCGCAGCTGCCCAGGCAGGGGCCACCCGTCCCCCCCTGCAGCCTGGTCACATCACCCACAGCTTCACGTTAGCAGAAACTCTGCAGAATGTTCCAAAAAGCAATGCCTCATCTGACAAGAGGGATAAATACTGCACAATAACTCTCCCCCGCTCTGCATATGCTGCTGATCAGAATTGCCAAGTTATCCCAATATCGCCTTAAGAACAAAAGATGACTATTTTCCACGTGCAGACTGAACAGCTCTGCTGCCTGTCCCCAAGGAACCCGCACAGAGCCCTGGCCGAGCTCTTTGCCCCAGTGCCAAGCGGTGCCGGGCACACCGTGCTCTGCACCGAGAGCTCCCAAGGCACAACTCCCAGCCGCCAGCTGCCCGAGGTCCCTGCACAGCTCAAAGCCTGCAAAAGGCCTAAAAACAGTGACCCTGAAGCGTCAGCCTTTCACTCTTTCCCTCTGGTTTTCATCATATTGAAATCAGCTGAGCCAAAACGCTTGCAAAATAACTGCGAAGTCCTTGTTAAAAAGAAAGAGAATATTCTGCTGCCGTTTAACTTCTACTTACCGTTCCCTGGTAGTTCCTGTACATCGGCATTTTTAGGATGTTTGTCAAGTAGTCCTCCAGCTGCTTCTACAATTCAAACATTGAAACTTCAGATAGGAATTTTCAAGAAAAAAAAAAAATCCAATTGTCTGCTATCAGGAAGCAATCAGGAAATCAGACACTTTTCAGCTTGACTGGATAAATAAATGCATTGTGATGTGTTCACTGAGGATTACAGCTCAGCGGCACAAACAGCTAGACTGCAGGTCATTTACTGCCCACAGGCATGCGTTTGTTCCTTCCCCCAGCTGACCTGTTGCTTTGCATTGCTATTTTAGAGGTCAATTTTCTTCAGAGCAATTTTAAATACGAAACTAGTCCCCATGAAGTAGTTTCGTGGAAAACACAGCCTCAGGCATAACCAGGAGAGCCTACGGAACAAAATGCCAAGTCAATGGGGTGACACGGGGAGCACAGGGACCACACCGCCCTGTCCCTGGGCCACCAGGGGAAACCTGCTTTTCTGACCCCAGAGGAGGAGAGAAAAATCTCTTCTCATCCTCCTAGAAGCTGTGCAAAAAAGAGATTACACATTGTGTGCTTGTATCCTACAAAACCAACCAAAAAGAACCAAAAGTCATTGGGACGCTTTGCAGTGCTGGTATCACAGCATGTGACCCTCCGAGGTGTGCAGCAGTGGTATACATCCCCTTGGTAACAGATGAAGGATTGCAACAAGGAAAGCAAAATAATAAATTTTTTAAAAGGAAGCAAAATTTGGGAAAACTTTTTCCTTCCGCTTTTAAACCAGTGTCTCTCTGCTAAAACCTCCCGCACAGCAGCGAGGCCAGCACGGCAGGGAGGGTTACTGGCACTGCACAGCCACGAGGCGCGGCCCCTTGGGCTGGAGACGTCGGTGGCACAGAGCCTGGGAGGGAGCTGCCAGCAGGAGGGGGGACGATAAGTGCTGGGTGCAAGAACACGTCTTTCCAGGCTCGCTTTCGCAAACAGCGAAGCTGCAGCGGAGAGGTAGGAAGACACCCACCCTCCTCACAGAGGGGCCCATCTGTTCACATCTGATGAAGTTACACGGAACACGTGCGCCTCGGCTAAAATTACTCATTTCGGCCTCGAGAGCCTGGTTGCCATCTCCTCTTTCAGAGGGGGACAGGACTGAAATCACTCGGATTTTGATGGCCGTGGGGCTGCCTCCATCGTGCAACCCGACCCTGCGAGGTGCCTCTTCTATCTTTAAATTGCAGCAGGTGGGAGCAGGGGGACCATCACTCCGGGCATCGTGGCCTAACTGAGCCACGGAGGAGCCTTTGCCCTTAGGAACCCTGGGAGCAGCATCCTCCCCTTTGCACGGAGGTGGACTTGGCACGCCAGCAGCCCCCAGAGCCCCCGCTCACCCTGCGGCTGGAGAAGTGCTCCTCCCGCACCGTGCTCTCGGCGGTGTGCGGCAGGCTGGGCATCTGCCGCTGCTCCCCCCTCTTGATGGATTGTCTTCTCACCGTGTGGCTGCAAGGAAACACAAAGCCCAGCACTGAGGCCAAGTGCTGCGCGTGCACGCACACCTCGCTGCATAACCACCCTTCTTGTGCAAGGCTTTTGTTTTTCACATTCAAACTCTCAAAACCCAAGAAGAGGTGGGTGAGCAGGAAAGTGAAAAAGGAAGCGTGGACTCATTTAAGAAGTCAGAGTGGCTCACAAACTAAAACACAGCACAGAAAAATCAGTTGGACTTTTCAGGGTCCTTTTTTGCCCTGTTAAGAAAAGGGAATGTAAATCCTCATTTGAGAGCCACCCAGCCTTCAGCCCTCACAGCTTTAGCTTTCCTACTTTCCCTCCCCACATTTCCCCACAGCAGGCGGCTCTCACTGCCCCATATTTCTGCCCACAGCTCCCCTCTCCAAGCATCCCATGCTGGGGACCGTCTGGGCCTCCTGTGCCCACCCCAAGCTGCCAGAAAGCCACCTCATGCCAACAATATCCACTTGCATTAACATAACCCTTTCCAATTTCAAAGAAAATTCAGATCAAAAGCTGACCAGCCAGAGCCCAAGATGCTTTCTGAGTCAGCAGAGAGATGCTTGCACCACTGTTAACCACTAAACGCAGCAAATGCTGCTAACCACTAATGCTCAGAGCAAAGTCAATGGCTTGGGCGAAGCCACACCAACTGAGTGAGAAAAGCAAGCCCCGCTCTCACACAGCCGCCAGCTGCACGCACCTCCTGGTGGGGATGGGGATGCGCACGAAGGCTTTGTAGCGCAGCAGCTCCCGGTGGAACTCCTGGAAGTGCTTGAACTTCCTTTTCACCTGCCATGTGAACTCGCCGTGGGTCAGCTCGATGGTGTACACGTTGAGGCTCGGGACCTGCGTGGGAGAACAGCACAAATCAGTCCTCCTGCTGCAGCTGCTCTGAAGAGCCCTCATTATGTTCTACCTAAGGGTCATTATGGCTCACCATTTGTTAGGTTTTAAGGCGGACAGGAAACCATCCCTCCCAAGCTCCCGAGGGAGCACACTCGAAGTTAACCTACGAACAGCATTTTAATTCAGCTGTTTGGAAATGGAATGGCATTTCTGGCAGGTGGGTTCTGACCTTCTTGGTGGACGTGAAGCGCTCCACCTCCAGCACGCGCACGCGCACGGGGCATCCCGTCAGGTACGCCTGCTTGCCTGGATCCTTGAAGGGGCAGGTGTGATAGATGGCGGAGAAGGGGATGCACGCTGCAAGGACCACAGACCCTGTTAGCACACCTCGTACCAACGGACAGCATCGCTGCAGAGATGCTGGGGTCTTACATGGGACCAGCACCTTTAGGGTCACTGACAACTCACTGGCGCCTTTAGGGTCGTTGAGCACCTCCGAGTCGACCTCCTCCCCGTCGAAGTGCAGCTCGCGGGTGTCCAGGCTCTCGATGATGTTGCTCATGTCTGCAGCGATCCTCTTCAGCGCTGAAGCAGCTGCATGGCCCTCACGCCTCAGGGACATCTCAGAGCGCCGCGTGCCAGAGCCACGGGGGGCTGGGGGGAGGAAGGAGCAGAACCAGTGCCACTGCCGCCTCCAACACCGCAACATGGCATTGTGTTCGCCCCAGACACCCCGTCCCACCACCCACTGCAGTCAGTCCTGCAGCTGGGCAAATCACCGCCCCAAGCGCTGGGTGCAGCCAAGCAGTACCGTCAGCTTCAGGCTGCCAAGAGATATACCCCCGAGCATCAGTGACCTCACTCCAGTTCTATTTTAAAATGAAAATTACACAACATTTCCTGCTACAGAAACCTGCAGGGGGTTGGTTATGTGTTACTAACACTTCCCCGTATTGATTTTGAAGTGAAAGAAAGGAAGCTGCTGCACCAGCTTGCCTGCCCGCTTCAGCTCTCCCTAATGGTGCACGGGGAGAGGCACGAGCCATGCTCTTGACCAGCCACAACCCAGGCGCAGCTCCCAGCACGCTGTGTTTCCACAGCCGGGCTGCACGGAGGGGAAGCACGCTCAGAGAATCAGAGGCAATTCTGTCAAGCATTCTTCCTCCTGTAACTGAGCTAATGACACAAAGCCCTCGCGTTATTCAGATTTCCCCTATTCCTATGCACCTTACACGCTCACTTCTGGCATCAAAAAGTCTCCCGGGCCTTTGTTCTGCTTGGCAATAAATGTCACAGCTTGGCAGCAATGCTGAAAAAAACCGGACGGGACAAAGTGGCAACACTTCACAGAAGCCAGTACAGGGACGCCCATTTGTACTCATGGAGGTTCTTACGTTGTGTGAAAGAATGATTAAAAAAAAAAATTGCAACGCTTCTTGTGTTAAGTTCTGCAAAGAACACTGTGCAATTATTCTCGAGCAAGCTCCATAGAAAGAGCTGGATATGCTGTAATTTGGAAATAATTTAACATTTTAACAATTCACGTGTTTAGCTGCTTTTGAGAGAACACTCCTCTTTGTTTTCTCTTGAAACGAGTACATAATTTTATCACTAATATCACGTAAGCCTCAACCCATATGAAAATCACCTGCTCCCAGAACAAAAATGCCCATTTGCATGCAGACTAGAATCAGAAAGAACTGGGTCGCTCTCCCAGCAAGCGAGGCCCCACGCCAGCTGTAGGACCAGAAGCTGCACCAGCTCGCTGGGTCACTTAGAGGTCTGTCTGAACAACCCAGACCCATCCATGGACCTCTTTCATCCACGGGTCCATCCACAGAAGAGGTGCTCTTGCTTCATGGGAGCTTACAGCACATTCCCAAAGAAGAGGTTCGCACGGTCAAGCACCAGCCCGAGCATTCCCTAGCTGCCGTGCCGTGATTACCCCTGCAGGAAGGCAGAGCCCAAACACCACGCTGCTGGTGCTGGAGGAAGTCCATGCAGATGGAAGCGCACAGGGCCGGGCACACATCCTCCCCTCGCTGCGCTCCCCGCCGTGCCAGGTACAGCCGCGCTCCTCTCGTCACACATCGATTGGCCCACCCAGTTAATGGATAAACAATTAACCGGTGCGTGCCACGCCTGTTTGCTGAGGACCACAGCAGGACTGCACAACTTAAGGATGTTTTAGTTTATTATGTTTTTTTTAAGCTAAAGCTGTTTTAACAGTTGGCACAGACAAGCCCTGGGATGGATAGAGCAGAGTCCAGACGTGCTTGGACCTGAGTCAGCCCCAGCAGCAAGACTCTCCGGCAGCTGAGCTCGGTGCAATCCACTGAGGCTGGGTGCAGCGCAAACTGCTCCGCCAGGCTGTGCTCAGCTAGCGAGCCCTGCATGCAGACACCTCGTGCATGCCCATGGGCAAGCTGAGCGACCGGCCTGGGTTAATGTGCAACAGGCTGCCTGGGAACGCACACCAGGCCCGGCTGCCTGACAGCAGAGCAGGAGGGCTGCAGCATTGGGCTGCTTGCGCCGTGTGCTGCTTCTGCTAGAAAGTTGCATGCAAGGGTGTTGGCATTGCCGGCTCTGGAGGCTGCAGTTATCTGAAGGGCAGAGAGAGGATCCAAATGGTAGAGCAAATTGCAAAAGGGTGGAGAAATAGGACAACAATCGTTAGAAACAAGGGTTGCACCTCAGTACACTGCCATCCAGGGTAGAAAACAGGCAGCAGTTTGTTAAAGGAAAAATAATGAACAAAGCAAGCCCAGGGGTGCCACTGGGTCAGGAATCGGCAACCTGATGCAGCGGGACAAGGGCTGGGCAGGAGGCACACACTGGGCAGCTACTGCCAGCAGCAAGGCAGAGACGGAGCTGGGTTACAGCAACTGACCCGTGGGAAATCAGTGTTCGAACTGACGTGACTTTGCCCAAGAAGGGAAAAACCTTGGAGCAAACAGGCCAGCAGTGTGCAAATGTGCAGGAGGCCACTGGGAGTGAAAATGGATGTGCCTGGGAATAGCACTCTGGTCAGCCTAAGTTTGCTGTTGTGCACCTACCGTGGCAGTTCTGCAGCTAGCTCAGACGCCGATGAGCACCACGCAGAACTATGAAACCAAGAAAGCCCTCATTTGGGAAGGAGAAAGCACGTCCAGTAAAAACAAGCATTTCCTGCTGATGCTCTACATCAGCTCCCATCCCGACAGCGAGAAACACCAATCCCTGAAAACTGCCCTGATCTCAGTTCTCACGACATCCCTCCCAGCACAGCGACCTTTTGGCAGGGGCTGTGAATGAACAACGGCCTCTGTCCCACACTTGGCTCTGTCCTGGAGGCAGCAGAACCCGTGCAAACCTCCCTGTGCGACACTGCACAGCAGGCGGGCTCAGGCAGCAAAATGGGGATAAAAACCTTGAGCCATGCATGTCCTGCTGCTGCCAGGGTGCAATGCAGGCACCGAGAGCCCAGGCTGGGTCCCAAGGAAATCCTACACACGATGCCCTCAGCAGAGACTGGCCCTGCCTAGTGATGAAAGGTTTTCCATGTAAATACTGCCCAATTTCTCACATTTTAAACCTAAAATTAGCTTAGGACCACACCTTCGCGGAGAAATGCCCTCAGATCACAGGAGCTCTTTGAAGGAGGTATTTGCACCCCATGCTGGCCGGCACCCCTGGATTCACACCCAGCACAACACAGTGAGTGCTGCCACCCCAATTCCTCAGCAGCTGCCAAAGCCCCGCAGAGCAGCCGGGAACATCCCCAGCCTGGAGTCTCCCCGGCTGCGCAGCCTGAGCCGGCCCAAACTGCATCCCCGTACAGAGCAGAACAGGCTCACGCTGGTTTTATTCTTCTGTATGCCCTCTCACATCATTAAGCAGGAAATAAAGCATGGCTGCCATCCTAGAAAGACAAACTGGAGCTGGAGAAGGACTGAAATATGAATCCAAACCAACAAACAGCATATTCAGGCATGGTCCCAATCTACACTGCTTATCTTTGGCCAAATCCTGATAAGAGCAAAATATTTCAAAACACTGTTTCCAGAACAATTATCCTCAGAAAATGAAGTTCCTGCAGTTAACAGCAGTACCTCTAAAAGCAGGAGTCAATTAGCACTTCTCGCTCTAATGGCTGCAGCACAGCCTCCTGCCTCTGCACTACCGATCTCTACTGCCCTTCTCCGTGGGGATTCCTGCCAAGCCAGGAGCCTGCCAAAGGAATGCTCGGTGCTGGGAACCCACATGGCTGGTTGGCAGCAGGGGACAGGATGCTGGGAGATGGGAGTCCCAATCAATAACCTGGACATTATTTAATTCCCTGCTGAGCCCTGTGCCATGGCTGAGAGCTCTTGTGCTGTGTCCCGCAGCACCAGGCCCGCAGTGCTCCTGCTAGGGGACAGGCAACAGAAAGCGGAGGCAGGTGGAGGGCAGCGATGTGACAAGGCAGTGCTCACGCTGTGCTGCAGGCAGCAAACCCCTCTGTGCTGCATCATTCCCCGCACCCAGGGCCAGCCTCAGCGTCCAGCCTTTCCCAAGGTCTCCTTTGATTTGCTTCCCTAAACAGTGACACCAAATAAAAACATCGCCATGATGTTTGCAGAGGAGCATCACTGCTGAGCTCACGCTGATGCACTGCGGGGAGGCCTCACACGCACCCAAGGCCAGCCCCAAACCCACAGAGAGATTCGTAACCCATGGGATGCTCTCACAACCAGGGCTGCGCCTTGAGTGTTCAGCCATGCTCAGCCTTTGCTGGCGATGACGGGAACACGCATCCTGTGCCCCAGTGAGGGATCCCACCCAGCCCCACCTTGGGCAGTGCCACCTCCGCTGGGAAGCTGACCATTAGGTGCTCATCTGTGACTAACGCTGGCCCATCACCTGCTTATTTGCCCGTGTTTTGGATCCCTGGGGCAGGGATGAGAGAATGCAGCGCTTGGGCGTGCTGGCAGACACGCAGCACTTGGCACAGGGCAGAGATCACAAAAGCTTTGCAGAAATCCTAAAGCTGGGGAGCTTGCCAGGGAGACAGCGTAACGCAAAGGATCTCAGAGTGACAACAAGCAGAGGTGACAAGGACCGCCGTGGTTGTGGTGGTATGCATTTCTGCCCCCCTTATATATAGCTGAACACGTCATACAAACGCAGGACATATTTTCACTGCCTAAATGTATACATCCCTTACATCTCTGGAGGCTATTCTTGTTCTGCCAGACGGTGTTTCCATGGGGAATTTTGGGGGAAGCCTGGCCCCCATCCCTGTGAGGGTTTAGGTCCCAGCTGAGAAATGCAAAAACCCACAGACCTGCATGTCACTCCTGCAGACAAGCCAAAGCTGGGCACAGCACGGGCAGCCTGCACTTGGGCTCAGTGCAACGGGATTTCTGTGGGTGAGCGCAAGGGGCTCTCCGGCTGCAGCTGCAGTGGTTCTGCTCATTGTCAGGTTCCCATTTTTCTTTTCTCATGCTGGAGTTTCCACAGATAACAACAGCAGCCACCAGCAAGGCAGCACCAGCCCATCCTCGCAGCCCTGAGCTCTGTGCAGGCAATGGCACGGTGCTGTCACATACGGGGCATTTTGGAGCACAGCTTCTAAAGAAGCTGCATGCACTACCACTCAGAAGTCCAACACTAATTTCCCTTTCGTCCCTCACCCCTACAGCCACGGTGCTCAGCACTCCCCCCACCCACCGCCAAGCCCCAGGCCACTCGCCCAGCAGCCCTTGGGGAAACGGGCCACAGGGACAGCGGGTGGCTGCACGCTGCTCCTGCTTTGCATTTTCCAGAGCAGCTGCTGATCCTCAGCCACAGCCAGAGCAAGCACGGCACAGGGAAATATCGGCACTCAGCCTCCCCTTCACACCTGCTGGTGCAACGCACAGCTCCGCGCGCAGACCTGGGATCACAATGGGGCCTCCCAAGAACTGCATTTTGCCGTCTCCCTGGTCAGCTAAAGCAAATATTTGAGAACTTCTGGTTCATAAGATGACAGCTGGTGGGGGAAAGTCTCGGAAGTACTGGTAACAGAAGCAGCGAGCTGAGCCCAGAGGGCAAAGGCAGCATCCAGGGACTGCAGGTGGCTTTGTAAAGTGCTCCTTCCCAAGGGGATTCCCAGACCCCTCCATGGGGTCACAACAGCACTCGGGACACAGGAAATCAATTTGCTGACATTTAAGTTTTCTGTACCAAAAGTGTTTGAACCATTTTTAGAATTCAATGTGAGGAAATATCACAGAAGTTAGGCTCTGATGTCAGGGGCAGATTGGGAATGCTTGTTTAGCTTTCAGATCTGTACCTGCGGAACTAAGCTCAGAAAAAGGCAAACTTAATAGAAAATTGCTCCTTACAAAGAAGCAACTTGCAGGAAGAGAATAGCAGAAACAGCTCTTGTATGTTTCTTGCTTAAATACAACTAAACACCTGCAAATTTATGCAAAATAGCTCATTTAGACATTAACAATACTTGACAGCTTCCTTAGAATAAAATAGGTGCCTTGGATTTTCTGTTTTCCTCCTTTTCCAAAGGAAAAAATCTCCATCAAGGCAGTGCAGAAGCACACTGCGGGCAGGCACTGGGAGACACTGCTGATGCCTGAGCCCCAACTGAGCTCATTCTTCCCTGCGTTGTGGGAATTTCCTGGGGGCCATCAGAGCACCAAGGTTAGGATTTGCGAGCTCAGCCCTGCAGAGCTCAGCATGAGATAGGACGATGCACACCATGAGCCACAGGTTAAATAATATTTTTCCCCCTATTTTTCCTCCCAGCCTCCCGGAGCAGTGGTCCTCCCAGAGGTTTCTGCAGACAGTTAGATTCTTTCTGCACATAAAAAAGGCTGCTTGGCAGAAAGAAAAGCATTAGCTTTTTAGGGGAAAATAAATCCCTGCCAGGGCTCAGACAGCAGCTCCTATCTCGTCGGTTCTTTCTCAGCAAAGAAAACGGCTCATTTGCCACAACTGCTGCCAAAACTTTGTGGGATCAGGTCTAACCACAGAAATTTCAAAGGGATCGTGACTCATCTGGTACTCTGTATTGGTAAGGCTTACAGTTGGGTGGGACCCTTGCAAAAAAATCAATTTGCAGGAAACTTCTGTCATGGAAAAATACACTTCAGAACATCTCAATGGGACTACAGAAATAGACACTTAGAAAAAGAGGAATGAAATACCAAAATATTTCTCTCTGAAAAGGCCACAGAATGCACTGCCTGCTCTCCAAATGGCTTCCGCATGCCCATGATTGCGACAGGGCCAAACCGGGAGACCTGGGCACGTTCGTACGCTTCATGCAGAAGGGCCAATTGCATCGTGTAACTGCATTTTACTTGAGACGCAGACCCAAAACACCCATTAGTTTTACCTTTTTATGCCACATTCAGACAAAGTTTGTTGAGAAGGAACTTTTTTAGAAAGCACTAGAAAAGCAGCGAGGTCTAGCCAGTTGTGGTGACAATGCACAGTCACAGCCACAATGCTACCGGGTCACTGGCAGCGTTGACAGCGCGCAGTAAATCACTGCTTTTAGTTTTCCCATGGGCATCCCCGGAGCTGCCACCCAGAGCCAGCCCAGCTCCCAGAGAGCCTACAGTCCGAAAAGGTGATCTGCCCATCTCACCAGGCAGACTTTAGGGAGACGTGTGGGTGAAGCAGCTCTCTGCCATGTCACTCCTGCGTGTCCGTGACCCGCGTGCCCCAAGGCATGAGGAGCGCAGAAAAGCAAGTTCCTGCACAACAAGATAAGCAGAAACAACAACTGGATGTGAATCATCCACTTGTACAGACTCGGACAGAGCGCGTCACGGCGTGGATCTGTGGGATATTGTCTGCCTGATAGTGCCTTCTGTGTCTCTGCTCTGTGCCGCAGCGCCCCGTCCCCATGGGGACACAGCCATACAGGGGAACAGCGCGGCCATGGGGAGCCCGGGGAAAGCAGGGCAGCTCTGTCAGCAGGTTTCTCCATCAAAAGAGCCCCCGTGACTACTTTGCACTTGCAGAAATAAAAGTATAAGACAGGAACTCAGCCCCCATGCATCTTGACCTGCAAAAATACAACCAAGGAAATCACAGTTCAATTCCTTTTGCACCAACAAGGGTGCAAACCAGCAGAGTAACCCCACGAATATTCGCTGCTGTCAGTGTTGCACAAACAGGCTTCCACACCCAGGGCAAAAGCCTCTTCTTGCCGGCTTAACCTGCAGATAGCAAAGAGGCTTTTCATCTTCTCCAGCTGTCAGCTCTGCACCTCCTCTCCCAGGCGCATCCCGTACCAATCCCCAGCTTGCACAGGGTGGGACACGGAGGGGTGCTCTTTCTCTTCTGCACAGTACCCACCCCAGCACTATTTGCACTGCCTTTTTATTGCATCCTTACTCCCTAGACAGTCAGCTCCTTAGGGCTGTGGACCATTTCTTACTTTATCTACACCTCCTCTGCCAAAAAGAAGGGATGGAGGAGGAATAGATGCTGTTCTTGGAAAAGATAACAAATGCAAACTGGGTACCTTGCTGTTGAATCCTAGCAGAGGCGAAGCATAATTCTATCCGCTGGTGCTCAGCACAGTCATCGCCACGTCCCCAGAGCACAAAGGGAGCGTTCCAAGGCTGCAGAAGTGCACTCAGGCGGAGAGCAGCGTGGTGTGAATGCTGCTTGTGCCCAACGTGACTCTGTGCAGCCACAGGATGCTCGCCAGGGAGATGCCACGAGGTCCATGGGATTGCAGTCTGCAACGTCCCCACCCAGCCTACTCTTTGACACATTTTCAGGCACATGAGCCTGATAACCACCTCCAGACATCTTATCCTGTTATCAAAAACCTGTGTCCCATTCTGGCAATAAACCCTGGCTGCATGCTGTGGTTTCACGCTGCCTGCTCTATGGACATGTCACACTCACTGCCAAAGCAGCAGAAGGTCCTTGTGTTAATGACTCCTTCCCCTCCCAACCCCTTTTTTTGGGAGTTTTGCCTATATGGGACACCTGGCACCCACCCAGCTCATTTCGGGTCCCTGTCCTTGGTGTGGGAGCATCAGGCACCAGCTGGCTCCTCCAGAGGGGTGCCTGGGCTGGCTGATGGGCACGAGCCTGCCCCTGCTCCCTACACAACCCCCTGGGCTGGGCCGTTTGTCTGCTTCAGTCCAGAAAGAATCCAAATGCCACCACGGCACGGGCACCTGCAGCAGGGATGCGCGAAGCGCTTGGAGAAGTGGCGATGGTGCTGGCCCCGGGGATTAGAGACCTCCTGATGTTCTTGCATGGAAGCAGAAAACTGAATGCTAAACACACAAGCGTGTATACATATATATAAAATCATAATCTGTAAATCCACATATTTCCCTCCTTTCTGCTCCTCCAACCATGTGAGACAGGGAAAGGGCACGTGTCCCCTACCCCAAAGACACCAGCTGCCTCCCAACACCCTGTGTTGAGTGGGTGGGAGAGCAGCACGGTGCTTGTTTTGGAGAGAAAAGCTGGGAAACGGAGCTCTTCCCCCCACTCCCTCTGCCACCCTCTGCTCCCCAGGCTGCCTGCATGTGGGGAGCTGGCAAATGCCCACAAGGAGCAGAGGTGCCTGACCAGGCATCTGTTAAAAATAATAATAATAATCACATCTAGCTATGTATAGGATAATATTTAATAAATACGTAAATGTCTTTTTTTCCCTATGTGCATCCCCACCCTCGACAGGGCTAGCCTGGGCCCTGTGCAGCCAGGCACAAGCACGCCAGGCCGTGTGCCAGCTCCTCACACATCCCACGTCCCGGGGAGTGCAGCAACAGCTCAGCAAGCAGCACCTGCACGAGGCCCAAAACAACCTTCTTTTTGCCAAAAAGAAAGCCTGTACGAGGTTTGGGGAACGGAAAGGAAAAAGAATAAAACTGCAGCTTCCATCAGACACAGCCCCGACAGAGCCTCTTCTGGTTCCTGCAGGAGTTCCCCAAGCACAGGAGGTGTGACACAGGTTAGCAGCACACGATCAGTCATCCTGCAGACAATAGGAGGAAAGGCGTGAAGCCCTGGCTGGCACCTGGTGCTCGCTGCAGTGAGACACTCCAGCAAACCAGCACCCAGCAGGAGCTCAAACTGCTTCCTGAGCTCCTGATACACACAAACATCGGTCCCCTGTGTAATGCTCAGTTCCACTCAAACCAGTTTTTCACATTATTTTTCAAATGATCTGCTTCAAAATAGCTGTTCCGATGTGAAGTCAGGAAACCACCCATTTGCAGCTAAAGCTCACAGCAGAAGGGAGCTTCCCGTGGCTGAGTGTCACCCCACGCAGTGCTCCGGGCTGCAGTTTCACTTTGGTGTGCTCGCTAGGTAGAGTTACGGAGGGCAAATCTAGAAGCCTGCATGAACTTTGACTGATATCTGCTTTATGATTCTGTTTCCTGGGGATAAAGTTGAGGCAGCATTAGCAGCAAGTGTATTCCCCTGGTATTTCCTTCCCTAAAGATTTGCTAAATTGCCTTAAATCAATTTCCAGAGAGGGAATAAACGTAAAGAGCCAAGTTCCGTTCACAATTAACGGTTAAGAGAGGCACAACTGCCCTTCCTTTGCACAGGAAGGCATTTCTCAAATGTCTGCTCGAGGACAGACCTGCTGTAAAACACAAGATCCTTCCTCTGCTGCAGACACACCTGCAGTCTAAAGAGCACATCATAAATTGCAGGGGATAGCAATGTCAAGCCGACACAAGCCTCCATGATTTGCTACTAGCAAAAGTAGTAAAAAATTCTAGTTGGGGCATGTAATTTCAGACTTCTTCATGAAAGCATGAAGTCACCAGGAAACATCACCTACCTCATGCTTACAATTTTTTTCTTTACTTACTTATACCTAAAATTATATCTTCAGCAGCTTAAGGAAGCTGCAGTTCTGATCCCAGGAAATCTTGCATAGCTGTGAGACCCCAGGGGACAGCCGCTTCCCCCCACCATGGGCAACAGCTGCTCAGCACTGGAACTGTACCACCACCGGGTCTTCATTTGGTCTTTTCCAGTAAGACCAGAGACAACAATTTTCAGCACTCCTGAAAAAGGAGGATGTTATGTATCTGGACAAAAATAAGCATGCAAACAGGTGTCTAAGTGAGACCCTTCAATCTCCTCTAAGTAGAAAAGCTAAACCTTGGCAGAAGGAACAACCACAGCACAAACGGATGGGGAAGGGCAGCCCAGGAGCTCCCCAACCTCTGGTCTGAGAACCACGCCGCAGGGCTAGGGCTGCTGCGAGCATCCCGAGCACAGGGGACAGAGACAAAGCCCTCGGTCACCTGCGAGCCTCTGGCATGAGCTCATGCTATCAGATGCCACGGATTGCACAGGGGGGAAACGCAAATTCTTGAGTGGTTAAAGACACTTGAAACGGCGTTCCCACCCTCCGAGCAGCAAACAGAAGCAGCTAGGAAGCCAAACAGCATACAAAAACAGAGAGCACTTGCTCCAGCGGGCACGACGCGCAGCTTTGCAGTGACATCCCTCTTCTATGTTGTTCAAACGAATGTCACTTTAACATGGCTTCACCACCTGGGTTGACTGTCAGTGATAAGAGTATTGTGAAACAAGGTCTCCCCAAAACACCCACCTAATACCTGAAGCACCGAGAGAGTTTACTTGAGGGCAGGATGCAGAGACCACCACAACGTGCACTGTCCAGCTGTGCACAGAGCTCGGGTCAGCTTCTTGACCAACTGCCCAGGCCCGCTCCGAGGCACTTGGGGCTCTAGATCTCCAAGCACCAGCTTCCCGAAGCAAGAAGGAGCATCACTCCAAACAGAGCCAAATGGCAAGCAGCAAGAGAAGGCTTCCACGGCGAGAGGCCGAGCGGGGCCCAGCCCTCGGGTCTCGCCCCGTGTCAGCGTCAGCCGCGAGCGGGACGGGGCAGAGCAGCGGCAGCTGGCAGCAGCACGCACGGACACGGCAGCGCAGAGCGCTGAAGTTCGGGGCGAACGTGGAGCTGCCGCCTCTAACAGCCCCGATCCCAAGGGCCCAGCCTGGCTGCGAACCTACAAAGCTAGAAAAACGAGCGAGTCATCCTAAGCATGCACTGCAAGGCTGATAAACATCTCCCAGGAGCAAAGTTTGCTCCCTAGCACAGCCCCAGAGCGAGCCCATCAACTCGGAAACAAGCGTCCCAAGTGTAACCACCAGCCCTTCTCCTCCCCGCACCGCTACCGAACCGGCCGCCCCGCCGCCTGCCCGGGGGCCCGGCAGCATCAGCAAGCAGGAAACGAAGGGCTGGGCGAGCTCCCCGCCGCTCTTCACCCACCTCCTGCCCCCGGGGCAGCGGCTGCTCCATGGTGCCGCGAGAGCGAGTCCTGTCCCGGGCTGTCCTGGGCTGTCCCGTCCCGGAGCGGCAGGGCCGGGCCGCACCTCGCCCCGCTGCAGCCCCAGCCCCGGTCCCGGTCCCGGTCCCGGTTCCAGCCCCGGCCCG
>VXAV01010470.1:38974-103886 GCA_013399715.1 Alectura lathami
CCGCAACGCGCCCCAGCCCCGCGCCGCAGCCTATGAGCACGGCTGGCTGCGGGAAACCCCTCCCCGGGCGGCGAGCGGGCGTGGGACAGCCGCAGGAAGGGAAGGAGGAGGAGGACGGGGCGTGTGGGGAGGTGTTCTGGTTCATCTTGGTGCCGGGCGCTTCTTGTTAGGGAGAAAATTAATAATCAAGAAGTGATCGTTTCGCAGGGAGGAGAAAGTCTGTTTTTTCAAAAAAAAAAAAAAAAAAAGTGATTTGCTTCGCGCTGGTGTAACGCTCTCGCACGGAGGACATTCCTTCCCCTTTTGTGCCCCGCTCGATTGCTTTGGCAGGGAGAAGTCAGTTTCCCCTACCGCCGCCCAGGAATTACTTTTGGCTCAGGAAACAAACGAAATAGTCAGTGCAAATTAACAACGAATTAAACACACATGCGATGTTATTTTTAGCATAAGACAACTTATTAATTATGGTCACATACTGTTTGTATCGGAGCACTACGCAAATGCTGCATTTTTTACTTCCCATACACACTCTCAAAGCACTTTTCAATATGCAAAGAAACAGATTTTTTAGGACGAGAAAGAGCTTTTTTGTGCATATAGATGCACTGAACCGACAAGTGGAGAAGCAAAAACCCTCCATACGTTAAGCAGCTATAACAGTCTTGCATGCTGGCATGCTGGTAAAATGCCCGAAACCTGTCTGCAGTGCTACAGCTTCCACCGCTGCAGCTGCACAGGAGACAGCTTCGTGGCTTTTCCCAGGGACTTCAGTGTTCTCACTTCTGTCTCTATGGCAAGATCTCAGTATGGGTGTTACAATATTTTTCTTCCTTAAGAGATTTATTTTGTACTTTTTAAATAGCAAGGAACTGAACTGTGGCCCTCAGATTTACAGAGATAAATAACACAAGTTACAGACTAGACACAACCCCTGTCCTGGCCACGCAGTATTGCTGCATTCCCACACTCTCCATCAGCACCTGGCCATGCTGGGCCACCAGCACCTGCTTCATTTATGAGCACAGCTGCCCCACATCAGCTCAGTTTGTTTAAACTGGATTTACTCTGGCTAGGTTCACCAATGGCTCACTAAAAACAGCGTGGGTGATGCCCTTCACACTTAAAAGCAAACCGACAAATCCAAGGTAGGTTCCCAGTGGTGCTGCAACACAGCTTCTCTTGGTGCTCAGCTCCAGCATTGCAACACTCGGTATCTGTGGAGAGTTGTGAGTTGAGGTCGCTCACTGGTGCTGTCTCCATCAGGCAAGGAAAAAGACAGCACAGACATTTCTAACACTCAGCATCAAGGAGAGCACTGGAGAAAAGCGGGGGGAACTCTTAAGCAAAGAACAGGGGAAATGGGAAGGATGGAAAGTCACCCTGTGGCACTGGCGTCACCCTTCTGTTACCAAGAGCAGACAAAGCCATGCTCAAGAAGGACATGTTACCCCATGCTGCTCGTGCCAGCAGGTGTCAGGGGAGCACTCCTCAGGGCACTGCCTGCCTGGCATGTCTCATCTTTGCCACACACTGCAGACCCCCCACCAACCCTGCAGCTGCCCTCGCCATGCCTGCTTCCATCCCTGGGCACCTCTCTGTGCAGATAGGGGACATCTCCAACCCAGGAAACAACGCTTGTCTATAACTGGCTAGCCGAATTCTGGCAGATCTGTACAAATTCATTAACAGTAGCTCGGTTAATACATATTTAATTTCTTTGCTGTTAGGTTTACTTTGGCAGCTGCTGTGAGCAGGGCTGAACCAGCAGCAGAGGCGAGCAGACCTCTCCATGAGAACTCTGACACCTACGTCTCAAGCTTCCCCCATCCCGAGTATCAGAACAGAGCGGGCTGTCCACCCACATCTCTTACAGGGGAAGCACAATCGTTACCCATGCCCATGAGTGATTTGATGCACTTCCCATCACCTTCCCCGACCCAGAGGCAATTCATAAAGCAGATCCTTGGCGCATGCCTTGTAATATACCTCAGGCTCTGAAGTAACACAATGCTGACAGGTGACCACAGAACAGGCAAGGCTGGGATTTCTTTTGATCTCTGTTCCCACCGACTTTCGGCGTCCAGAAACTTCTGCGCAGCTCTCTGAGGACACTTCCCGCTGCCACAGAGAGAGCCAAGTTTGCTTATTCAAGGCGAGCTGCTGCTGCAAGGAGCACGCTACAATGCGGTCACACAGGGAGTGATGCCACTGGGCTCTAGGAAACCAAGATGTGACTGTTAGGAACTTTTTTTTTTTTTTTTAAGTTGCAATTTATCAATTTATTCACATTTTTCCTTCTTTAATATTTTTCATTGCCATGCCTAACAAATTGGCCCAAAGTGGGAATGTATAAGGCACACAGAGACATCTGCAAGATGGGCTTTTCGAGGACTGCTAATGAAAGAGCCTGCACTGCTGCACACCAAACCCGATCCTTCAGCTGAAAGATTGCCCAGGAAGATAAATGGGGATTATTTTATTTTATTTTATTTTATTTTATTTTATTTTATTTTATTTTATTTTATTTTATTTTATTTTTAATCAAGACCCTCTTCCCAGTCTCAGCTACCAGAGTGGTGGCCAAACAAGACAGAGTGCANTTTATTTTATTTTATTTTATTTTATTTTTAATCAAGACCCTCTTCCCAGTCTCAGCTACCAGAGTGGTGGCCAAACAAGACAGAGTGCAGAGTGGAGGTGCAGAGGGACAGCAGTGCTGGGCTCGAAAAACGCCAAACATTGGCCGCAGAGAGGGAGGAAGCAAGCATGCAACAGGAGAAAGCCATCAGCTCCTTCAAGCCTCTCAAGCCACATTCCTGCACCAGGGAAAGCAGTCTCCTCTTTGCTCTGTAGCAAGAAGCAGTTCGCCCAAGGGCAGGCACACAGGAGGGCGTCGTTCCCCAGCTATTTCAGGGCAGCCTCGGCTGGGATCAGCCTGACTTGGTGAACGCAGATGACACCTAAAACACAGGCGTTTCCCTATATAATTTTTGTTACTGGGTTGCTCTCAATGCTAAATGAACACAGCTCTACAAGTACAAACTCCAGAGCCATGTTATTACGGTGTTACAAATAACTGAACCAGGAACTGAAAACGTTTTTCTCTGGCCATTTCAGAGCAATGCAATGAGAAAGGGCACGAACATGTTCCCACGGGGTGCACAGAGGGAAGGGGCAGAAAGCACAGCCAGCTGCTGTTTTTTTCCCTCCTCCCCCATCCTCCAAGGGAAGCAATTGCCATCCCAGCTTGGAGGAGGAGTCAGGGGGTGATGTCTGGGCACTTCGCTGTGCCATGGGGGCCTCCTGGGAGTTGTAGTCACATCTCCTCGTCTCCTCGCAGCCGAGCTGCGGGCTGTGGCACTCCCCATGGCACTGCAGCTCCTGCGGCCCTGTCCCCGGCTGGGGGACGGCGGGACCCCTGGGCTTCTGTTGCTACGAGATGGCTCTGCGGCTGCTCAGGCTCTGAACACAATCAGGCTTGGCCAGAATATTTCAGCTTGCTTTCACACCCTCCCCTTCTCACAGAATTCCCATGGAAACAAAAACAAGGCTCTCACTGTTTGGGTAATTTTTTTTTTTCTTTCCTCTCAAGGGGGAAAAGTGAATGAATTTGGTAAAGGAAAAAACTCGCAAACTTGCTTTGAGGCAGGGAAAGCCACTGCCGTGACCGTGCTGCAGGGGTGCCGGGATGCCCTCATGCGGCCGCAGGGCTGGGCACATGGCGGTGGAAGCGGGAGCTGCTGTGCTGTGCAGCAGAGCTCCGGGCTCAGAGGAGTGCCAGGCACGTCAGCGAGCGCAGCGCAGTCTGGGGGAAGGAGAGAGTGCAAACCGGCTCCTTATGGTGTTGAGCCGAGTTGCAAGCTGACTTTCTATTTAAAGCTGCTCAGTAGCAGGAATGACAGGTTTGAGTGAGCTCAACAAGTCCATCTGAAAACAGTTTCCACGGTCCTCTCCACCCCAGGTTCTGGGCACCTGACAGCATTTTTTTTTTTTTTTTCACCCACGAAGCACAACGTGGTTCACCTTTACTTGCTGGAGGACTGATACCCAGAGCTGGAAAGACATCTGGGTGACTACAGAGACCAGCATGGCCTTCCTGGGGCCCAAAGCAGCTCTGGGATGAGGGAACCGGCTGCCACCTCCCCTTTCCTCTACCTGCGCACCACAGCCCACCTAGCTGGAAACTGGTGCTGGGAACTGGGAACAAGCAGAATCATAGCATCACAAATGTTGTGAGTTGGAAGGGACCCACAAGGACCATCGAGTCCAACTCCTGGCCCCACACAGGACCACCCAAAATCCAAACCCTGTGTCTGAGAGTGGTGTACAAATGCTCTGTGAGCTCTGGCAGCTTGGGGCCGTGCCCACTGCCCTGGGGAGCCTGTTCCATGCCCACCACCCCCTGGTGCAGAACCTTTTCCTAACACCCCCCTGACCCTCCCCTGACAGCTCCATGCCGTGCCCTCAGGCCCTGTCGCTGTCCCCAGGGAGCAGAGCTCAGCGCCTGCCCCTCCGCTCCCCTGTGAGGGAGCTGTAGGCCGCCATGAGGCCTCCCCTCAGCCTCCTCTGCTCTGGGCCCAACGAACCAAGGGCCCTCAGCTTCTCCTCACACCCCTTGGCCTCTGGACTCTTCTCCATCTTCATAGCCCTCCTCTCTGATAGCTTTATGTCCTTCTTGTATTGTGACACCCAAACCTGCCCCCAGCGCCCGAGGTGAGGCCGCGCCAGGTGGAGCAGAGCGGGACAATCCCTGCCCTCGCCCAGCTGGCAGCGCTGGGCCTGGTGCACCCCAGGGCACACAGATCCTTTTCTGGGGGCCTGCTCTCCTGTCTGTCACCTCCAATCTGTACACATATCCAGAGTTGCCCCATCCTAGATGCAGACAAGCCTGGTTGTGCTGGAGACAGGGGTTTTGCTAGTGACACTGGGAACCTGGGCACATCCTGCAGGTCAGGCCATCCTGACAAGGCCAAACCATCCTTCCTTTCCTGTCAGCACCCCCAAACCATCTTCTGCCAGAAGGCAGCAGAAAGAAAGTGAGATGCAACCTGAGGCCAGGGTTTGGGGAATGCCTCAGTTTTCCCTTGTCTACATCAATTACATTGGTTCTAATGTATTCTGAGATGTAGTTCATTAAATGGGTGAATTAGACGTTTTATCATTCATCCATAGCAGGTTGCCAAGGAGGTACATTATTATTGGCAACGAGAAAGGAACTAACAAATATTCTTAAAGTATATAATGAGCACTTGAGTAAGAGTTAAGTAACGAGTGTTTCTTTAGCGACAAATCTAAGCAAGATATGCTCCACCCACTTCGTTAACAGACAAAGGCTTATATAAGCTGGGTGTTACATAAAACCTTAAAATAGGGAGCCGGAGAACTCCTCCACCTTTGGATGATAGCACGACTGCAGAATGTGTGTACCTGGGGTGACACTAAACCCGGTCTGCTGGAGCCAACGTGCAGCCCCACCAGCCCCGAGCTGGCCGAAGCACACAGCCCAGGGCACGGCTGCTGGTCTCAATCTGCCTCCACACTTCTCCATAACCTGTCATGAAAATAATGCTCTCCAGGCAGCTTTGCCATCGCTGTGCTGGCCTAAGAACATACATCTGTGTTTATGTTCTCTCGTGTACCATAAACCTCCCTCCAACCCCAGGGCACCATCCCAAGGGGATTATTAGTTATGCTTAGGAAAGAGCATGCAAACGGGGCACAACTGTGAGGAAATGTTTCCAGTGTTCTCCCTGTCGCCAGGGATTTGCATGCAAGGGACCTTCCAAGCCTGAAGTGCTATCTCTGCACTTCTACAGCCCCTAGCAGCCATTACTTTCAATAATTTGCCCGATCAGGCTTTGAGTTGACACGAATTTTAAACTTCTGCAATACCGTGCAACAAGTACTACCACAATCTACTACGATAATTTCTGCATGGAGAAAACAGATTCCATATATTGCAAGATCAACTCCTATAGCTAAAAAAAGGCAGGCTGTCAGGGTGCAGACTCTTCATTGGATCTGATATGCCCAAAAGCCTGTCTGTCTCTAGACAAATCATCTGCCTGTCTCCCTAGACACCTTGCATCCCACCTTAAAAAGCACGATTCCAAAACTCAGACAATACAGTCAGCCCACACCAATGGTTACTTCCAGACATGAGACCAAAAAAAGTCTCAGAGGAGAAGATTTGCATTTCTCTTCACAGCCCAGGCACCCAATCCTCCTCCTGTCACAGACGTCAAGAGGCAGCTTTATGAGAAGTCAGGGATCCTTATCTGCCTAGAGGAAAAGTAGAGGGACAAAGAGCTTCACAGGCAGGATTACTGGCCAGGCAGAGCAAAACATGTCAGGAGTTACTCTCTTGACTACAAGGGTGCCATTCATTACAGCAATCAGTTTGCTCTGCAGTGCTTGTAGAAACATGCCAAGGCTGTGAAGAGATTCTGCCTGACTTAGCATGTGTGATTTGCCCAACCCTTGCTCTGAATAAATGGGACCTGCACGGAGGGGGTTTTGATGCAACTTCCCTGCTTTTACAGCATCCTCCCTCGCTGCATCCTACAGGCTGGTTTGTTTTAAGGTGCAGACAGACAGGAGGAAGGCAGGCTGGAGTAGAAAATGAAGAAATGAAATGCAAGCTGTCTAGCCCACAAAAAAAAAAAAAAAAAAAAAAAAAAAAAAGGCGCTTAGCTTTGCTTTCTATCCTGTTATTTATCTTACTTCAGAATTACATTCAGATGACACAGATTAGACAGTGGTGACCCCTAGTGCCCTCTCCAGCTGCAGCTTCCACTGTTATTTTCTGTAGGGTTATTCAAGCACAAATAGTCAAAAAACAGCACCTTTCAGATTTGTTCTTCATTCACAAAGCCTTTCTCTCTCTCCTCTTTCAGAAACAGGATCTCATTTCCTCTCTCTACTCAAACTCTATCACTGTGAGGCATTCACTGCAGCATCCCTTTGTTGCTGTTGTCTGGGAACAAAATTATACACATTTACTAGTGTAACAACATATTATATTCTATTGACTCTTTATCATAGTGCATTTATATTTATCATACTTACAAAAAAGAAAGAAGAGCCTGTTTTGCTAACTCTAAGCTTGTCAATAGCTCAGAACAGCCATTCAAAACTCCTGAGAAGAAACCTTTGTCTGGTATAAAGTGCACTTGCAGCACCAAGCCACTGAAAGGAATGAGTCTGCCCTGTGACAGGCTCGGTAGGCAACGTTATGTTGTTTTTTATGGAAAGGTCAAGACTGTTGCTGTGACTCAGCCCACATCAGCACTGCCCCGCTTGCAGATGTGGCAGCACTGTGGCTCCCCTGTGTCCCTAGAGCTCTTCACCCCCTCACCACTGAAGCCCTGCAGACCATCCAAGCCCATCAGAGCAGCCCTTGCTGGAGCTGCCCTTAGCCCCAAGCTCTGCACGGGGCACAGCGCTTCTCACCCACCCCAAGCCTGCCAAGCAGCTCCTCCTTCCCCTTTCACCGCTCACCAGCCCATTTCTTCACCAGAAACAGCTCCCACATCGCAGCCACCGCTTCCTCCCTGGCATCTTCCCACTTTCACACTAATCCCCAGGTTTTTGTCCACAGACTTCCTTTCCCTAGAGCCTACTGTGGCGCTGGCAGCTTCCTGCAGCCCTCCTCCATCCTTCTCCCTGAAGCAGCCATTTTTTTTGGCACAACCATCACCCAGCCGGCCGACGTCTGCTCTGGCGGGTGAGGCTGGGTCATGCCTCTGCAAGGGGCCTGCCACAATGCAACAAGTGTTTTACTCATTTCAGGGCTAGACGGGTGTGCTGTAATGAAAATTACTACAAACATTTTTTCCAGTTTTAGTACGGGTTCTTTATCTGTTATACACACAGTGTTGTCCTGCTTATGTGCCTGCTCCGTGAATCATTCTTCCCTGGTTTATTAAAACAAGTGTCTGAGTTGAAGTTCCTGCTTGCTTCTTCCCCAGTGTTTTATTTGTAAAGTGGGTTTCAAAGAAATGATAGGAAGTGTGCTAGTACTTGCATAATTTTAAGTTGATTTTATCGGGTTTAAATTTCTCTTTCCTTGCATAGCAGTGAGAAAGCCTCCACATTCCAGCATATGCATTGCGCTGCCCTCCTCTCTTTGGAGCTGCTCCAAGCTTCACAATTCTCTTTTTTTCCTCTGCTTTAATTAAGTATATGCAGAAAGCTCATCCTCGGAGCCATTGTTTGCTTCTTTCACAATGTTACATTCTGTTTCTACAGAATTTCTCTCCTTATTAGTGTTGGTAAATGCCATTTCCTCTTTATTGCTGCTCTAACTGCATATGATCTGACACAGAGAAGTCACTCCAAAAATCTCTGTAGCATACTTATCTAGCTATAGGTGCATTTTTTAATATAGAAGAAAAAAAATGTTTCTCATGTTCCCATTCTGTTTGGTGCTAGCTTTGTGTATTCCAGTTATGCTCCAAAATCCTCTTTTTTCAGGCTTACATGTGCCTGTAGCTCCTGGCAGTATTAGCTCACTGTCTCTGAATATTTTCATTTAAACTTTGGCTTTGTTCACTCCCACTGTTAAAATGCTCCAGATTAACTCCTCACTTGGATTTTTGGGTATCGTATGAACCAGATTTTTTGCATATTTTTGCAATATGCTGCGTTGCTGGTTCCTCAGATCTTTGCTTACACTTGGGTGTCACCTGAGCCCTCTCTGGTTGCTGTTATGACAGGACTTAAGTGTCAGAGTCCAAACCAGCCGGATCTGGAACAAACCCAGCTGCTGAAACCATTCATCAGAAGGGGAAGTAGAATCACCTCACTGAAAATACCTTTACTGAAGTCTGGAGTTTTTCCTTCCCAAGGCTACAGTTGCTCAAGGAAACTACAATTCCCATGGCTCGCTTTACACAGCAGGACAGACCAGATGATCAGGATTCCAGCATTCATACTTTAAAATTTAGAAATATCTGTGCAAATTGCAACCACATCTGGTAGAGAGGCGGTCAGACAAGGCAGATGTTGCTTCCGATCTCACATGCTCCAAATTTGCACGCTGTGCTGCCCAGGCACTCATTTCTACCACAGTAACAAGCAAGGGTTTTACTTTGTTCCCTTTTTTATCCCAGCCGTGTTTCAAAACTTCCCTGATCAAAATTTTCTTGTTGGAAAACTGTCCCAAAACATCTTGTATCACTGCACCTCTACCTTCCTAGGAACGCAGACCCAGCATTTGTTTTAGTGTCCCCCCAGCAGCCCCAGTTCTGACTCACGTAAATCAGAAGTGACTCACGCAGGGTGTACTGGTGCTGGGAGAAGGGAAGGGGTGCCCAAACTGCAGACAGCCCTCAGACTTTGCTCCCAAGCTCACTCACAGTTAGCGAGCACCTCCTGAAAGCCATCTCCTCCATGTCCCCATGCTGGGCCCGAGCAGCAAAGACAGTGCAATCCTGGCTACAGTGCAACACAACCCCGTATGAAAACCCCACACCTGGCCTGATGCAGACCCTTGCTCAGAGCTGCAAGATGGGAATGGACACAGGGGTGCCCCCAAGCATGGCCCTGGCGCAGCACCAAGCCGAGGGTAGCCTCACAGCGTTCCACCCTGCAGCTCCATCCCCTTCTGCTGGTGCAAGCAGAGCAGCACTGAGGCACGGTGGCCAGCACAGGCTCTGAGCTGAGCAGAAATCCCCCAGCAGCAGGCACATGCTGGCTCCCATGCTGCAAAGTACCCGCTGCTCTGAAGAGCAAGGGAGGAAAACCCAGCCTGGGGGACATGCCAGAAGCACACTGCACAGGTGTTATTTTGCTTCAGTTACACTGAAAATCTACGAGGAAGCATAAAACCAACCTTAAGGAAGTTATTTTACCCTTTGGCAAGCACATACGCAAAAAGGCTGAATGCAGTGCACTGCCATTCCAGAGTTTCAAATATAGGATAAAGAAATGATCAGTCCCAGCTCTCCAGAGCACCGCTCCCAGCCTGCTCAAGCACTTCACTAAAGCCAGCATAATTCTCTATTCCTCTTTTCTTCTTTGTAAGAGTCACAGTCATTTTGTACAGTCTAAGTAAAGAGATCTAAACACAGGCTTTGTCATAGGATTAGAACTTAAAAAGGAAGAACAAGTTAAAAAAAGCAATTAAAGGAAAAGAAAAACCTGCATGCAAACGCCCAGCAGAGTGTGTGCAATCATTTGCTCTTACTCACCAAGGTGCCAGCAGCACAGACCTTAGAAGGGCACTTCCAGGGATGTGTTCGCACCTCCTTTCAGTTCTGCCCATAACACTGGGAAAACTAGAGTGTTACGGACCACAGTGTGCTCAGCAAAGATATCCACAAGATACTACATCACCGAGTGAGTTCAGTGAGTTGTCTTTTTCAAGGAAATAGCTGAACATAGGTGTTTATCTCAGGTTCAGGATCAATGTGCTGTGCTGCCTGGTATTTACCTAAGTGTGCAGCAACGCCCATTTGCCTGGCTAATCCATCAGGGCCTCTTTTAGTGGAGGAAAATATTAAAGGAAAAGCATTGAACATTTTTGAATTTCAGCAAATTTTTGCACTACCTCAGCTGGCAATCAGTGTCCCATTATAGATTTTTGGAAATTATTAAATGCATATACATAAAGAATGCTAACAGAGCAACCAGTTGCACACAGCCTTAGAGGTGCCAGCCATTAAACCTCCAAATGAAAGCAGACGTGGGATGCCAAAGCACCCTGTTTTACCCTCCGTACACAGAGGGAACACAAAGCTGGACCAGAACTGGTTCCTTATCAACCCAGCTGCGCAAGGGGCAGCACACTCAGCGCACGCCACATGCCATGAACAACACACACAGCGTTCAGTCGGAAGCAGCTCCTGACATGGGGCTGCACCTTGCAGCTGAGCACACACAAGGTTTTGGAGCCTGTACAAGAAGGGCTGCTATTTGCTTTGAGTCATGCCGTCCATACCAGCATCCCTCCAGCAGATCCTGTTGCAAATGACCAGCACTTACTTGTACTTTGCATCAGCGTTGGCCAAAAAGCTGTGTTGGAAGACACTTGTTCCCAAATCCATAGGGTCTCCCAGGAGCTTCGGCCACTCCTGGAGCTGTTGGTCTGCAGTGGGTGAAGCCCAGAGGCAAGCGCAGGAGGAACGGCACCCCGCTGCCCAGCATCGCCTGCCCTGGTTTGCAGCGGCGCTTCCTGCTTCCGACGTCACCCAGCGCTGCACGAGAGCGCCAAAGCACGGGCAGCAAGTGGGCTTCCCTTTTCTATCCCTTCTGGATAACTCTTTCGTTTAGTTTTGTTTTAAAGGTAGAAAGAAGGGATTTTATTGCAAAGCTGAAAAAAAAATGATATGCTACTATTTCAAATCTCCAAAAAGTATTTTGACAGGGTAGATTTGCTTTTTTATTATTACCTCCTCTCTCCTCTGTTGCTTCTGGTGCAAACCTGGCCCTGGGAGGCTTTTGAAGAACAAGCTGGGATGAAGTGGAAGGGCACAGCGAGGTACAGCCTGCTGGCTAATAATTTCCTATACATGCTCAACATTGCACATGACATTTGCTGGAATTGCAGCCGTTCAGGGAAGAAGTATTGAAGGTGCATGGTGTTAGGGGCTACTACAGCAATTAAAATTTGACTCACTAAAATTTGAGCACAATGAGGCTCCTCCACTGAATTAGAAATGAGCATTGTCTGGTTGCTTTCTACATTCATTGCACTTGATTATTTTCCTCCAGTGAGAGACAAGGAAATGTCACAAGTGGAGGGGGTGCTGGAACCTTTCACAGATTTGCTCTTGTCAAGCAGAGATATTTCGTATAAGCTCTTCAGAAGTGGTTGAAGTTCTTGAAAGGCTTCCTCATCTTCGGTCTGAATCCCTTCTCCCTCCCACCTTCCAGTTCCTGACACAGCAGTGTTTGCCAGACTGTGGTGGTTCAGGGTGAGCTCCTGCTGCAAGCCCATGGTGCTGCATCTTCCTGAAGCCCCGTTACAGTGGGGTGGGGAGCTGAGGTGCCTGGGAGAGGTGTAAGGGGAGCCCCTGCGGAGCCAGAGTACATCCTAGTGGGGAGAACACTGGGTAAGAGTTCGGCTTGCAATGTTCAGGTTAGTATTTCTGTTACTGCTTGTCTAGGGGTGAAGGTCAGTATTTATGTGGTAAGCTGCTGCTATCACTGAGCAGCCTAAGCCTTGGCGGCCTTGCTTTGACCAGCCTCAGATAAGGAAAATGCAGTATTCCTGAAATGCCAGACTGACTGTTCACTCTTGGAGCCAAAATCCCACTGCATTCTTAAAGCATTGGAGAGACAGCTCTGCTTGTTACCCAGTTCCTTGCTGGAAACCAATCCCAAACTTTCTGCCCTGCACATGCCAGGCTGGGACCTTGTACCACGCTGATGATGTGCTGCAGCTGATTTGCAGGAGGCTCCTCCTAACCTCAGCCCTGAGCATCAGCACTTTGGAACCGGGCTTTGCAGAGATGCCACCAAAGGAACGCCCTTGCCTTCTGATTTCAACAACAGAGATGAATCCATGAAATTACAGCACCCGCGCAATGGGTTTGGCTCGGGCGGTGCCGCTACCCATGATTTCACCAAGGCAGCACTCAGCGAGGAGGAGTGGTTTTAATTAGGAGCAGTAATGCTCGGTAAGGGACGGAGCACAGTGCTGAGTCACATCACATGAAACAGTGCAGAGTCTGCTTAGGGCCAGGAAGTTGAGTCCTTCCTCCTGAAATCCTTCCCATGAGGGCTCCCTCGGAATGAGGAAGCTCGGTGTCAGCAGATGAGTTGTATTCTGGGAGCTGTAGTTCCCATGAAAGATGAATTTTCAGCTTTCCCAGAGGTATGCCAGCAAAGCTGCCGGACCGTGGTGGCTTCCATTACTCTGGTGCAGAGGAAAATGGGTTGAAATTAAAAAAAAAGAACATTTTTATAGGCAACTCTGCTAGCTTGGAAATTAGTATATCACAGTGGGAAAACTCAGATGTGTGCTTGGAAGTATGAGACATCAAGGAAGAAACTCTTTCTGCCTGGATGGGAATAGGAACTGGGTGGTCTTTTTGGACTCTGCAAAGGGAAACCAAAACCAGTCTTGGGGTTCATCAGGAGAGCACGTTGGCCGGCAGAGAACCAGGCACAGCCAAGCCTTTATGGCTTAAAGGGCAAGAAAATATTCTGACAAAGAAAGCAGTTCTGCAAAAGGGGATGAAGAGCTGGGACCCGAACCTCTGCCTGCCAGGCAGAGAAGAGCTCCTCTGAGTGCTGCTTCTGCACAGAGATGAGGTCTCAGGGCAATGCATGCTGCAGAGCTGTCAAACTGCAAATACTGCTGAAGCAAGAGGCTGGTGGTGCGAGCAAAGAATTACCCAGAGAAGTACACAGCCCTTCTCTGCAGCTTACATAAGCCACTACAGTGTTTGTGAGCTGGTAGACGCGGAGGAAGTGTTTCTAGGGACGACTGTACAGAGCTGACCGCTGCTTGTGACTCGGGCATGTAAACCAGAGTGGACAGCAGAGCCCCTGGGAGCCAGGCTGGGTTAGCTGAGCACAGAGCTGTCTGAAACCAGGAACTGCCTACCCTGCCCTGCTGATTTGGGAGCATTGCACTTACAACCACTAAATAACAGGGAATAATAACCCAGGAAGACTCTAACGAGCTGAGCGGGGCCTTAGGATAAGAAAGGCCGGTTGGGGTGGCTCATGCTTTACTATCTGCATGTGCTCGTAGTGAAGCTGATGGCAGCAGTCAGCATTGCGCAGAGTGCTTGGACATTATTTGCCACTTTTACAAATTGAATTAGCTTTTTTTTTTTTTTTTTTCTGAAGCAGTACAGTACACAAAGATTTCTTCAGTTAACATAGCTTTTTCCTAGTTAAAGCAGAGAGAACTGTAAAACAAAAAAGCATGCCTCAGTTAGAAACCCATTTTCTACATGGACATTTTGGCAATTGCTTCTGCTCTGAAAGGAACAAGTTCTTTGTCTCATGCTGTAATTCCTGTGCTAAGCCAGAACGCTGATGGATGAACTCTTGAAAGACGGAGTTAAATCTAAATCCCTATGGCTTTCTCGGGACTGACCAGGTTGACATAAGTTTAGATGGTAAAAGAAACACTCACTTTCTCAAGAATAAGCTGCTCTGATCACTGGTCCTCCTTTTCCACAGCTGGCAGGTTCTCCAGGCTCTTGAAATTATGGGGGGAAGACATTTTACACTGCAGGAGATAGCTGAACTAAACTGCAGGGAAAGAATCAGAAGGAAGAGAACCACAATGACAAAGCAGAGCCCAGAACCATCCTTGATCCCACCGTCCCCTCTCTTTGTAGAAACAAGCACTGCCCACCAAGGGTTTGGGCTACAGCAGCAGCCCAGAGGGGCAGGGGAAGTTTGGGGCATGTGGGATGAGCCTCAGCTTTGGGTCAGCTGTAGCTGGCCCCAGGCTGCTCCAGACAAGGGACACGTGGCGGCAGGGGCAGGAGCACCCTGGTATGCTGTTCCTTCCTGCTGATACAGGATCGTGTCTGTATAAAGGTGATCTTTGTGCCACACCATTAATGCAGCTCGGTGTCTGGTTTCCAGCACAACCTGGTAATGGAGGTCTTTTTTAAATTTGTTTTTGTTTTCTTAATTTTACGGTTCGATTTGAAACTTATGGACCTGATTTAGTGCTGTTAGGAAGCTTGCGTGAATTGTTAGTCACACCAGCGCACAAATGGCATGACTGAGTGAAAAATCAGCTGTTGCACCAGCAGATCTACCTGTCTTTTCTAGGAAGAAACTGTCCTGTATCCTGTGACGCCATCTTGTCATGGAGCTTTGCTGAGGTGCTGGGTTTCCCAACGCTGTGCCGTCTGCCCCCAATTTAGGGTGAATTAAGTGGTGCTGACAGACCAACATTTCAGCAGCATATCACCTCAGTGGCAGCATTAAGGCTGGATGGGGCTTTGGGGAACCTGATCAAGTGGGATCTGTCCCTGCCCCAGGCAGGGCTCTCTCCTGCCTTGGTCTGCTCGTGGAACAAAGAGGATGAAGAACCCCAGAACCCACGAGCTTCAGCCAGCTCTCCTCCAAGGCCATCTGCCTTGCCCTGATGTTGCTGAGCACGAGGAGCCCGGGGCTGGAGATGCCTGACAGAAGCTGATCAGTGCCCTGGGAGCTCGGAGCAGCTCTGATGCAACGGGTACAAGGTGTGACAGGACAAATGCAGCCATTGAGGCTGACCTGGGCACAGCTTGCCCCTTTGACACAGCAGCTGCATTACAGCTCGCTGTGCAGAGCGTGACCTTGTCTGGTTTTAAGGACTCGGGGTGATAATGGTTCTACCTTTCTTGCTCAGAAAAAGGCCTACCCAATTACCCCTTCTGCTAGGGTAATTCAGCCTTCAAAGCTGCATATTTCTATTTCAGCCTCTACCTGTGGGATCTCGTTATGACTTCCTGAGCAATACAGGAATGCACTTCCACCATCAGATATCTTTTTCATGTGTAGGGGCTTGGAAAGCCTGCTCATACCTGCTGCCTACTCAGAGGGCTGCCTTTGTGATTGCATCGTTAGCCCATAGCACACAGAGTCCATGGCACACCGTTTAAGGGGGGGTATTTAAACTCAAAGCATCGAAGCAACCATTGGAGAGCTGGATGCAGGGCGGGGGGCACAGAGCTACCGGACACCCACTGGTAGCCCGGGGACAGGGAGCACGCAGGCACATTGGCTTGTGGTTGTGTTGTACAATGCCATTGTCGCCAAAAGGCTCCGGCTCTGCCTTTCTTTGACAAAAAGGCAGCCGGAGAATTGCCCTCTCCCACGAGCCCCAGCGCTCAGCCTATGAGATAATATAGGCTGGCCTTTTCTTTGCAGCTGTATTGTTTTAGTGCTTGGAAAATAGCAGCAGGCTGAGCAATGAGTCATCTGTCACTAGATGGGGTTAAAGTAATTTCCGTTTTCTGTTGCCATGGGGAAATCAACGTCCTAAGATTTGTCCTTTCTCCCACTCAAACATGTGGGAGTAGAAAGCCTGAAACCCAGCAGGGCTAAACAGTTTTTTAAATTTTCTTTTTCCCCTTGTAAACAAACTTCCCTCCATGGCCTTGCAGCTGTCAGTCTGTTCCCGGAATTGTCCAGTTAACAATGTCATTCCCCTTGGATTGCAAAAAATCCAGAGGCAGAGTTTAAGTAAATATTTGACTTAAATATAGGAGCTGATTGACTTTATCACTTATAAAAGTCTCTGTTGCTTGTAAAGTTTTCATTTGTACCTTCAAGTGGGTTATAAACTCAATAATGCAGAAAGAAAATCGATCTAAAAAAAAAAAAAAAAAGAGAAAAGTAGCAGATCAACATCCAGAATAGGGTGATTAACAGAAACAGGAAAGAGGAAATTGCAGTAAACAGCATTTAAAAGCCTTAGTAATGTATAGCTTATATGAGTAGCAGCATAGCAACATCTAGTGTTGATCGGGGATATAGCTGGAAGCTCTCGTGCTCGTTAACAGCTCTTGGATGAAATCTGCACATGGGGAACCGGCTTTTCTCGGAGCACCGCAGCCGCAGCCTCAGCTCTGCACTGTTCCCCCTGCCCCGCGTCTCACAACACGGCCTCTCGTCACGCTCCGTGCCACTGCCTTCATCCGCCTTGGAGAAGTGCAGCCATCTGGTAACGCTCTCAGTCTGTCCAATGGCTGGGAAAATTACTGGGGTTATACAGAAGGGCCAGCTCAAGAGATCTACAGGTTTAAATGCAGTCCTGGGCAACCACGGTCAAAACTTTCAGCATCTGAACTGAAATTAAGAAAGCAGTTCCTGTCTGGCAGCTGATCATGTTAGCAACTGTGTCATAAAAACTAGGGCCAATTAAACATCTCTGTCAAACCTGCAGAGAAACGTAGGTTTGGCTAAAACGTTAGGTTTGGCTAAACTAAGTTTAGCTTCACATTAGTTTAGTTTTCTAGTTTTTTTTTTTTTTTTTTTTTTTAACAGCTTTAGGTTATACAGTTTTTTTCATACAAGCAAGCCCTTATAAGGGGAGGTCACTGAGCGCTGTTTTAGTAAAATCATTTGTCTCTGTAGATTACAGCTCCTATTACATAGATTCTGCTTCATTTTCAATAAAATAACATCCTTTGAGTTTTTTCAAACAAAACATTCATGAGTGGCTGCTTTCCAAATCCAGCTGTCTGGCAACACCCTGTGAACAGATTTTTGCCACGTTTAAGTTTATTACATGAGCTAATTAGCATGACTGTGTAGGTGCGTGGAATGCACTGGGAGGAGAGGAAGAGTACAAGTGTACAAAAAGCCGTTATATAATTTGGTATGGGGACACACTCATTAAAGACAGACCTGGACCTCTCTCAAAACACTTTTCAGCTGGAATTTGGGAGTGAGCTGCCGGGCAAGGAAAAAAGAGGAGATTTGAGTAGAGGAAAGGTTGAATTCTACTTTATATTTGTAACTTAAAAATACAATTATTTTTTGTCTGTACTCACATTTGTTGCCTCTATCTCCAGAGAAAACAATTCATCAAGAAGTGAGTGACTCAAAGCAAGGACTGCATTCTTGTCATCTGCACTGTGCAACTCATCCCCTGATGAAGAAAGAGGTAAAACTTTTAGTTAACAACCAAATACGGATTGTTAACCGTTCTGGCCATGAGAAAGGCATGTCTATTGGAAACACTCAGCCAGCACAGGGATCAGAGCTCTGCTTCATGTTATTAAGACATTCACACTGCCCTAACCGAATTAAACAGAGAGCTGAGTAACAAAGCTATTAGGCTCTCTTTCTTCTTTCTGCATGCATGAAATTACATTTTAAAGCTACGTGTGAGCCTTCAGAGCCTCTAAAGGGGTCAGGCACTAGGCGCATCTGGCATGCCGATCTTTTCATTCAGGAACATGAAGTCATCCTCCGAGTCGCATTCCTGAGTCAGTAACATGTAATTTCCCACATGTCACTTTAGCGACTTGCACACTGAACAGAGATTAATATTAATTTAGCAGAAGCTTGTGCATATTTAGCAGAATTGAAAGCCCTGCTAATTTTTTAATTAAACTAGAAGTGGAATAATATTTGATAGAGAGGGTCAATGTTATTTGAATAAACACTCACCACACAGCCCACTGCACTATGCCATAAATCAGTTCAGTGCTGAATCCTACCCGACAGTGAATTAGGTATTATGGGATCTTCAGAGGTGTAAATTCAATGGTAAAACCATCACTTGTTAAAACTGTCGCTCTGCCTTCCCCCACTGTCCAGAGGGGACACTGACACCACAGTGACCTGAGGATCCACCACTGTGCCCCCAAAGCACAACCAGCCAGTTCAAGTCCCACTGCAGCTCCTTTGGGAGAAACAAGCATGTGCCCCAGGGCACGTGGTGGCACCTGGTGCCACCCAGCCCAGCGGCAGTGCTCCGAAGAGGCCACAGGTCTGAAACGAGTTTTGTGGTTATCAGTGGCATGCCGTGGGGACTGCATATGATAAACTCCACAGCACAACTGCTTTGGCTCTTGCAGTCAAAATATTTGAAGTAGCAGGTAGGGATCCTGCCTGATGAGCACTTGGAGGCACCCAGCAGTAATCCCTCTGAAATAAAAGGCCTTCCTGCCGCCTGAGCAGACCCTAGGCATGACCTCCAGCCTCCAAAGCTCTCTGAGACCTCATCTTTCACATTTGGGCATCAACAGCACCAGCCGTGCGATCCACTTGATTTCAAGTCACAGGCTAGAAGCTATTCCCTCCAAATTTCCCTGCTACAAAAGCATGAACTCAACAGTAACTCACCCTGGGGAGAAGATGCTCAGAAGGATGCAGCCACGTCCTGCAGCTGCTGCTGGCACCAGGGGTGATGGTTTCATGCTGGCTGCCAAGGACATGTTCAGGGCTGGAAACAACCACCCCAGGTGCTGGCAGCATGATTCTGGCTCGCTGTGTCGGGAAGTAGTCTGGCCTGCTGGGAAGGCAGATGAAGGAGTAATTCAGGAATCATAGGGTGGGCTTTCTGCAGCTGAAAGTGAGGGGCAATAATTCTGACATTAAAAAAAAAAAAAAAATCAACATATTCCTGGGAGTGAAGTGGTCTTACACTGTAATACTTTCTGTAACTTCTGTTTCTGTAGGAACATCTGAAGATAAACAGAATTGTGCTTCATAGTGCCAGGTAAACAGCTCTCACATGCCATGGCTACGGTCTCTAAGGAGCTTCTGTTTGTTAGGAAACGTCCTTGCCTCAGCTTTAGCTACAATCCCTTGCTGTGAATCCAGGAGACAGACAGACAATGACAGTGAAGAGCTTGTATAGAGTCACCAGGGGAATACTTACTACCTTTGGGATTATAGGATTTTTTTTTTTTTTCCTAGAATTTTTGCTTTTTTCTCTGTTTTTTTTTTTTTTTTTTTTCCCTTTTAGTCTTGGNAAGTCTTGGTTTCTTGGATGGAGTGTTTGCCTCACCAGTCCCATTTGGAATGGAGCTTCTGTAGGCAGAACAAAAGCTTTACCAAAGGAAAGATGTCAGTGATGCTACAGAGACTTAAAAAAATCAACTCTATCTGAATTATTTATTTCCTCGCTCCTGTGAGCTCTTTTTAAAGAGATAAATGCATGGAATTACATGAAAGTAAAGCCAGAAGCTCCTGGTGGCTCTTGATCAGCTTTAATTTGCAGTAAATATCGGTATATTGATTATTATCATGGCCTGCTGAGTTTTAATTTCCCTTTACAGAGAAAGCCCATCCTGAACCAAATTTGGATTGTCAAAATGGTATAAATGTAAATTAACATCCCCAGGGCGATGCTGGCATAATTCAGATCACTCTTTAGCTCTTTTCTTCATTTCATTTCCCAAGCTTTTGCGTTTCCTAAGCTATGTTTTAAATGATGCAACGAGACAAGCACAACAAGCCTTGGAGAGCAAAAGTTCAGGTAGCCACAGGCTGCAAAATTCCCATCCTTAGCGTGAGCAGATGTGCACCTGCACTTCTGCAGGGGAATGCAGGCTGCACGGCCCCAGTGTGGATCGGGATTTTGACTTGAGGCACTGGGGTCCCAGTGGGTGAAGCTCAGAAAGGTGGGAGCTGGGTGAAAAAGTGCCTGGAGGAAGGGTGAGTCTTCTCCCAGCGGCCTGAGGGTAAGATCTCCAGGCAACTCTCAGTATTCTTGCAACGTAATCATAATAGTCTTCTTGTGATTCGGGTGGTAACGATTTAGCCACAGGGTTTTATGCCCATTTATTCCCACAGCTTGGCTGGTAAGCCATGCACCAGTTTATTTTCCTTTCAATCCAAAAGGAGAAAGTAAAGACAGCTTTTTCATGGCACTTTCATTTCTGACATTCCTGATGTGCTCATACCAAGGATTTGACTACAGTGCTTTATGACTTTCCTACCCTTCCATCAACCTTGGGATGTTTATTTTCCTTCAAACATTGCTGTTTGCAGCATGCTAACAAGAACTGAAGATCTTTTAACACTGCTATTTGTTTACTGAACGCATCAAAGCCTTCTTTTTCCACAAGCAAAAGCCTTCTTTGAGTCTCTGCAATCTGCAAACAGCCATGCAAAACCAAGGTGTGCTTTGCACAGCAAAATAAAATCACAGAGCACTGAAGATAGAGATATTTTCTATCCGAGATTCTAAATTTAGAATTCTCATTCCTCAGCTTCTCAGACTGTTTGCTCCTAACCAAGAGCCCTGCAGCTTCAGCAGATCTTCCCTTTGCCAGCCTCAGGCTGGGCGGAAGAATACGACTGCAAACACGGTCAGCAGCACTGATAGCAGCTAATCTGAAACAAATATATTTTATAACATCTATTAGCAGATAAATTTCCTCATTTTGCTTTGACAGTCGAGATGCTACATCATGCTAACAGAAAGCAGTGCCCTGAATTTGTCACGTCAGGTTTGTGCCAAGCAGCAGACCTCCAGCTCCCAGCTCAGCCCCATGCAGCGGGTGCCAGCCCATATGCAGCAGATGTTGGCAGCAAATTAAACAAGGTCTGTTGAAAATAATGTCCTTAGAAGTACTGGGGCATAGTTTTTATAGCTTTCCTAGATGCATTGAGGCTATTTCAAGGCCAATTGAACTCCCACTCCTTACAGTGCAATTAGGATCATTCCTTGTACGGAACATAAGGCAGTGTAAACATGGCCATTGGTGCATCACTGGTATTTGCAGTCATACTTCATGTATTGCCCAGCACCAAATTGGTATCCACCACCCAGAGCCTCATGGCAGTTTTCAGAGGGCATGAAGCATTGGAAGTACACCACAGGAGACATTTCTGCAGAGGACAACCCAAAACCTCCCCATGGAGGAGGACCTACAGGAGTGGTACCAACAGACCAGCTCCTCAGGACCTGTTCATCCAGTCAGGTGCAGGTAAGGACAAGAAGAAAGGAGGACAGGAGAAGGACTCACCAAAGTGGCTGAAAGTCTGCGGGACACAGCTGCTGTGACCACTTCCCTTGACTTCAGGTGCTGCCAGCCTTGGGTTTGATACCCAGCATGGCAAAGCAGGGCCCCCAGCCTCCCAGGAGTGAGGAGGGAAAGGAGTTCCCCAGCCCTGGGGTGCCCCCATGCTGGGAGCAGGTACATGGCCCTCTCAGTGACACAGCCGGGCTGTGCCTCCAGTCCCACTGCTCAGGTGGCCCAGGCAGAGCGCTTTCGTATCTTACCCTAAGAAATTCAACAAAATGGCAGAGCTGTAAAAAAATAAAACAAAACTGGTTTAAGCACATCCAACTTTGGGACAGAGAGTAAAATTTCTTGCCAGAGAATTTAAAACAAACTGGAAACTGATCATCTAGTCATTTAAATGATGTGCCTGGAGCTAAACCAGCAAGGCTGAATAATCTGTGTTGCTTTCATCCTTCTTCAGTTTTTTCTTTGTTCCACCAGCCACATGTGCATTAAGTGTAAATTGAAGGGCTCTTAGCTGGAAAAGCAGATTGTGAAAAGGGCTTGGCCCTCATCTTATTATTCAGCTTCAGTATTACAATTACTCTTAATAGCACTCTTATTTTGTTGTATTATTTATTCTGGCTAGAACCCTCTAGGATCCCTTGAAGGCTTTTTTTCCTGGTAGATTTAGCCAACATCCACTCATGAATCCAGATGTTTCTGCTTTTATCCACGGGAATTTTATGGTGTGGAGATGCCAAGAATATAACTTCAGGCTCAGCCTCAAGACAAGTATTCTTCAAATTCCCTAAATCATAAATGGAAAGTGCCATGAAGAACCTGGGTCCTAATGCATTTAGTGTGCCAGAGTGGAAATCCAGCCACAGGGCTATATTGCTCAAGGTTCTGGATCGGTGTCGATACTCTGCTACGTTGCACCAGACATTATAGCCCAGATCGTGCTGTTTTCTGTGTTCTCGTAGACCAACTCTTGCTTTTAGCACATCTTCAGTTCTTCTTTCCATTCACCACCCTGAAATTAGGAGCTGAGATACATGTGTGTCCAAGATGCTTACGCTGGAAAAAAGATTACTCACTGGAAGCCAGAGTCACTGCTGGTGTATTTAAATGAATGAAAGCGTGCCTGTTTATGTCGGCTCACCATAAAAAACACAGATACTCTTCCCCAGTCAAAACTGGTTCTGAAATAAAGGCAGGGACGAAATGTACCCTGCCCTGATGGAGACCTGGTGAGTAACGCAAGTCTCTGCTGTGCCTTTGACAGCACTTTGGATGAATAACTGAACCCAAATACATTCCTCGTGCAGAGTGATGACAGCAGTGTGAAGCAGACCTTAAAATAACCTCGCTGTGCTGCTGGGGGTTCCCTGTGGGATCTCCCATCCATGACATCCTGAGCTTCTTCTCAGGTCCCCGGGAGACCTGGTCGCAGTCAGTGTTGTGGTCAGTGCCAGCAGGGTGGCTCAGCTGGTGTCCCCTGTCAGGGGTGGCTGTGACCTTCCAAGTGCCCCGAGGTAGCTCAGGAGCACAAGAGTCACAAACGGAGAGGCATAAAACAGTTTTCATTGGCCTGCTCCATTATCCGTCCTTGTGCAACTGCATGCTTCCCCCTTCTGCGGGCTGTTCTTGCTAGAATCCTCATCCTTTTGGCTGACAGAGGATGGATATGCAGATGCCTGGTAAAGTTGTGCTGTTATTCTATACAGTGTCACATGCAGGAGGCAGTAGGGGAATGGCAGAGTCAAGACAGACAAGGCACTCAAAGGGAAGAGCACCGTACCTGCTAACACTGTGGATCAAATGCGCTGTCCAGAGGGTGCACATTAAATATCCCACCAGCACAGCCGTTCTACCAGTTTCTGTCTTATAATGAGGAACTTTGTAGTCAGGCATGTAGCTTAAACTTCAAAGGCCACCCACTGTTCTTATACGCTATATGACAACTGTTAAATAAACCTCCTCCAATTTCTTTTTCCATCATGTTAGTAGAATGTTATCTCACTGATTTTGCCTTCCCTGTAAAAAAAAAAATGTACACATTTTTCATTAGTAAGTTCAGTACTTTCATGCTACTAAATTTTCCTTACCATCACGTCTCTTTTTGGACACAGAATAAAGGAGATTCAACATAAAAAACAGAATTTTTCTTTTTCCAAGTTGGAAACAACGAAATGCAAAAATACTGAGCTCCTTAGTTTGAAAGCTCAAAATTTTGTCTCAGCAGGTCACAGAAGTGATAAAGTGCTTTTGTCTCTATTTCAGTGGGGGGCTAGTTTGCCTGGGGCATGCTGAGCATCACGGGTGCCTCAGTGCAATTTGCTGTTGCCATCACATCTCTTCTCCCAGGCCTATACTGCAACTACTTGCTCACTGGGATCACTGGGACCGACTACTTGGCTACGTGGTTCTCTTCCCTGTCCCCTGTCCTTCCCAAACTTCTGCAAAGAGCCAGCGCACCACGAGTGGTACCACCTGGCCCTGGAAGTACTAGACCCATGCTCGAGTTTGGCCATGTTCTGTGCACCTTCTGCTTTTCTGATCAAGCTCCTGATGAGACTGCTCCAGCTGGAACACTGGGACATGAGCATGGGTCGTGAAGGGTAAGGTGGATTGTCCCCGTAGTTCCGTAACCACTGCCAGGAGGGTGGCATGGATGTGCAAGGACAGATCCTGAATGTTCTCACACCACACGTGCTTCAGTATCTCCCCTGAAGCCTTGTGCATCATTCCAGGTTGAAATCACTTTATGAAATAGTAATATGGCCCTTTTTACCCTTTATATCCCAGCATCATTCCAACTAAAAAGACAGAATTTTAGCATAGTTAGGGCCTCTGACTTTAAGTGCTAGTCAAGATTTTATGGAAGTTATATGGTTTGTTTTTTACATTAAAGGAAGCAGACCCTGAGGTTTGCCTTTCTGTTCTTTCTTACTACTGTGAGCACTGCACTGGCATTAACATACAGAGCAACCAAAGCCCACACGGACACAGATCCCATTACCTGTGCAGCAAAAGAAGTGTCAAAGCCCATCACAGCTCAGCATGCACCACATGCTCCAGGCACAACTTGGCGGCAGCACCCTAACAGCATGGGAGGACAGGGGGTGACAGAGGGACAGGCTCCAGGGGGGCCCAGAGCAGGCCGTGCTCCTGGCATGGGGCACAGCATCCATTTCCTCCACCCCCAGCACCTGGAGGCCTCACTGCTGGTTCAGACATCCTCAAACCTTGCTCTGCTGAGGAAAACCTCACCATTCGCACCTCCAGTCCCTTGTTTGTGTGTGTTGTTTGTTTTTTTTTCCCCTTTAAGTTTTGTTTGGAGCCAGTCTCAAATCCACTCAAATTGCAGTGTTTCCATGACAACAGTCCAGAAGTGGGCTCCTCTGGGGCATGTGAAGAATCTGCCGTCAGAACACGGCCAGCGCTTCTCCAGTGGCACCGCGGTCTCCTCCCATCCCACCCCCTCCCCTTGGGGCACAGCTACGCCTGCCTTGGGGCCGTTGGCACTGGCTGAGCGGTGCCAGGCGATGGCACACATCTGACCATGACACCGGTTTATGGGGGGGGCGGAAGGGCCAGAAGTGCCTGTCTAAAGAGCTGGACAGCTGTTGGATTTGGTAATCCCTTCAGCTTTATTAATATTATTCATAATTTTCATGCCCTCATTGGTATTTCACAGAGGGAATGAAGTGATCCTTTGTTACTAACACAGTCACTGCTCTGCTTCCAATTCGCAGCATTTCTCTGCCTGCCCGCCCTGCATTTTCACCACCCCTGCACCCTGTCATCAAAGTCCAACAACTGCTGAATGCTCCCAGTTCAGTGGAGCCCTGGAGAGCACGAATGGCCCCACTGAGACCAGGAGTGCCCGCTCCTCACAGGGCAGGCCATCAGCTCCCTGCAGCACCAGAGCCTGCCTCCAGCCCAGCACTCAACTGAGGCCCTTCCAAAGCCCCATCCCTTCCCCGCAGTACTTCTGTCTGCCCTCAGACAGATTTACGAGGGTTATCCACAGATGTAGCTGCAAAAGAAGTCCAAAAGGTTTTGTTGTGACGCTGCAAACAGCACCAGAACAGCAAGACCTGGTCATTGCTAAATGGCTCTGAGCAGGACACCCAGCCACAGAGAGCAAGCTTGGAAGCAAGACCTGGGGAGGCAGCGTGGCTGCCTGCCAGCTTGACAATGGGGTTTCATTTAACGAGCACGGATTTAAGTATGGAAATCAAATATGAAGCAGTCGTAGCCAGCATTGTCTGCATTCTTGGAGTGGCACTGAACTAGCAGGGAGAAAAGAGCCGAGACGCTGGCCCAGACATGCTCCAGCTGTCTGAGACTACCTCTGCCCTCCTCCACTGAATGCAGCCATTCAGCTTGTTTTCATTTCATTATTGGATGTTATTTTTGCAACCTGGGAGAAGAATAGAAAAAGGAAAAAGGTCCTTAGAATGCTTTTGGGTTTGTTTTTAAGAAGTAGCGCGTTTTTTTCCTTTTTATCAGAGATAAAGTGCAGACTTTAAAAACTGCATGAAGCCTACGGTATTATTAGTTAAGCACTTGTTTCTCAGACACAGTCCTTTATCTCAGAGGCAGCAACATTTGCGTTGCTGTGGTTATTCATGCAACTTGTACTCATTTAGCACTGAGCAACATGCAATTAAATAGCCATAAAATACACCCACAGAACGAGCAACAGCTGCCTACAGGTAACCTTAAATTTCATGCACTCACTTGCCAAATGTCGCAGCTCTCCCCATATAAACTCCCATCTGCACATGGCAGCAGGGCATTTTCCCATCACCACGGTTAGGTAACAGCAGGCACTGCTTCCCCAGGCACAGCACGCGGATCAGGCCTTTAATGGCTTGGGTAAAGGCCTGATGCTGCAGAGTGCTGTTAGCGGGAGTGCTGCTCCATCAGCACTGGGGTCAGCCCTTCCCTGTTTCCCTCCCCTCTGGCTGTCCAGAGTAGAGCCTATCGATTTTGTATGTTAAAAAGAATTCCCATCCAAGATCTGATAATTTATTTTCCCTCTTTACGCCAGTTTTGTTTTGTAGGAAAATGCCAGCATGCACCGCTCGTCCCCCCCAGCTGGGGACACTCCACCCTATGAAAAAGCCAAACACTTGCCAAGCCCAGGGCCAGGATTATGCAGTTTCCCGCTGAGCAGAGTGGGAATTCTGTCAGTTTGTGCTGACCTTCTCTGGAAAAATCCCTCCGTTTCTATACTGACACACTTCAGCACAGCAGCAAGTGCTCAGTAGTCCCTCACGTTACTTTTTGAAAAGGGAGAAAGAGCATTCCAAATGTTTTAACATTTCATGCATCTTTCTCTTGGGGACAAAGTCATATTTGCTAAACCAGAACCTGTTTTAGCTTTCCCAAACTCCTGGATTAGTCCTGGCAAGAGAAGGCCAGATGTGCTTTAATCTGAATTCTCTCTCCAAGCTTTGTAGCATCATCCAAAACAGGCCTATAATTTTAAATTTGGCTACTTTAAGCCTCAAGAAGATTGAGGTGCACATAAAATAACCACTCACTACACCCAGATCATTGCTTCCTAGCGAGCAACACTGCTCTAAGTATTTGACCAGGAAAGTTTGTACCTTATTTTGGCCTTATTCCAGCCAGTTCAGCAAGAGAGGAGCCCTTTCTGCCTCTTCCAGTGTGGCTGGTCTGGGCACCGTATGCTGGTTCCCAGTGCTCAGAACCAACCTGCCTGGCAGTCTGGGGCCTGAATGTTTTAAAGTGAGTTGGAAGACAGGAAAAAAAATCTGGAATTTTTCTCAGAGTTATGTTCTTGGAGTTATGAATGCCATTTCAGATGTTCAAATTAGATCATTTCCTCTTTCATCCTGACTTTTACCTTTTAGTAGTTTTAAATTTTGTTTAATGAAAATCTATTCTCATATTAGAATCTAATTTCCGTTCATTAAGCAGTAAGTTTCGTAAATTTCTCCAAATCCAGAATCCTAAACATATGCTCAACACCAAGCCTATGAGCAATTCCATTTACCTTAATACGAGTGCTTATCTGTAAGCATGTGCATAAGTGGTTTGTTGGCAAAAGCTAGAGTGCTTATTCCTTTCCAGATGACCCTATTAATATTTACTGATATTAATCTGCTCAATAAGTATAAACACCAGAAAAACAAAAAATTTGAATGAGCTCCACAAAGAGCTTTTCCAAATATGACTTCTACATTACCCAGCGGGGTCAAACTGCTCCACGCTTGAGCGGTCTGAAGGGGACCAGGGCTGACCCAAAGCCATGGGAACCAGTGGAAGAGTGTTGACTGATTTTACCACTCTGTGGCTGGGATCCTGCATGAACAGAAACACCTTTCTGGTTTGGCACCATGACTAATAGGAATAACAAAGGCTCTGTGCTGACATTAAGAAAGTTTGTTTTATGTATTGACATCCTGTTAACCTCCAGCCTCCAGTGCACTTAAAGGAAACTGTTAAGGTTGCATCAGAAAGATATGGCAAAACATGTATTGCTGAGTGATGACGGAAATCATAGGGTCATAGAATTGTCTCAGTTGGAAGGGACCTTTAAAGGCCATCCAGTCCAACCCCCCTGCAGTGCACAGAGGCACCTACAGCTAGATCAGGTTGCTCAGAGCCCTGCCCAGTCTGACCATGAAGGTCTCCAGGGATGGAGCATCCACCCCCTCTCTGGGCAACCCGTGACAGTGCTTCACCACCCTTATTGTAAAAAACTTTTTCCTTATATCCAGGCAAAATCTCCCCTCTCCCAATTTGAAACCATTTCCCCTAGTCCTATAAATCTGCAAGACTAACATCGGCCTTAACAGCTGCACAAGACAGTGACTGCAGGGAGCTATGGGTAGAGCATAAGTTTAAAGTCAGTGCCCATGGGAAAAAAAAAAAAATTCAAGAAAAATTGGTAGGAGTTGATACAGACTCTAGATACAGTCTTTGACAGAGGCCTCCACCTTGAAAGCCGTACTCCAGCAGCAAAGCATCTCTAGTTCCCTACATTTCCTTCCAGTTGGATTGATACAGAACAGATGGAGTAATCCTCTGCTTGGAGGTAAAAGGCTACACACAGGGTTGCAAGGTGTTCTCAGTAGTCCTCAAGTTCATTTTGCTATGAAGTCTTGACTTCACAGCAATTCAGTTTGAGTATAGGTGGTATCCATTTTACTGAGACCACATCAACCTTCTGTTGTGCATGTATGCCAGGGATAAAAGAAGGAAAGTAAGGGTAAGACTATACCTAGAATGAGACGCTTAATATAAAGCGTAGGAAGATAAAGACCCCGACTCAATAAAACACTTCAGCACATACCTCGCAGCAGACATGTATGATGATGATACTGAACTCAGCCTGATACAAGTGCTGTAAGCTGCTCTGCTTATGATAGTCAAGATTTATTACAAGTTGGATGGGATGTGAATTACAACCATGTTGTAAACCTATGTTTTTCATTCCTGGACAGTTTTCCCTTCACCTCCAGCCATCAGCCCACATGTTAAAGCACCACTGAACTTACATACAGGAGCCAGATTTCAAGATTGTACTCTGAACACTGAAGATGACAAGCTTTGAGTGCTTTGAAGTGATGAAGCTATAGTCTTTCCGTTGTCTGTTCAGACACAGCGTTATATTTATATCCCAGAAAACACTTTCTTTTACAAAAGAAAAGTACAAAAATTATTTGTTTTATTTCATGACTTTTTAAAGGAAAACCTTCATGTTTGTGTATCAGGCCAGCACTCTCATTCAAAGCTGAGTCCCAGCTTCCTGACCCACATTTGATGCTTCCACAAATTTGAGCACTGACATGAGATTGTGGACTTGTGTCAAAGAATACTTCAGAATACTCCTGCAACTCACAACATCGCTCTAAACGTAGTTACTGACTGTTGGTCAGTCCCAAATTTGACTGTATAACAGCCCAGCACCTCCACTCATCCAATCTCCCCAGGTCTCCTGCACAGCTGCTGCTGTCTTTTTCCCCAGTTTACTCCCCAGTCTTCTGCCTATGGCTCAGAGTCAGCATCATTCTTCAGTTCCTTATCCTGCTGCTCACATTTTTCATCCACTAGCTCCTAACAAGAAATGGAAAGTTCCTTGCAGCTTCAGCCAGCCTAGCCTCCTGAAGTCTTTCTGCCCTGAGAGACAATAACTATGGTCCAAGCCAAGATACTATCTCTTCCAGACAAGGGAAGTCTGGCAACCCTGATAGCTAACGACCGACGTGTGTTACGATTTCACTTTTCAAAATTCAACCACTTTCTTAACTGCATGGAAATGCTATATGGTGTTCATGGAAACATCAGTGCTACTTAGATTTTGGAAACAGTAATGCTGTTTTCAGTGGTCTTGGTTAACCAGTCTTGAACTATCACAGTCACTTGATAAAGCTTGGACATGCTTGGAAAAAATCCTACCAAAATACTTTGGAAAAAATTGTGAGCCATTTCAGAAAACAAAGTCGCTTCTGAGCCCAGATTCCTCCTCTCATTTGGCTGCACTCGATGCAGGTGTCCATCAGCACACAGAGCAGACAGCACAGTTAAAGCCTAACCCTGTAATGACTAGTCAGGCAAAATTGCAGGGGGTGATGGTCTGCCCAGCTGAATTACGTGAGTGCTTCACAGCAGGTAATCAGCACACTCCTGTCCCATCACCTCTTTTCATCTCTTGGTTTTCTAATCAGCAGCTATTTGTGTGGGCAGCAAGCATACAAAAGGTATTTTTGCTACAAGTGTTTTAATTTCTGGTTAGCACACTTCCTTACTGAACTGTCGTTACCTACAAACCTGAGTTTTCTGATTAACACTGCAGAGGATCTAATGAAGATGCCGTGTAAGATTTTGCTACAGCAACTCCAGGCGACAGTTTCCAGTCTGCAAACTGTTAAAAACCATGATGCCACCTTAACAGAACAAATCAGGATGTAAGCAGTGCTACAGCACTGAGGCACAGGTTTTGTTTTTTTAAAAAATAATTACAGCACTCGATATGCCATTCTAGGCAAAATCCTGTTTGTCAGATCAGGAGAGCATTAGCCACAGCACCCCAGCTTTGCACAGGCCATCCTTGCACCTCTGGGTTGTGTTTGCTTGAGACGGTTTCTCAGGTTTTTTTTTCCAAGGTCATTCAAACACATCAGACATTAATCTTACCACGCAGGCACCAATAACCAAAAAGAAAGCATCACAGAAGTCCCCACGTCAACCTTTTCCTCCCCAGGACACCTGCTAATGATTTATTATTGACAAACTCCTTCCTGCTTTCTTTTAACATCCGACTGGACTGCAGATGCTGGTCAGCATAAGGATCAGTTCATCTCATCTTTTGCCTGCAGGGTAGTTGATGCTGAAGTCAAACCACATGAAAGGAAACTGCCTACTTTTACAGCTACCCAAAACTTGTCAGCCAATATGATAAAAATGCTTTTTTTTTTTTTTTTAACTGGCTCTTATAGTTAACTGGAAACTAATCCAGGAACAAATAAGTGGGCGTAACACAAACTATATGGAAGACTACAGAAGAAATTGAAAAAAAGAGATTTTACTGGCAAAGATCAAAGAAAAGTAAAGGCATTAGTTAATAACTATGTTTTCTTAAAACAAGCCCTTCCTTTGAAGACAACAGCTGATGAGTAAGATTCCGGTGAAGCTGATTCTTGTGAAGTGCCTTTGAGACAAGGTGTGTACACTCAAAGAAAATAAATTCCAAAACTAACAGTATCATGCATGTCTTCTGAAAACTCCTTCAGTTACAGCAGCTTCCCCGCTGTCTGGACAGCCTTCCAGGAGCAGGACATGCACCTGCTCCACAGATTAATTAAACAATCCAATTGCAAAGCTGGAATAAATTTTTCTTTTTCCCTGCAAGTCACGTGTTATGAGATACATCACCATCCCAATGAAGTCTTGCACTCAGGCTCCAGCTGAGCCACTGCCTGGCCTGTTTGTGGAAGCTGAGACCCAGCAGAGGACTCAGACACCCACATGGCTGACACCAGTGCCTGCCTCCCAGGGCAAATTCCCATCCACACCGGTGGCATTAAGCTACCAGAGTGTCCATCCATACACAAAGTCTAGTACCTCGCAGAAGGCCCAAAGCCCCAGATTTTGAGATAAGAACGAAAAACAAACAAGGAGAAAATGGGTCTGGGAAGGAGAAGTTTGAAACCCTGCATTTCCAGTGCCTTAGACTTTCCCTTCTGGCCCTCACCCATGCTGGGTGCTGAAGGATGAGTTGTCACAAGGGACCTGAGTCAGTCCCAGCCAAATATTCCTACCCACTGCCTTGCACCCTGCCTGTCACACCCCTGGTGAGGTGACTCAGCTCCCTAAACCACCCCAGCTATGCAGCCAGTGCCCTCACAGGGCTCCCTCTCTGCCCACACTGCCAGTGCCATGTAAAGGTACGAGGCATGCATACAGTGGACCGGCTCCAAGACAAGCTCGGCTTGGCTAGCACAAGGAATATAATGAGCTAGACAAACAGCAGATACCCAAGCACATTTTCCTACCTTTGTGAGATTAAAATGCATCCCTGTGTGTCTAGTCCTCTGCTCTGAAGCCTGTTCCTCACTCTAGAGGAGAGCAGGAGATTTATGTCCCATGCCAGGCACAAATCTCTTTTCTATTTACATCTCAAGGGAGGGGAAAGACAGTGGAAAAACAGCCCCCAGACCCCAAATAGGATTTGAGCCTGGCACCCCTGTCACTGACCTCTGCAGAGTGCAGGGTCCCAGAAAATCGCAGTGTATTTCCCAGGAGAAGGCTCACACCAGAACACCTAGCCTGCATTTGGTTTTACGCTATGGAGTATGCCATTGCCAGTTTTTTTTTTTTTTTTTTTTTTCCCCCCTACATGGAGGATTATTTTTACAGGGAACAAGCAAAATGTGTCACTGTGCAGCTTTCCCCTCCTCTCACAGCTATAAACTCAGGAATTAGGCTTCACATAGTCTTACATCCAGGTGATAAATATTAAGGACTGATTGCAGTCAGGTATAGCAGAGTACTAGAAAAGCCTCAGATAAATCTTCAGCATCAAACATCAGTACCCACTAAGGACCGCTGAAAAAGACATGCTTGGAAAAAATTATTAAAAGACAAATGTGTTAGATTTTATTAGTCTACACATACCAAAAAGGCACCAAAATACTCTTTCATGCATCTCTCTAAAAGCAGACATGCAGAAATAGCTGTGCTGAAGGATTCCCCCAGATAATTAAATGAATACCTTATAAAAATACCAGCAATGAAATGCAAGTGAAATGGCTGTATTGACACGCGGAGCTCACATCATTAAGTACCACCAGCTTCACAGCACTGTTAAAGTGATTCTCCTGTTTAAACTGGGAGAGGTCTTTCCAATTTTCAGAAGCCTGAGGGACTCTTAGGGAGAGTCAGATACTAACAGCTCATTAATGCTGAGTTTTGCTCTAGGCTCCAGTTGACAGCAGAGATAAAGGATCACAAATGACATTTATCTATGTTGGTTTTGTCTAGTCATGGTTTTAGGGGACAACACTCAGATTTCAAGAGATGTCAGATGAATTCAGAGGTTTCTGGAACTGGATTTTGGGGTACTATTTATAATACTCCTGGGAATGACTTAAACATGAATTTCAGCTTCAAAGTCCATTCCTATTCTTCCTGTCCACCTCAGTGCTGTTCAGGTCATAGCTACACCATCAATTTCAATGCAACTCAGAAGAGAAAGTGCTTTCTTCATTTCCTCTCTAGGAACATCAAAGGCTAGAGCTGACTTTGTGCTCCACAGTGTCTGGCCAACTACCCCTCCGCCTCCGCAGCTGATCCAGTCCAGTGACAAATGGGTGACGAGGCAGCTGGCACGGGACTGCTTACACCAAGAGCAGTTTTAGCAGCTGAGCCATCTGTAAAGCTCACTGAAGCTGAGGGGAACAACTCACTTGCTCCTTGTGGGTCTACAAAACCACACAAGGTTGTGCCCCACATCTCAAACCAAGATGACTGCTCTCTGCTGCAGGATCCATGTTCAGTTCAGTTCAAAGTATGCTGAAATTTAAGGTATTAGTGGAATTATCAATGCTGAAGAAATCCAGGATCTGAATAACCTGATATACCTAAGTTCCTCTGAAAATTAAAAAAATCTCAGCACAGAGCAAGCACCAGGAGCTTCTAGCATTGTGTTCAGTTTCCCTTTCCGTTCCCAATTTGCACAGATAAGGGAGCTGAACAACTGAGGGACATCATGTCCTGCAGAGTCTCGGTAACTGTACTGTTGTTCCCAAAATCAGAGACACAGCCTCAGTGCAATCAGTATCACAACTGCAGACCATATGCAAAGCTGCAGCAATACACTTACTCAGAATTTTACAGGCAGAATTAAGCTTATTCCAGCCCACGGCCCAGCTCACACTGTAGTGCCCCAAGTCCTTCACTGCTCACCTCCGATTTAATGGGATCCCTGTCCCCAGCTGGAGCAGAGCAGCTCTGCCACAGGAGCCTCCTGGGCCCGGCCCCAGGCTGGTGAGAGGCACAGGTCTCATTTGGGCTGTGAAGCTGTCACGCGGATCTGCCTGCCTGCACAGTAGTCTCTGGACACAGTTGAAGTGCGAGCTGTGTTTTGCTGGGGATTATCATGTTGTTACTGGTTCCCTTGATACCATCAACTCCAAAGTGCAGATACAGCCAGGGGAATGCTTAAAGAATCCAGATGCACTCCTCAGCCTTAATGTGTTTTCCTTTCCCCAAAAACATTACTATACATTTTCTACAGTGACAGCCATGACTCAGACACTTCAACAGAGAAGAGGAGGATCAGTTTCTGTGGTGCATGCTTATGTTTTTCAGCTGAATACCTAAAAGCGTGAATAGAGCACTTGGCCTTCAAGTCTCTGACACATTATTTTCTGGAAATTATATACTACACAGTAGCCTCCTTCCATTAAGGAGACTTAATAGCCTTTCTAGTAAGGAATATTAAATGCAACAATCTACGTCTTGCTCTTTTAAAAGGCTTTAACACAAGACCATGATACAATTTTCTGAAATGTGACTGGCCTGGTTTGGACAATTTCTTCCTTAGCACACCTCTCCTTTAAGTACCAGAAATGAGCTTCCACACGGACAAGGAGTGGTTTAGGAAAAATAAACTGACTGGGAGGCATTTATATGAACGGCACTCCAATAATCTAATCTCCATAGCTAATTTAAGAGCTCCTAGGGAAAGGAAAGGTAGAGATAAGGAATCTTAACGAGGTCAGGCCAAAAATCAACACGTGATCAGCAATCAAATGCTTGCTGACTGCCACCTGTTCATTATATGTGATGAGTTTGACAGTTTCTCAAGAGGAGAGACCATTACAAAAATACTAAAAACATTCCACTAAAAACCCACTGAGTCAGTATTAAAGTCTTAGTAAACAGTAGAAGCCTAGTAAAGCATTGCTAGTCATTGCTAAAGCATTGCTAAGCAACCCTTTATCCTCCTTAGGACTGGATTAGCTTCATGATAGCAACAACCAACAGCCCTTCATCCTTGCTCACTACATTTAGTTCCGAGTGCTGTGTAATTTTCTTTGAAATACCATTGAGAACTGCCACTCCAATTTCATCCCCTGCCGAGGGCGGGGGGGAAGCTGTGTGTCTGCAGAAAACTTGTCTGTAGGCACCAGCAGTCGCAGAAACCAGGCTGCAGGGCATCAGCTAATTTATCTTAAAAGACAGGCAATATTTATTCACCCCCCCACACTTTAATTCTCTGCTGATTGATAATCAGCAGCTGATATCCCTCTCTAGTACTGCTTCAGAGAGGCTCAGCCTTGTTCTTGCCTGAAGCTCAACTAGCTGCAGTCAATTCCTGCTAAAGATCTATTTATCTGCAGTAAAAACAGACACCAGAAAATTCCTGTGTGTAGGCTCCACTGGACCATAGTGGACTCAATAGTTTGCTGCCAGGCATTGCCGCCATCTTCTGTCCTTAATCTCTACCATTTATGTTCGTATCAACTCTGGCAGGACCTCCAAAGTGCTCCTTCCCTGGATGTTACTAACAAATCACCTACAAGGGTGTATTCAGCCAGGCTGGTCATGAGCTAGCGTAGCCTAACCTCTCAGCAACCTCCAAAGGAAGGCAAAAGCAATAAGGGACTTGGCTGGTGTCAACCTGATCTGAAACCCAGAGTGACGGCAGGTTGAGACCAGTGCCAATACCTTGATGCTTCAAAAGAAGCCAAGGAGCTGAAGAACAGCAAGCTGGGCGAGTCTTGTGGGTCTCCTAGTGCTGTCTGCCCAGGCGTGTGGGAGGCAGCATCCAGGGACTGGTCTGCTTTTCGGCTGACAGCAGAAAGTGGTGAGCTCCCAGCCGCCTTCCCAGCCTCTCTTTGTCTCCACCTGAATCTCATTCTTAGGTTAACATAGACATGCTGAGAATAGCTCTCCTCTCCTGCACAGGGCTGTAACAGAGGTGCACCCACTTTCATCTCTAGTCTGAGAGATGTGGTCTGTCCCCAGCTAGACCTACAGTGCAGCTCTACTGAGCAGCTAGGATTTACTCACGTAGCCTGCTTCTGTTGGTAACACAAATAGGCTGATAATTTTCTGTGACCTGGAATTATTTATTCACTCCAAAAGTTACTTTCCACGCCTGCATAAGATATTTGCTAACAATGATTTTTGTAATAGGAAAAAAAAAAAAAAAAAGTTCCAATACTAGGAAACTTACTGCTTTTGAGTGAAAACAGGGCACAAGCTAGAAAAATACATATCCACATACTCTGCCTGGATCAGAATGAGCACTGCAGAGTAGAGAAGAGGTAATTGACAAATCAAAGTCCCTTATCTATCATCTTTGGTTTACGAAGAACAAACACATACACACACACAAAAAAAAAATCCATGTCCTTTCTCAGAGTATGGGCTCTGAAACAGACAGGGTCAGCTCCTGCGCTCTTACATCATGAGGAGATGCTCTTCCAGGCGCAGTAAGTAGGGCTAGCACAACAGGGTGGTCTGGAGGAACTTCTCACTCACTCAAGGAATTCATCATCCAGCTCATGAGGAAGAGATGCTTTTGAATTCCTGAAAGAAGGCACATAAACAAAACACAGGCCAGTTAGATTTTGTCACAAGCCAGCACAAAGCAGCCAGGGCTTTAGCTGCTTCCTGATGGAAGGAACCAAGGATAACCCCACCTCAGAGAAGGCACAGCACTCTGAAAACTAAGTCCTCTTTGGTGGGTTTGACTTCTTTGCACACCAGCTCATGCAGGGCAGGGCTCAGAGGAGAAGCAATGCCTAACTTTAAGCAGTTGGATTTGAATAAGTGTATGATAAATTTATTTTCCCTAACATCCATCATGTATAGGCAGCATTGCCCACCCTTCCTTCCAGATCTTCCCTGCCTGGGGCGAGTCTTGTTCCTTATCTCCAGTCAGCGGTCCTGACATTCTCCAGACACACGCAGGAGGTCACGCAGAGACCTTCTGGCCAAGCACACCGCTTATCCACAAGGCTTCCCCATGCAGGAGGCTGGGGACATCTCCCCAGATCTGAGCTGAAGGGACAGTTTTATCTCTGCAGGAGTCACTCAGACACAATACAAATGTTTGCCGTGTGCTGTGCTGCTGCTTCACAAGGCCCTCACAGTTTTCAAGGGAACAGATTACAGGGCTGTGCCAAAACTGGCAGCTTCCTGAAGAATTTGAAGTCAATAGCTTTAAACAGTTTGAAGGTAAAGAGGACACCCAGTAACCCATGGGTTGTGGTGTAACAGAGAAATCAGACAGGAGAAAGAGACGACTGGGAAAAACTGTGCTAACAAAATGGTTTCTTCTGCAAAGGCTGGCTGGGGCTTTTTGAAAATAGCACTGGTTACTAATTAAATTGTTCCTACTTTTTATATTTTCTTTTTACACACTTGCTTCTCGCTAGTATACAGACAATGAAGAACTTTCATTTTTGAGTAAAGTTGGTGTGCCAAACTGTGATCTCAGTTAGACTGGTGGAAACTCACATTAAGCATTCTCTTAGGGGAATGGGAATTGAGGGGTTCGGAAAAGAGCCCTGCTCACACAAACGGAGTTTCATTGCTTGGTATGTGAGTTCATTATAAGAGGGTTCAATTATTTTTCATCAGTGAAGAGAAAATAGCCTTTTCATCCAATGTATCTAGTTGAGTTGAATGCTAAGCACATCTGATGCAGCTTTTGGGGTGAAAAAAAAAAGAAATAAAAAAGAAAAACAGAACAAGAACAGTAGCCATGTGAAAAAACAAACAAAATGACTAAGGCATCTCGGCGCCTCGGCAAGCCCTCTGTTCTCACGGAGCCATCGGATAAAGAAGTGAATGAAGTACAGTAGCTTAACATGCACCGCATGAGTGTGTGCGGTGCCACATTTGCTGATTTACTAACTCGTTTTGTTTGAGGGGCACTTGAAAGGCTTTGACATTTACAGCTCTGTAGGCAAATGTGAAAGGAAAGAATAGATTCTGTATCTCCAACCTCCCAGCTGCTGGTAAATGTCTACTGAAAGCGCCGGCGAGCCCCATGAGATCAGGAGGCACTGTGAGCCCCAAAGCTTCCCAGGTTTGTCTGCGGGCGCTCTTAGAGCAAATACGTCAAGAGTCAGGAGAGTTAAAAATGCAAATCTACCTCTCAGAGAGATGTGAAGCCTCTCAATGGAAAGCTGTGGTGCCTTTACCAACTCTGCTGTTCTAGCACTGTGCACACTGGGTTCAGAAAGCAGCCCACAGCCTGCAGCTAGCAGCCATGCATCAGCCACTGAGCATGCACTGGGTGCCCTAGGATACTGAAGTCAGAGGGGGTTTAGGATGTTTTCCTGACTTTAACTGCAAGAACAGTTTTGTTCTGTGTGAGTCACATGCTATACAAATGTTTACTCTACTGTATGTCTCCTCTTCACAAGTGTACAAGGAAAATTTCTCGAACCTTTAACACAAGGGCCTCTCAGTTTTCATGGATGTAACACTCACAAACAGCACCCGGAGTGCAATCTGGTGAAGTTGCGAGTTCTGTAGTAAACCATGTTATTTCTCACAGATGCGACTGTTATATGTGTCAAACTTGAGAGCTTTCTGTCGTTCTAAATCAGTCAGTGGAACCCATTTTTGATAGCGTGGGTGTTTCGAAGCCTTCAGATCAGCCTTAGCAGTGTTGGTGTCGGAGCCTTTGGAACAGCATCAGTTTTTGACTGCCATGCAATGCAGCTTTTGCTTGTCTTCTGCCTGCTGACAGGCAGCACTGTGAGAGTCTGCAGTTGTCTGTGCATCCAGTTAACCTCTGTCAGCCTTTCCCACCTGTTTGGAGGACCTGCCTATTCAGCTAGGATTTCCAACCTCCATGAGGTTTGGCATGGTAAAGGCTGGGGGAGCAAGGGAAGGGGGAGGGTGGAGCAGGAGATGGAGGAGAGGAAAAAGGCAAGATAGCAAAGGAGTAGCAAAACAACAAGAAGATACAAAGGGAATACAGGAATTAAGACCAGCAGGGAAATGATAACAAGTGTTTTCACAAGAGGGATGGGGCAGTGCTGACCCTGCTCAGATGTAAACTGCATGTGAAATATTCTTTATGTTTTTTTTCCTGCAGACTTGCTCAGTTGGAAACCTGGATGGAGAGTAACGTGCCTGCATTTCCTACCAACAGAAGCTAGAATAAAGGAGAAGAGAGCAGGAAGTTGCATGCTTGGGTATAAGACACATACGGGACGCACTGCTAGTCCCGTGGTTCAGACATGGCCTGTCTTAAGTATGCTGAGGGTGGGAAATGGAAGGCAGCCCCACTCTCTGCCAAACCAATTTGGACTGCTAATCTGAAATAAGTTTGAAAGTTGGTTTCATAGACCACAAGCAATGCCCATTCTCCCAGTTTCACTTTGTCCTCTCCCTTATCTCAGAAACTCACGTAGAAGATAAATTCCTCATCAGAAGCATATGAGAATTGCACTCCTCTTCCTCTAGGAAGAGCTCAGCTAAACCACCCAGCTACAAAGCTCATTCTGCCTTCCCTGGACTAGGCATGGTTAAGATCCATTACTTTATCCTGCACTCACATTCACAATGCCTACAATATCAGTGTCGGAGGCATGACACAGGGCGGATGGATATGTGCCCGCCTTCCTTTCCTGCATCCTGTGAAGAGGAGTCACTGCATATTGAAACAGCAGATCCCTGATTTTTCTTTTTTCAGCCTTGTAATTTGGATGGCAGTCCCTGCCCATCCTGTGGGCAGTGGCTCTGCAGAAGGAAATTCCACTTTGCTAAACACTGGGGAGCAGGTATCAGTGGGAAATTCATTCCCTTCTTTGAAGCTGCCAGAACAAAACCTGTTTCCCATCCTGTTGCAGTAAGAGAAGAAGTAGACGTCCTTGCGAAGGCACGTGGCTCTTGTAGATGTGGCACTGGTGAGTTGTTATAGTGAACAGAAAAGTGGGATATTCCATTCATAGTTCTATCTAGATGGTATCATTTAATAAATAAGGACAAATTCTACAGAGAAGCCTGCTAAAACACAAATCACACACGATTTGGATTATCCGTAGAATACTAGATTCATTTCTCCACTTAGAGGTTCACATTTATCACATCTCATGCTCAAAACCTTTTTTAATTAAGAAACAATGCTGTCAACATACGCTTTTGCAAACTAAAATAATGCAGGGGAAAAATGACTGCTTTGCTCATTTTCTACTGGATAGAATGACAAACAACATTCTGTGAGAACCGCTTTTGAAGCGCACAGTTGACCACTGCCACCCACCATGCACGGATCAGTGCTGATTCCCCCCATGCACAGATCGGTTCCTTAGGCTTTACATTTCTTGCAAATCTGTATGACATCTTTAGATTGGAGATAAGGTCAACGCTGCATTCCTTGCCACAGATGACGAGTTTCTAGGTTTGATTCATGTTGACTTCTACCAAAAGAGAATATAAAATAGAAGTGTAACTAGCCTGCAAGAAAAAATAAATTAAGTAAAACAAATCATTCTTTTCTTCTACTCTGATGCTGGCAATAAACATCACTGTAGCTGTGAAATGCAAATGAGCGGGGGCTTTCACTCACTGACAGCAGACATCACATCACCAGAGAGATGGCCTCGAGATCCCCGCCAGTCGCAGGCACAAGCCATCCCTATGGCAACTGAAGCAGCGGTCTGCATGGGAGAGCAATACTGGGAAAATGCTCACTTAATATGCTCTAGCAGCTGACAATAAAAGTCAGCTCCACGGGAGCAGCCCGGCTTCCGCAGATCACATCATGGGCTTCTTCCCCCACTGGCAGTAGGGACTGCAGCAGGAGACACTCCAGCCGAGCTGTGAGGACATAGCACTGGATGTCTCAGGGTCTCGGTCCTTGGTCATTCTGACTCAACCTGATTATAACACACGGTGACCCTCACCTGGCCCTCACATACAGACTTCTTTCCTATAAAAACAAAAATCCAGAGCAAAGCCTGGAACTTGGGCACTGAGCAGATAACACCCCCAGGGTGAGGAGCCGTCTGAACGCTGTGAAACCCACGTTCCTGAGTGCAGACAGAGCCAGGGGACACTTCTGCAGTCTACTTTCCACATCATAGATGGAGGGCTTCACAGAACAATGCTAAATGATGAAATGCTCTGAAATCTCAGGAGTGCTTACTGAGCCAGAAGGGAACAGGTATAGGGGCAAGCAGAACAATTAAAACCCATTTTGGCCTTTGCATTGACGGTAGAGCTTGCTGTCAGGAGAACTAGAGGAGTGTGCCCACCATGTGATGCCACAGCTCAAGAGGAACAAAGGCTGGGCTCTTGCCTTCAGCTCTTACAGCCAGTGATTGTTCTACGGATTGCTTTTTTCATACCTCTTCTCTCATACTGGACAACATGCACCTTTAAGGACCCTTTGTTTTTTCAACATCTACCTCTCCTTTTTCTATTTTTGATTAGCAATGATTATAGGAAAAGGTAATCATCACTAAATTAGACGTGAGATTAAAAAAAAAAAAATGGACAAAGATTAATTAAACAGGAAGACTGTGATTTGCTCTGATCTTAAAATCATGTCTCAACAGCATTTAGCAAATAATAATAACCACTACTTAGGAGTTAGGCAAGCTTAGTTAGAAGAAAAATCTCTCCTTAAAAGAAAGAAAGAAAGAAAGAAAGAAAAAAAAAAAAAACAGAACAAACAGCAAGCTGAAGTATTTGTAACAATTTCATAAAGTGCTGAGATGAGACCGTGCCTGTGCTCCTTCTCTGTGCTCGCAGGGCGGCCGCAGCCCCAGCCTGGAAGGCGAATGGCGCGTGCTGGGTGTGCTCCTGGCTCAGCCCTGCGAGCTGCCGGCAGCAAGAAACCCCGCAGAAAGCACTGCTGCCCAATAACGAGCACGGCTGAGAAGAAAGTAGTGAATTAGGTAAGAAGCCCAGACTCACTGCAAAAGGAAGTGGAGAAGAAGTGTAAGTAATCTTCAGTGAATCACCAACCAGAACAATCATGGAAAAAGAGTTTATTATCTGATAGTTACAAGTGTTGGGGAGGGACTGGATCACCAGAGGACATCTGCACAGTGTTTTCATCAGCCTAATTGTGCCAACATTAACATTAGCCAACAGGAACTGAGCTCAGTGTCTTAGACAAACTTGCCAGTATTAACCTGTTAAAACTCTCTGAGTACTGCACTGAGCCAAGTCCTTCTCCGCTCCACCTGGAGCAGTGCATGGCACCACCAACCAGATTGATTTTTAGAATCCATATATTGTGGCAATCTGTAATAAGATACAGAGCTTTCTACAGTTTCTAATACAGCCCTCACTGGTAATGGCTCTCGGTCCCTGCAGCCTAATGGAAGGCTTTTCTGAAGGTATTCCAGTCACTGTTGTGACTTCATTTCCTTGAAGACCCGTGATTGCCATCATGACTGGCAAACTGGCCAGGCATGCCAGCACTGCTGCCGCTGAGCCCGAACGGGGCTCAGAAATGGGGTGGATGTGTGTGAAGGCTCCAGGTTAGTGCTGCAGTCATGCAGTGGGGCAAAATGTTATCTGCTGACATCTGCTCCGTGCCAGCACTTTATTGCAGCACGCCTCGGAACTCACACTTCGTCTTAAAGAGTTGCAGTTGGGACCATCCATAGGCTGCACAGCCTTCGGTGTTCATCGGAATTATCCAGAATTATAATAATGCAGGTTGTGATTGTTTTATTTATTTATTTATTTGTTAACTGTACTGTGATAGCACAGCATTTGCATCCTCTGTTCCATACCCAGAGCCTCGCTGAATTTGAGTTGCTAAGTATTACTTTCTGCCTCACTGTCAGCAGGACACCAGCAGCTGAATCTCCAGTGGCGTTTTGCAGTGATAGGTCCCTGTGGGCTCTTATTCCTAGCAGCAGAGCCACAATTCTCCGTATTTTGCTACATTTATCTAAAGGTGCAGCCTTCGGCTTGTGCCGCCGACCCGAACCCTCCTGCTTCAGAGAGCAGTGAGGGCGTGCTCTGACAGCAGGGAATGGAACTCAGTGTTCCTAGGGCTGTGATTTTTCTTTCTCTGACTGTTGGTCTGTAACAAAAATAGAGGCAGACAGCAGAGCTCTGCTGCAAGGTGAGGTTAAAGACGAAAACTGGGCTCCTCTGGAGCAGCGGGATTATTTTCCCATGCCATGTCTGCATGTTAAAACTTCAGCTTGAACCAAACCAGTTGTCTGAGATGTTAAGAAGAGAATGAAGACGGCAAGCAGGAGAAGCAAATAATGCATCCAGCTCAGTGTCCTCTCCCAGGGAAACAGCTTTCTCCTCTGCGACCAGGACTGGCACAGGCAGCTTCCTCCCTCAGCACTGGTTTTCCTGGCAAGTTGTTGATTTTATTGCGTAATTTTTCTCCCGATGGGTCCAGTCCCTGACTTGTTTCAAAAGTATTTGGCAACCTCTTTCTCAACACCATTTTGGTTGCCTCTGAGTTCTGGGGCTGCTCATGTGGTGATGCATTGCTGCTGGGTGACATTTGCAGACACATTACTGACAGGAACAGAGAGCCACAATGGTTTCCTGAGGTGAAACTTCCCGCTAATCTGTGTGTGTCTGTGTTTATGAATGTGTTGTTTCTTATTTTTCCTTGGCTTTCGTGTGATGTCCCAGCTGTACAAATTACGTCACCATCACCCTGATACAAATTCCAGTTATTCATGCTCCGGACAGCCCTGCTGCTGGTGTCTCAGAGCTGAGCTGAGTTTCTAATGGTCTCTTCCCACAATTGGGATACTTGATCCAGGCCCATCATGCCTGGAAATCAAGTGCTACTTTTACAGACTGCTACCAAGCACTGTGGCTGACTCCATATCAGATTATTCAGAGTGCTGCTTCAGTCAGAAGAAGCCTTTCTTGGTGGGGTTTGGGACCTACATTCCATGATTCACAGGAAATCTCTAGTTCTACAAGTTGGGGGAACTGAGCTTGAGGAAGGAAAAGAAGTTAAGCTGTGACTTACCTCTTTCCTTGGTAATATCAAACACTTTGGCATCAGCACACATGTCATTTTGTAAAACAGTAAGAATAAATGAAGCAGAAGCAGCTGAGCTGGCACTGTATTTTCAGTGTTAATGTGACCTCTTTAAGGGAGCCTGCTAGACAATATTCACTTCCCTTGAAAAATACTCCTGTATAGGCTGTATGCCATTCCTTGCTCAACCAGGACTCTGGCAAAAAAAAAAAAAAAATGGGCCAGGTTATGGGAGACTGAGAAAAAGGGGCTCAAGCAAAGATACCTTATTGTCTGGTGTTAGTGGAATGGGGAGAACAGAGGAGAACGATGTTGGGTGAGCAGTGCCATGGAGCTGACAAGCTCTCCTGTAGATTCACAGGAAATATAGAAACAATGACGTTTTAAAAAATATTTGTAACACCATTTACCATTTAACACGATAAAACTCAGTTTCGAATCCTCCGCTGCTTTGCCTCAAATCTCTTCCCATCAAACCCACTAACCCAAATCAGCTCCCGTGGGGTCCCCCTTCCCACACCCCTTGGGGCTCCCACCCTGCCCCAAGTCTCCTCTTGCCCAGCTCTCCTTTGAGTCTTGAGGAAGATGTTGAGGTGGTGGGCTGGAAGCGGTGGAGGAAAAATGGAAAAGATGTAGAAGCTGCATGTTAGCAAGGTGAATAACACCATGGTCATAGAAAGGTTTGGTTTAACACTGAAGAGGATTAATTGACAGCAGGTTTGAACACAAAGCAAGATACAATATGATGTGTATGGGAAGTTATCATTACAGTTTTACCGTCACTAACTGCACAGCCAACGCACTACAGCCACTAACTCATGATATCTACCTTCAGTTATGTTTTCCCATCAAAGCTGTCTCAAAGTAGTGTGTCATTAACAATGTGGAACAATTATGAAATAATAGATTACTAATATACAACAGTAGCTTAGAATAATACAACTTTTATTCAGGCAATCTGCCACAGAATTAGGAAAATAAGTTGAGATGTTCAAGTCTGCCAGAGCGAGGTGGTGGTAGCAAGCTGAGGGCTAAAAGCTGCCTTGGATATAAACCTGAACTGCATTTTACTGCATTCTGCCAGGAAGCACGGCAGGCTGCGGAGAAAGCTGCAGTAATCAAGAAAGGCAGTACGCAGGCCAACAAGAAGCTGGTGCATGACAGCTGTTCCGTGCCCATGCTCATCTGTAACTGTAGGTTCATGGGTTCCACTGCCTGTAGAGGTACAAGGCTTTTCTACGGCAGTAGCACTTGAGACTGGAACCAAACCCAGGAGAAGAGCAAAGCACACTGAAGTACTGGGACTGGCTGTTCAAGGACACAGACCAAATTTTTGCTTTGGCTGCAGATCAAATTGTGGGCAGAAGCTCTCTTTCTGTCCATGTCTAGCTAGCTGTTTGCCTTGCCATCCCCGTCTACGACTTGCTAATGCAGCAATGTTTTCTGTACCACATTTCAGACTCTCTGTCATTGCTGCCTCTGCAGTTCGTCACTTGCAGTCCATTGCTCCCCTTTCCCATTCTAACTGAGAGACTTCTCAGAACGGAGATGAAGTGCTGGATTTGATGGGCCAAGCCCATTTTCTTACAGACAGCTTGTCACGGTGTCACGGTCGTCATCCCTTTCTGCTGAGTGTTACGGAAACCCAGGCGTTTCTTTAGACTTTGTTTACCCAACCCAACAACACAACCAAAGTCTCAACACTATGGACTGTCATTATGGCAACTGCACTTTTAATTAAGTACAGAGTTCTGTACTGCATCAGCAGGAAAAAAGAAAAAGCCTTGTTTTCTTAATTTGATATGTGGTGTGGGATACTGACCTACGAATTTAGGCCAATAAACTTTCCTTTTTTTTTTTTTTTTTGCAAGTAGAACTTTCATTATTTCATTTATGATTCTTACAAATGGAAATATCATAAAGGTAATATTTAAAACAAAAAATTCTCAAAAAAAGAGAATAAAGCAAGTATAGATTTTTTAATGCTCTTAATTAGAGACATAAAATTTCAGAGTAGAAAATTTCCATTTGAATGACTCACGTTATTAAGTACAGAACTGTATGTTCCCATGGCTCAGCAGCCTTAGTAAATATATCATTAGTGGTCCATGGAGGGAGAAGGGATAGTTTGGTGTTGGTGCTCTTATTTTCAGCAGCTTAACAAATTAATGATACATAACTGTCATTAATTTTACATAAATGTTACCGTTGTCCCTGCCAGAGTGTGATCAGAGATGCAAGGGGAAGTGATTCACATGACAGCCCATGATTCACAGCAAGACTGACTTTCCATAGTCTGTCAAAATTCAGCCAACGTCATGAAAGGCTGAAAACTATTAATGTGTGACACGTAGTGCATCAGGCAGCTCAAACAGACTGCCTTCCACCAACCTACATGTTAAAATTCCTTAATGCCTCCTGCCCTTTTAATGCAACATGAAACACATCAATGGGAGGAAAAGTAAGATGCTGGGTCTCGGAACTTTTTCTGCTCAGGAAGAGGCTAACAGTGCACAGCACTACTCAAGTCATGGCATTAGTCCTGTGTTGGGTCTCAGAAGCATGAACATGTGCAAAGTGCTCATTAGTGACTAGGCTTGTCTGCAGGCGCTCTGATTGCAGTCTGTTGATCTCAGTTTTCATCTTCAGGGCCTGATCCTCACCTGCCTATGCATTAATGGTGTCATCAGTTCTTCCAGCTGACACAGTTGGTGAGGTTACTGCTCCACGTGACCAGTAACCTGTCACTGCATACACTCAAATGCACATTTACATGACATAGGAAAATACCACACATGGCAAGACCTGAGGTCCCTCTTCATCCCACATCCTGCCCCCCAGCAGTCGTGTCAGGGCTGTGAGTGCAATGATAAGCCTTGTTAGCCCTGACCTTAGCCCTGAGTGTTAGCCTTCTTGGCCTTGCATCTGCCCCACCACCGTGATGTGCTGCTCTGGGCTCCTGGTTGAGGCTGGCTCTGATCTCTGTGTCTGTTCTGCACACCTTTTCCAGGTACGGTGAGGCTAGGCCCTGGCTTAATGGCGTACTGGATAACGTGAAGAACAACACTTTCGTCTGGAGGCTGGTATCTGCTAGCTTCCCATAATCACATAACACCCGTTAATTTCTGAAGTGACACAGAACGAGCAATCAGCTCTTACCCACCTTCTGCATATCACTTGACACTGTACACTCCTGCTGCACTGTTTCAGTCGCCTTCTCCTGGGCTGAACAGTCATCGTTTAGTTATTCCATACGTGCATACGGAAATGGAGGCACTTGATCTTTGAAATGGAGGATCAACATTTTTCCTAGTAATTGGCATTTGGTCTCTACAAAGTCTTCTAAATAGAGCACACAGTGGGTATGCAATTAAAATAAAAAGGGTGTAGGCTCTCGGACAAATCAAGCTCAAGTACTGCTGTTCCACTGTGCCTCTCTATGTGTATCATGGTCAGTTTTGGGGAATGCAGCACAGCCCAGACTTTAGAGTTGGATACAGAACCAGTTAAAAAAGAATTATTGTATTGGGAGCTGCTAAATGCTTGTCATTAAAGGATGGCTGTAGCCTCTGCGGCACAGACAGCTGCCCCTGAACGCATGCTGGGAGGTGGGTTAGTGCTCGGCAGCGCGTTCCTGGTGGGGACAGAATGGAACAGGGGGCAGCGCTGAGCTCAGCCTGTGCAGCTTGTGTTTCGGTGGTAAACATCCACTGACATTCCCATTCCAATAAACAGTAGGTTAAGGCAATAACTTATTGGCAGCTGTAAATTCTGTTTTGTGACTGAGCACTGTCACAACAGCTCAACGGATCCCAAAGCCTGGAGCTGCTGAGTGGGGCTCTTCCCAGTCAGCTTATAACTGCGGTAGCTAAAATAACCGCTTCCCATCTCCGGCACCGTGGTGACCCTTTACAGGGAGCGGGACCTCCCGCCTCCCCCCGTGCTGAGCTGCTCCGCTGCTGACTCTGACCGCTGTTACCACACTGCCCTGTCCAGGGTGACATCAGAGAAAGGAGAAGAACACACAGTAACTGCTAGCATGAAAACTTCGTACGGTGAAAACAGTCGCTTCCTGACCCCGGGGAGCAGAGCTGGTTTTGAGGTATTCTGAAGCGAGTCTTGTGGGTGCGGAGGAACGACTGCTCGCTTGATCAGGCTGCCGGCATCATCTGACCTACGTCCCCCAGCCAAGCCAACGCTGCTGTGCCCTCCACATGGAGCACTGCATGGGCAAGGGGAGCTCCGAGCCAGAATGCTAGAAGTGAACTCCTGTTTTTTGTCACTTAATAGTAGCTAATAATGAGAAAAAAAATGATTACAAACAAAACAGCATCCACGGCAACATAGTCATTTACTTTTGAACTTCTCAAAATAGGAATAATTATTTTAAGATTTTTCCTCCCATTTTTATATTTTAAAAGCTTACACACGCAAATGTGGGCAAGTCCTGGCAATTAATGATCAGCTGAGTCAGACTTCTTCAAGGGAGCTTGCAATAAATTGCCAGACAGGATCTTCCCCTTTTATGTTCTTGTATCCGGAATGCGATCTGCATTGCTCAGCACAGCAGCTTTGCCTTTTGGGGATATACCAGACAGATCCATGCAACTGTTTCAGATGAGATGCTTTTCCTTTTGCCTTGGACAGCTGAAAATGAGGTTCTGTGTTTTCCACTGGCAGGAGAACCTGAGTGTGTAAGTTGTGCAGGTCTGAGCTGGGAGCTGTCCCCAGGGAGGGTTCTACCAGTCTGCCTACACAGTCCCTACGGCTATACCAATCAAATAAACCTTTACGTTAGAGTAACAAACAAGCAAAAGGATCAGCTGGTGTATGTTGGGAACAGGAGGTGAATGCATACTGATGGGTTGTAACTTGTTCTCCAAATCCTGTCCTTCCTCAGTTCTCAGGTGGGCTCCTTGGTTGCAAACCAGATCCCTCTAGCAGGAAAACTCAGGCAGAGACAAGTCAGGGAAGATTTCGTTGTAAAGACTCATGTTGTATGACTCTTCCAAACGAAGGACTTGTTCCCAGAGGCCTTTATTTATAGTCTGTGATATGAATATACGCTTGCAAATGCACTAGTACAACAAGGGCTGAAAGTGATGCTAGCAAAAACTGTCAGAGTAATAGCACAAGCACCTCCAGACCGTTTTGAAGCATGCATCTCATTGCTTTTTTCAGAGTGAAATATCTGCATCCTGAAGTCATGACTTGGGTAACTGAGGATTCCAAAAATATGTAATTAAATCTGGGCTCAGGACTTGAATTTGGCTCTGTCACTTCACTGGCATGAGTAAGGTAAAGGATAGTATAAGCAAGGTCATCACTTGGCTCAGTAAGCTCACACAGCTCCTTATAGCCTTTATCATCCTGGCCTCCTTATCTTGCTCCATCTGCCCAATTCCAGTGATATTTTTAGCATGCATTCACTGCACAGTTTTTCCAGTCTGGCTGCCTGACCCTTCAGTCTCTTAACAATGCAGCTGCAATGGAAGCAGTGCACAAGTAAAGGCTGTCAGCGAAGTGGGATTTCTTCCAGGTCCCAGAATAACCCCCAAATCTGACCAATCCTGTCCCCTTGGAGCTGTTTTTTAATGAGTCAAGCTGGGAGGCTTTTTCTGTAAGGTTCTGTTAGCCTATAAACGGCTGCAGTTCAGCTTTGAAGTTAACACTTCATTAAGATTAATTGGGGAAGTTCACACCTCTGCTGGGAGTTTGTCTAGCAGACTCAGCAAGACAGAAGTGCACTGATTTACACGCTGATGCCTGGCTCTGTAGCCACAAAAGCAAGGGCAGGGACTGGCTGAAGAACAGTGCAAGATCTGAGAAATGACCCTGTTTCCCCAGGCTTGGCTCCTCCTGCTCCTGCACCTAATAAAGTGGATGGAAGCTGATGGCAACAGCCCTGAACTTGCAGCACAACTTCAGGTGCAGATCCCTGAGCACTGAAGACCAGGGATATGGATTAAACCTTTTCACTGGATAAACAGAGAGGTAAATTTTTCCATTCTGCTACCCAGGAGGAGCTGGGGATTATTCACTGCAAGAAGGGAAGCAGGGCCAGAGCCGGCTGACCCAGGCAGTGAGTGGTGCACTGCCCCCATGGGAGAGCTCCCGGGAGGATACTGGGGGGAAGCTGCAGAATTCTGCCTCTTCCCCTTGTGCCAGGCCACATGATGGGAAGGATGAATGAGCCCTGCAGCACGTCAGGTCTAGCAAGCTCTGGGAAAACCAATGTCCTTCTAGCCTGGGGTGTATCTGGGAGCGTTATTGGTGCCTTTGGACCTGCGGCGCTTGTGACAAGCAGAAAGCAAAATTGGAAACAAACCAAGTATGCTTGACTCCCCTTGTTATGTAGGAAGTTTTTGGAACACCTCACCTGTCAAAGTCCTTTTTTAATGGAGATAAAAAGGGAAAAAAAGCCTGTGTTAGCATCTTCACAAAATAACAGTGCAAAAACAGTGACCAGGCCCTATGTCGTGCCTGCAAAGGAAAACAGGCAGAAATCTCTGGCTGCATGTAAGCTGCAGCTGAAGGGGTTTAAGCGAACTCTCCAATCTAGCAGGGTCTACCTTCCACAGCACCGACAGCGTGGTGCTTTCCATAATACCAGGTCAGCATTTTGAAAGGGTTATGATTAGCTGTGATATGACAAAATAAACAATGGTGTGTCTTGTTTGCACAACGGCTTTCATACTTACTGCTTTGTGCGAGATAAGCTTGTGGCCTGAAGCTAGGAGAAACATCCCTTGTAGCACAGTCAGCTTCTTTGATACTTCTTTATCTTTTTACTATGTTTATTGCTGGCAGAAAACAAGAGTAAATGTATAGATAAACTTCAGGGTCTTATCAGCTTGGCTAGAGGGGTAATCCTAGCTCCATTCACGTAAACAGCTAAATTCCTTCTGATTCCATTTGGACCAGGGCTGCATCTCTTTGAGTACTTTTTTCCTCTATTTGCAGTCCTTGAAGTAATTACAGACTGCTGCCTACCACCTGCATTCCACCAGGCACAGGGATCGCAGCTGAGCAGAGCTCAAAGAGAAACGTGCTGCCTCTGGACTTTCAGATCTTGAAGTGTTTCTGGGGTGGGGAAAGTGGGGACCCACGGACCAGGGGCGGAAAACCCATCACACAGGAGCGAACACCTGGGGGAAAGGGCAAGCCTGGCTGCAAAATGTGCTGCAAACTTGTCCTCTGGTGTGGCTGCTAAAACAGACATGGCTCCCTGTGCTACCAGCGGAGCACGAAGCCTCATATCCACTGTCAGAGAGGCAGAGGTAAACATTGTCTTGTTTCTAAGGTACTGGTACCTGGAACCTTTTCTAAAAGAGAAAAGATAGCAACCAGGGATCCACTATGCTACTTCCATATATAAACCCTCTGTATATTGTGTTATCATGGCTTCCTAACCAGTAAGGGTATTTCCAGTTCCATGAAATGATCTCTGGTCTCTAAGGCTCATATCAGTGGAAATTCAACATGTACATTTATAATGTGCATTTTCGTTTTTAAAAGTTTTCTATTTTTCTGGAGAAATGTTTGTGCAGATGAAGGTTAAGATACTTGTAGTTCAAGAGCTTGAAATCTCCTGTTTGTTTACAGGTCAGATATAGTTCAAGTATCTACAGCACAAACCACTCTAGCACTGACCTTAGCTTGCCAGGGCTCCCAACCACGATCCCATTTGACGGAGTCTGGGCTATGTGCGCAAGTTGTCTGCAGGAGTCTCTTGGTGCAATGAGAGGTCCTGCTCCACCTCCACAGTTACTCCAAGCTCCACAGGAGTTTTAAATGCCACCTCCAGCTTTCCTAACATTTGGAAGGACAGATTTTAGCTACCTGACTGTGAACCTGGGAGAGGTCACTCACAACACAAATACAGGTCAGCCTGTGGGATTCACTAACCCAGGCTGGGCTAACCAGATGAAAAGATCTTTTCTGGCCTGGACCAGAAGGCGTCGTGCTTAAGGAAGGAATGTCCTGTGTCACACAATCCATCAGTCCAGTGGGAAGTGACACATTTCCCTCCAAAAAGCTCTGTCAATTTACGGGTTGAGAGCAGAACTCAAATACTGCAGTGAGCGGATTGCCCTCTCCTGAAGATCAGGAAGAGCCCGAAGGCAGGCAGATGAGAGGGAAAAGCACCACCTAACCGACACAAAGGGTTGTCCCAACAGGGTCTTTATTCCAAGATAGTTTTCACATTTCCAAATATAAAAACCTAAATCAGTGGTGAAAGAAGAGCTTGTTTTTGTTGGGGAGGAAGGAATTTGACTAGATCACCTAACCTGGAAGTGTATGTCTGTGAAGTCAGACAAGAAAGTAGCAAAATTCCTTGTTGTAGCTCTTGGAAATCATTCCAGAGGGAAAGCCAGATGATTTCTATAGAGGTTGTGTTATCAGAAGTGGTCTGGAAAGAGCACGTTAAGATCTGGGATTGATTTCTTCTGGAGCTAGCGTTCAAGTTCAAATCCAAATCAGGATTAAAGAGGATTAGAGTATTCAGGAGAAGATTTTGGCTTCAAATGACAGAAACAGTGAGAGATCTAGCTGGCTTTGGTGATAGGTCAAGTTCTTAAATCACCTTGACTTTTGTACACCTCTCCTTAGAGATAATTGAAGCCACATTGTATTACATATATGCAGCATAAATTTCTATTGGTAACACCTGTTTACCCTGAGAAATTATATTTTTGCCCTACAACCGAGACAAAGAAGCTCCTTTCTGAATCCTTAACATCCTCCTTCCAGCTCATGTCAGACAGCATAGGCCTAATTTGAATTCCAGTGATGAGGAATAACCTGATATTTTGCTTACGTTAGGGAATGAAAGGTTAATTCTATACATCTTCGAAGTTCTATACTGCGTGCTGGTTACCACACCAGACGGTGAGGGATTTTTCAGAAATACAAGGAAGGCCTGTATATTATTTGTTTTAACTTTTTCTTTCAACTTTTTTTCATTAAGCTCCCAGATGACTGCACACTCCTGAATACAGCGATCTGTTTAATCTAGTTTTAGCCTTCCTTTTCCTGTTTTGCTGTGTACTTTTCATTCCATGCCAGTAGCTTTTGAGGCAATACTGTGGATCCATTATCTGTTTCAGGCCACTTGGAATATATGTGTTGGCTTTGCTCTGTGTGTGCATGCATGAGAGAGAGGGAATAAACATACATGTGGCCAATTAGTACACTTAAATTAATGAAGAGCAATCTATGAATCTCCTTTTTCTGAGAATTTGGAAATAGTGAGAATGTTTGCCATATAGCCTTCAAAAACTTCAAAAGCAGCTATAAGGTCACAGTCTAATACTCCCTTCTGTATACTTCTGCCTTTGCTAAAAATATTTCCCAACATAATCTTCAGTATATGGAACAGGAGGGCAGAAGGGGGACTGCAGTGTTTACGACCAAAGTGCAAAGATGAGAGAGAAAATTAAACCCACAGAAAGCAAATCTTTTGATCTCCGCTTCATTTTCCTCATTATAAACTTAACAGTACCAGCAGTTATGTTTTAACTAAACACTGAGTTTATGGGCCCATGTCTCTGTCTCCAGATAACGGAAGGTCAAGAGGAACTCTACTTCTGCCTTTGCTTTTGCAGATTTTCCTTCAGTTGGGACACCCAAACAAGTCAGTGGGAGCCTAAACAACACCAGTGATTTGGATGTGTTGCTCCTTGTTCACAGTAGGTAGAATGTGATCAGATCTGTCTGCTCTGGATACACACAGCTGATAGAGAAGTCTGGGTAACAGCACAGGTAGAAGGGCCTCTCACCCGAACAGAGCCCGCGCCACGTGTCCCCAGAGCCACCCGTGCCCGAGGGACAACCTGCAGGGCTGTTTCAAAACGCGACCGGCCACAGTGCATCCTCCTGAAGTCCTCAGGAAACTCCAGTGCCCCAAGAAAGCAGCTTAGGCATGCAATGAGGAAGGCAAAGGAAGATCAAAAGTCCCCAAAAATCTCAAAGACTAAATAAAATATGATTGAGTCTGCAACTTGTACTGGCACCATCCAAAAGAATAAAAACCTTCTTCTTCGTGCTTTTTCACAAAGAACAGAAAAAAAAACCAACATAGATTCTACGCTCCTTGAAACCCTCTGAGACATATAAATAAGTAACTCAGCACTGGACATCAAGGAGGCCTTACATTAGGGCAATGCACAAAGGCAATAGCTCAAGCATGCATGTCCCTTATCACTGTTGGTCATATATAATTTAAGCCCTACATTCACAACTAGTTCTGAACTAGTTCCAAAAATAAAAGGCAAAAAGAAATAACAGTTCCCAAGAAGACAGTAATGTGGCTCTGACTGACGCTGGCTACAAGCATGCCTGGGTGAACAGCGCTGAGCTGAACCTGGAGTTCAACACAGACAGGTCATCTCAAACTGTCCTGCAGTTAAGCAACGCTTTTCACCCTTGGGATGTCTCCTTCCAAACACTTCCATCATTCCACATGGGCCTGTTTCAAAGTTAAGTTCTTGGCCATTGTCAGTGATTTTTCTTCACTTCTATGCCTTTTGAAGATTTTGGGATATTTGGGGAAGCTGCTGTAAACTGCCTCACAAGATTTCTATGATTTTCCCAGACATTTCAGGTTTTGAAAAGCTTTTACCTGCAAAAGTATTATCCTGATGGGGAATTAATTCCAGCATTATTTGCAGAAGAAAGTGAGCCACATACAAAGTGAAGGATGCCTGGCTTCTTCTCAGAAGCAGCAGTTCTGAATCGAGACCTGTTTGAGCATTCTGGGCATTTGCATCTCAACGTGCAGAAAAAGCAAGCAAATGCAAATGAGTTTTCCTGAAGACAGCTGTGGAAAGCAAGTATTTTCTTAAAAATACCCTAAAAAGACCTGGTAATAAGGATCGTGATAGCAAGAGCCTGATGCCAGCCTGGAAGAGAGAGAAGTACTAAACTTCCCCAGCAGGAGATGAGATGTGGCTGGTTCAGCACTGGAATCAGCACCCTTCCTCCTGGGTCACAACCGTAACCCAGCTGTCCCCCGCTGGTGCTGCCATCAGCTGCAGGGGCAGCGTGGCACACAAACAGGTATCGAGTTAACACAAAGTAGCTGCACCACTGACTCTGTTAGAAGAGATTTATCACGAGACTGACCCTTCATCTCTGAGGGAGAGTTTGGGGAAGGGAAGGGTCAATGGATGGGTGTAGAACTTGCCTACGTATCAGGACAAAGAAGTTCAGCAGAGGGCTAATAGGCAGCAGAGGAACTCCTCACAGTTAAATAAGGAATACGCACAGCAAAGACAGAACCATACAAAAACATGCAGCTTTTGGTTTCTAGAGGAAATAACTATTTATTCCTACCATGTGCCTACAACAAGCTAGACCCTCATGACCATATGCTTCTTGCTTAGATTCCACCAAGACACCTAGCTCAGTGTTATGTTCCAGCTGCATCTCAGCATCCAGAAGCAATTAAGCCTTAGCAAACTCCTTTAGGTGGAATTAAGGCTGCATAAATCTCAGCTTAAATGCAGGAAGCCTTCCTGAACTCCACAGTGTGCGGTTTGCGTACACATGCATGTGAGTGCATGCGTGTGCTCATCAAGGAAACAAAAAGAAGGAACTGAGGCAGCAGACACATGACTCAGGGTGTGGGCGAGACTGGTAACCTAACCCCGGTGCTGGCGGATTATCAGCAAGCTGGGATCTTCATTCTGCAGCAGCTGGGCCACGTCCCAGCACAAAGCGCTGCGGGCAACGTTTGTGCTTAGCAGTCAGTTATCCCTCGGAGCAGGTAAGGGATTAGTGTCCAGCTAGGGTTTCACATCCGTCAGCAGGGCGAACACTGCAGCTACTCAGATGTATTTAGCAAGAGGAAATAATGCAGCTTTTTCTGTTCTACTCCTGCCTTGGTGCTGCAGCACACCACCACTGCTTCTCGTGCCATGTGAAACCAGTCATGGAGTTAATCTGGCTCCAGAAAATACAAAATAAACCAAAACAAAACATTAAAAAAAAAAAAAACAGCAATTCCAAACCAAACATTATTAGGAATGCTCTTCACCCAGATCAACCCCCTGACCCAACTCGCAGCACGGACGTAAAACCAGCAGAGCCGGCACAGGCGAGGGCAGCGCGCAGGAGGACGAGCCAGCAGTGAGACACGTAGGCCGAGTCTCCAGTCTGAGCTGCTGCCAAAGGCTTGGCATTTGAAGCTACAGCTGGAGCTGCAATTCTGGTAATAAAGCTCAGCATAACCCAGTCTGTATTCCAGACAAGGCAGATATACCACACGTTTAGCTTTTTTTTTTTTTTTTTTTTCCCCACACCTGTCTTTGAATTAAGGGGCATGAATTTAGGTTTGTATTTTTTCACCCCCAAAATATTATTATTCCATTTTGCAGCTTATTTCCACCAACGTAATTAATGGGGAGATGGCAAAGGATCACTTTGTTTCACCCCAGTTTAAAATCCTATTCATCTCCACATGTCTGTGGAGGCCCTCCCGCACGGTGTGTGTTTTGGGCAGGGGACGTTCTCCTGTTTGTAGTTACAGGCTATAGAAACACAGCTTCTTAAGGGAGATCTCTGAAAGAAATCAGGTATTAACAAGCTTATTTTAAAGTTTACCGTAAATTTCTTCCCCGCTCACTTTCTCAACTTTCATGCTCTGAACCTGTTTCTCTGTCTCTTAAGCGTCCCAAGTGAAAAGGCTCCTGGTTATTTAATTGACATATCAGAAAAAAACAAGTTTTTCTCCTCTTTAGCGGTATCTTTTGACTCTCCAAAATGTAGCATTTGCACCAATTCTGTGTGTTTAAACACCTTTCCTCCATCCACTGACTAACATAACCACGCTTTTGTAAGTTTTAGATGCACACTTTACAGATTACAAGAGTTTTCTCTTTCAAATTCACTGAATTGTATTAAAATATTCAGGTGCTATTATTTTATTAGTAAAATGGAGTCACAAATCAACAAATGGAAGTGAGTAGCTTTCAGGATCAAGTTCAAACTTGCGAAGAGATGAGATACAAAGACCTTAACAAAATTATCTGAAGCTTAAATCTTTTCCCGACATGAGTAACTATAGTTTTCTTTCTCTCCTTCCAAGTGTGCTGTTCTGCAAGAAATGTGAAGTAAAATACGGGCTTATCTGGAGTATTTGTTGAAATTATCATCCTTTCTCGTTGGAATTTCTCTGTGCCAGACAGAACAATGCCTTTTCCAAATATCTGCGTCTTGGCCCCTGATCCTGCACGTGCTTACTTGATTATTCTGAACACTGCAGTGTGCTCCCAGAGCTGTCTCACAGAACAGCAGCCCAGTCTATTTCAAGTACGTGAACCCATGGGTAAAGTCAAGTATACACATGCACCCCCAGTACTTTGGGGTTAATCTATGAGGATTTTAGTGCCAGTCAGGAGAAATGACCAATGTCAGTTCAGTGTTGCTTCCAAGGAGCTGCACAGTGTCATGAGGTGTTTATGTGAACCCCAACAGAGAAGCACTGCGATCTCATTTTACAGCTACAGGAGAGCTGAAACACCAGAGGACTAAGGCAGTTGTGTGATGACAATGAATGCGTCTTCTGGGTATGGATTAAAAGCGCTGCCATACGAGACCAAGTGTTTACTTGGTGTGAAGTCTCTCTGCCAGTTCCAGTTTATTTTAAAAATTCTGACAGATTAGCTCTGAGCAGCCAGGCTCCATGCCAGATCGGGCACTGTCCATCCCTTCCATCCCAGCTATCTATCGAGTCCCGGAGCAGATGCAGGGTTCACACAGATGTGTCAAGTTGACATGAAGTTTATCACATTGAGACGAGTGACAGGAGAAGCATTAGGCACATCTACCACAGGGGGAAGGGTGAGTCTACCTCTGGGAGCAGTTCCTCAATCATCCTGAAATGTCTATTTTATTTATTTACTCTTTACTATATATGGCATACGATTTCTAACAGTAGCAACTGGCATTTTGATAGCATCTTTCCTTCCTAACAACTATCTTCTGTAGATCACAAAGAGTTTTCATAAATACCATCAATGAAGCCTCAATAATCATTGTATGGGTAATGAAAGTTATTCTGTTTGCTTTTCTGTCACTTCAAGATTTATTTAAACCATATGAATGTTCAAAGCTTAGAAGAGAAACGGAAGCAGAAACTTGCGGAGAATCCATTTGCCTTCTTATTTTAACACGCTGCAATCCAGCTCCAGCTCTGCGATGGCTCTGTGGTTGGCTCGCAAGAGAAACGTGTTCACCTCCGACCCATCAGCCACCAAATGACTCAGGAGCTACTCCTGTAAGAGACGATTTCGCCTCCATTGCATATCACAGCTGCGGCCTGCCAGGGTGCGTACAAGAAGACAGGAGCTCATTGCCTACACCGGCTTGTCTGTAGCGGTTGCTCCTACCTTAGCCAAAAATAATCAGAGGTTTGGTTGATCTGTAGGACATGCTGCAAGATCCTAATTTTGTTTAAAAAAAAAAAATTAACAGCGGGTAGAATTCAGATGTGACAGTGCGTATGACAGAACACGACTGAGAGCTTAAGCCTAGATATTTACTGTAGATAAAAGAAGTAATGGAATTGTAATATAAGCATGATTTTTTTAAATTATTCTAGCCCGAGGCACAGTTAGCTGAAGGGGTTTTTCCAAGGCCATACCAGAACATTTGTATTCCAGACTCCATTATTTATCAACATGAAGCAGACATATCATCTCAGGCATCACGTTTTAAGTCTGGAAAAGTCAGCGACTTGGTAAATCATTTTGAAAACTTTTCAAAGCAACATTTTACACATTTCCACACAGCTTTGGGGAAGCTCTAGGAAAAAAGTCATTGATGGTGAGGAGCGTAAAATTTTTCTTACATCGCCTAATGCATTTTTGAGATAATATATTGAAACTTGATGTATTTTTCATAAGGGCCCCCCACTTGGCATAAAGGAACATGTTATCTTGCAGATACATAAAGATTTGGAGGAGATGTGTCTCGCTTCGAAAATCATCATGCATTGCCATGTGGCTTTGCATGTGGGCATGGATGGACACCTCCGTCCAAAAGCAATGAGCCCTCTGCTCCCACACTAACAAACGCCTCTGCTGTCACCCAGGGAATTGGAGATGCCCACTGTTAGCTAGGAAAAAAAAAAAAAAAGACCCTGTCTAGGCATATTTTTGCTGCTTCTGTGACTAAAAATACATTTAGCAAAATCCTGAAAGCAATAGGAAACCTGTCACTGCAGCACAAGTGCACGGCAAGGCAAGAAGCAGCTCTGGATCTGGACGTGCCGGGAGGGGGCTGGAGGGAGGGGGGCTGCTCTGCAACGACCCACTGTGATCCCGCTCTGAGCTGCCATGCCAGCACTACAGAGCTTTATGGCTCTACTGTTGTTCTAAAGATATTTGTGTGTTTTACTGCATGCATTATAAAATTGCTGTTTGTGGTTTTTTTTTTTTTTTTTTTTTTTAAGATCTCTGAAAAGCCAGGCTCCTGAGCCACCAGCGTAGCTTTCTAATTACAGGTTTGGAAATTCCTGAACTGTAACTAGCAGTGCCATCTAAGTATTCTTCTTTTTGTTTTATCAGGTGCTTTTCTTAATTACTTTTCGGAAAAAATCAGTAATAATGATTGTTTAAAACACCTATATTTAATGTTTGCTATTCCAGAGCCAATTTGCTCAGTCACTGATAATAATTTAATTCCCAATTGGCAGCATTTCTTGTTGATTGCTCTATAGACAAAAATCTCCACGCTGCATTTGCATGTAATTAACAGTAGATAAGGCCATTTAAAAGCTATAAAAAGACTGAAAATCCTTCAAGTTGTACCAATTGATTTTAAATGAATATGAATTTTTGACAAAACACTGTCGGTAAAATGCAGTAGAGAATAAAAAGCTTTCATGATACCACTAGAGAAGTCAAAGTAAAAAGCAGAAAATACTTAGGAATTAATTAGAAACCTTGGAGGGAACTGGGAATAAAACCTCCTGTATAGTGCTTCCACTCGGCAAGAAAAATAAATGTTTACTTACGAAAGCGTTTATTTCTAAATTATCAGGTGTGGCCGCCTTTACAGGAAAGCATGTGTGTAACTGGCATGGAAAAAGAAAAAAAAAATTAACTGGCAAAATAAATTCTGTGAGTAGGAAGGAGATACAGCACAGGAAAAATACTGTGATAGAAAAGGGCAATGGATCAGCAGAAGTTTGCCGGGGTGTGCAGAAATGACATCTGATATTTTTTTTACAGTGGGGAGAAACTATTAAGCACATTTTAAGTTATTCCTGCTTGTATTTTCCCCTCCACCTCTTCCTTTGTAGTTTTGTTTTTTTTTTTTTAATGACAAGAAAGAAGATAAATAGCTAGTTGTAAAGACTGCTGCAGGGGAAATACTGGGGATATAACCACCTAATTATGAATTTCCTGAATGTGCAACATGACCAGGAGCAACTGGACAGGATTAGCATTGTATGTTTAATCTCCAGCTGTTTCATGAATACCAATCTACAAAATCTTCCAAGAAGAACATTTTTTTCTATGGCCCTACTTTTGGCTTTAACAATGCGAGCAGCACTGCTTTACTTTCTTTAGACACCAAACAGAAACAAGAGCTTTCAACAAACCAAACCAAACCAAACCTAAGGAGACAAGGAACTGCACAATGTTAAGGAGATTTAGCAGGAATATTTGTAAAATATCAAAAGAACATCCTCCTCGTTGGCAGAAGTGAACTAGCACTGCAGAGATGCACGATTATGAGACAATAACTGGGACTATTTTCTTCTGGTGCAGTGGTCAGAAGTTATTGTTTTGAATAAGCACCACTGGTGGGTAATCTTCATGGTAAGCTTCTTGAATTGGTTCAATGCCAATGCTCTTTGGAAGCACTTGGCAGATGGGAACTTATTTAAACTTCTAAAACCAACGCAGACGAAAACATGTAAAAAATGCACTGTGCAAGTCCTCAGCCTGCAAGCAGACAAATCACGAAGACAATGGTGCTTCTCATGGAAGTGAGGGCAACAGGAAAATTTTCTTTCCATCATGCCTTTGTAAAGCTTAAGAAACAACTAATAGAAGAATATTCCTGACAAACAACTTCTTTTGTGGTGTCAGAAGTCACATCCTTAGAACAATGGTGCTGGTATGTAGAGGGCCTCTTCTAGCTCCTTCGGAAGGCACTGGGACTTTTGTGACTTCTCATACATCTCGACGCGGCATATTTATTGCATAGGAGTAATCTGGGAGATCCAAACACCAAACTGAGGACTTTGCTTGTTAAATGTAATAAAAGGATGTCCAGCAGACAGCTGGTTTTACCACAGACTGATGTGCAGCGCAAACTTACCACAGACCCCAATAAGAAGGTGGATAATTTTTATTTCAGAGTCTTGCAGCAATTAGTCCTTTGATCTTATCCCAAGAATACGATTTTGGGGCTTAATTTCTGCGTGTGTTACTGAGCATGTGAAATACTGACCTGTGTCCTAAAAAGGAAAAAAACTGCCAAGTAATACCATGAATACAAACTCCTCACCAAATTCACTTCATGAATTCAGAAGCATGAATATATGCTCAGTGAATAACTGGCATTCATTTCCTCCAAATAGAGAGGTACAGATAGAAATCCCGCTTCATGCTAATGTTTACATGCCCTAGTTATTTAAAAAAAGCGTCCCGCAGAATTTTGGATTCCCCACAGTAAAAGTGTCCATACTGACCTACGCACTGTGCTTCCCCAGATCTGGCTTGGGCCAGTTCCCACCAGTGCTACCTTGAAAGAAAACATTGTTAAGATTGAAGGAACTGAATACATTTTACTTTGTATGATCTAATGTGCATTCAGCTTTCATTCTATCAGATAAAAAGAGAGAAGAGTACTCTGACCAGAAACTTCTGTATGGTTTTGAGTACCTAACTGTTCTGATTGCTCTGATTTTAATGGTTTGAGATACATAAAAGGCCAAGGCCCTGGAGAAGGACTCACTAATAAGAGCAAACAGATAATATGGTCGCTGCTTCACTGTATGATCAGAAGGGAGAGGGACAGCATTTGTTCTTGATGTTTTCCTGGGGAGATCACTCCAGGGTTTGGCTCACGCACCCTGCCCCTTCCAACCCAGGAACGGGGTGCAGCCTGAGGTCTAAGAGGGGAGTGCAGCCTGCTCAGCAAGCCTGCTGAGGGGTCAGACAAGCTCCTTCATGCTGGCTGTGCCTCTTTTCCTCCATCCAGGTTTCTGCTGGCCCTGAGAATGAGAGCCTGAACTCGGAGCCCTCACCTCATGAATGCACCACGTTGGGCACCACGGCATGAGCCAGCCTGGCCGCCTGCTGCCCAGCAGCTCTCTAATGCAGCTGGGGAGAAAACTCAGCCATAGCACACACACGTGCTGTGCAGCACTGAGAATGCCTGCGGGCAGTGCACCCCAGGTAAAAAAACAGTGCTCAGCAAATAAATCAATCAAAGCGTTCTCTGTGTGCTGTTGGACAGCGGCGATGCCAAGATCTCAGCCTGCCTGCCCTCCAGAATACAGAGCATGCAGCTTGCTGGAACGGTAAAAGTTTAACTCAGATCCCATCAGAAATCTGAGAGAAAGCATCTTGTGGGAATAAAGACCGTCTTCACAGCCTTCACAATGATGTCTGATCTCGGATTCCACATCCTGGTTGTATGCACAGAGTTTCCACAGGCTCCTCTCTGGAATTTTTCACCAAATAGGACGGGACGGGCGAAGGAGATGATGGTGGAATACAGAATATGGAATTGGTTCGGATCCAGCGCTGGTCAACAGTGCCTAAATTGTTAGTGTGTGATGGCTAAACAATTCCTGCCTGAAAGACATCTGGGGTGTCAGCCTGGTGCTGGTAGAGCTGTGTCTTGGGAACGGCTGTCCTGGGGCCGTGGTGCCACCCTTCTTCCTGCCCCTCTGCGCAGGCAAGGACGCACTCCTGCCCTTCTGGCTCCGCTTGCTTCCTGAATAAACAGAAACATCTCACCACGAGAAAAGAAAAATATGCACACTATCGAAAGCATAGACTCAGAAAAACAAGGGCTCATCAAAATAGAAAAGTTAAGTTCATGGCTTTGGTCTGCATTTGTTTGGATGATAGTTTAGGTCAGTTGTTTTCTCTGGAGTAAGTTGTCTATCCCTGATGTGTCACCGTGTAACCTAATTCTTTTCCTTTTTCAGTGGCAAAAGACATTTCCTCCTGGTCTGACTAATGCTCTTCCTTGATCAGCTGGCTCAGGGAGTAAGCCATTAAAAAAGAGATTAATTTTTTATTTATGTAGGAATTTTCTGAGAAAAAGAAGTCCTTGCTCCCCTCCCTGCTTCTTCCTTGGTTTTTGACACATGTCCAGTTTCCACCGAACCATTCTACAGTTGCTGTTAACCACAGCCGGTCTTTGAGTTCATCAGGATGGAGTGGCTGAAAAAAGTACTCCCAGGAAAAGGTATGATCTGTTCCAGGCCCAGCTAAATTTGCTCTTTTCTGTGTTTGACAAACTCTGTGGTTCCAGGTGAGCTTGGAAACCATGTGAAAATCAAGTAACTGGGCACACTTTTTTTTTTTTCTCAGATATGTCCAATGTGGTTATTGCAGATGAGTTTCTCTTTGACTTCTGCTCCAATGGTGAAATGAAAGTGAAGTGTGAACTATAAACACTTCACAGACTGCAGAGAAATGTAAACCACCCTGCTCGTAATGATGGCAGAGGGCATCACTCTGCTTCTGTCAGGGAGGAGACAACTCACCAAATATGCCCACGTCCTGAGCCTGTGTTGATTCTCCAGACACGACGTGCTTGGGTCCAGCCTTCCTCTGTCCCCTCTGATAGAAAAGCTACAAGCCCAGAGGTTTCATTTCCTTCTCCTTCATTTATTTTCGTTTTCCCATCTTCATGTTTGATTTTGTTTACTCGTCCACTTAATCTTTCTCTAAGTTTCTAGGCCAGGCAGAGATTTTTTCCTTTCTATACCAACGCCCTCCCTCTTGCCTGCCCCACCTCCCTCTTTCCCTTTTTTTTTTTTTTTTTTTTTATTTTCCTCTATCTTTCCTTCACAAAGCAGCCCACAGGATCAAGTAAAGGCTTTACCACCCTAGTGAATAATTAATCTCATCTGACTTTGTAACTCAATCCAGGATCATCAAAGAGTCTGCATGTTTGGGGTCACTAATAAAACAAAACATTTTTCTGCTTTTAGATTTTACTCATTACAAAGGTTTTTGCAGTTAACTATGAACAATACTTAGTGCTGGCTGGCCATTTTACATTGAAAAATCTTTCCCATGGGAAAATGATAATTTTCTATTTTCACAGGAACTATCTATTTCTGATCACTTCCCCCCCCCCGGCATTTTGGTCACCTAATAATAATAATAAAAAAATCCAGCCTAGTTGGGTACAATGCTTTGTTTTTACTTAACTTTTATGCCAAACTGCTGTTTTTCAGTGTGAGTTCTGACAAGCAGAACATCCAGAAGTCTCACGGGAAGGCTGTTCTGTTGGTATTTTAATGGACACTGGAGAAAACACACCTGGGCTGCCTGAACTGCACAGGGTTTTCAGGTTTCTGAGAGGAAGCCTCACTTGAGCATGATGTAGGCCAACCTCTGGGAGCAGTTAACCAAGGGACGAGGCCAAATCCAACGGCCCTCACCCCACAATGTGCGGGGAGAGGCAGGAGCCTGCATTAGGCTGCTCCAAACGAAACCTCGGCCCCTATTCCCACACCGCTCCCGTGTAGCTCTGAGCCGTGAATTTCCGACGTGGCACCCCACAGCTCTGCTCTACAAGGGGTCAGATCTGTCTCCTTTTTGGCTGTGACACCGCAGTACCCCAGGGTATATTGCTTATCCTCGGAGAAACGCTGCCTAAAGCCTCTCCTCTCCGCTCCCAGCGCTGCAAACACGGGGCCGACCGCACAGAGCAGACCCAGGCTCTCCACGCAGAACGTGCCGGTGCCGCCAGCAGGGCCGGGACCCCGCCACGGGACGCAGGCACCGACCCCCGCGGCCGTGCCTCGACCCTCGGCCGCTCCGGG
>VXAV01010470.1:106076-242439 GCA_013399715.1 Alectura lathami
AATTTTTTTTTTTTTTTTTTTTTTTTTTTTTTGAGGCATGGGACTCATCTGATTTGGGTTTGAGGTCACTGCTGGGACTGCTGAGGGGTTTTTTCATATTGTGAGCTTGTAGATGGCTGAAGTCTAAGAAATGAAGGAAGTCAGCATCCAAAACAAGCTGATATTCTCCTGTAGCTGAGAAGTTTGGAGCTGTAAGTTCATTCTGTAAGCATTATCCCTTTACTCTCTGTGGAAGTCTAACTTCCAGCCTGAAGTGCATTTATTTGGGCCTTTCTACACGTGATATGTGATGAACTTGGAGTTGCTTGCCTAGCGCCTCTTGCTAGCTTTTCTTTTTGCTTTGTAGGTTCTGTTAAGCCCTCTAATGAGAGAGAGAAATGGTTAGGGTTAGTTAAACTTCTGTAATTCATAAATCCACGCGAGAAAATACGTACAGATCATGCAGCAGAATTGTGTATTCATGAACTTCCTAATTAGTGTAATGGGCTTTTCCCTCAAAAATGTAGGTTGTCAGTCTGGTGAACGCTAGCACAGAAGCAAAGTTTATGATATGAATAAATGCGTGTAGTGTGAGGATCTTAATTCTTACAAAACAGCTGTAATTACATAAGTCTCAGAACCCTTATACAGCTGAATAAAGCAAATTGCTTTCCACAACGCTTCTCCCCTCAGTGCAGTTAGCCACTCCTATCCAAGCAGCAGACGTGAGGAAAGAAAGCTGGGGCGACGCTGGGAAGCACGAGGACTGGCAGTCCAGGCTGCCCTGGAAGAGAATCCCGGCCTCTCGACCAAGAATGCCGTGGTAGCAGGCAGCGAGTCTGGAAATCAAGTGTCCCAGTGTATCGGAACACTTTTGTGGAACATGCTGCAAATTATTAAGGGCTATTATAAACAAATGTGACTTTAGTGTACAGCAAATAAAATAAATAGCGGAGGCAGCCAGCAAACCTCTATGTAAATCTCAGCTGTGCAGAGTTTTGCAGGCCGGTTGCAGAGCTGACTTGTGCGTAGGTGATCTGCTCTGCACTACTGAACAGCAGTGCTGGGGAAGACTTTAGGGACAGGAATATCAAAAGTAATGTTGTTTACGGCCAAGGTTTAGTGTCGCTGTGTGATCTGTCCCTGGAGATGGAAGGTATGTGGGAAGAGGGAAGTTCTTCAAACAACAGTCGAAATAGGAGACGATAGATCCACAACGGTAACAGGCCATCTACAGGCAGGAATGTTTGGGTGGTGGAAAACAGATAACTCTTCAAGCAGTTGCCAGTTGGGATGTGGTGGTTTGCTTTTTCACCAGTGTATTTTAAACACCTCTCTGCAAAATAAAAGGTGGATGTCCCTCTTTTGTAGGAGAACAGACTGCCAAAAAAAAAAAAAGCATGAACTAATTAAACCTGATTTATTGCGCAATTTGTAACAGCACTGCCGTGATTAGTTGCCTTGCAGAAATTCTGCTGCAGATGTTAAATCTGTGCTCTGCTCTGGATGAGAAACTACGGTGCTGCTGAGCAAATTCAGGAGAGAAATGCAGTCTGTGTTCAAGTATGTTCTGAACAGGAGCGTTCCCCAGAGGTTCCAGGTGATGTGGCTTTGAATCTGCCTGGTGTTCTCAGTTGTGAAAGAACAGATTGCCTTGTAGTGTGAAAAAGCTTGGAGGTTAAAACATATGGCTTCTGAAGTGGCTTCCTGCGTTTGATCTAAGGAATCCTTTATTTACCAGTAAACCGTGTTGTTTGTCGATGGGCAACAGCCAGCTCCTGCACCAGCCCTGTAGGAAACGCTCGTTTGTGTTTCTAGTGGTGACAGTTTATAACCGTGATATAAGCTGGAAGTTCCCACTGGGATGCTCTGCTTGTTGAAGTGCAGCTATTTATAATGGTCTCTTTATTTATGTAAGATTCCTAATTAAGTTTGTTTATTTTTAACAAGAACAAAATTTGCAGCTAGTACTGGTATGTGGTGTTTGCTTGCTCTGGTGTCTGCTTCATGGTTCCTCTAGAAGCTGCTCAGTAGAGTGACCAGGATGGATTTGGGAGTTTCAGCTGCTGGTTTTTATTTTATTTTTTTTGTTAGATGTAGATTACCTCAAATAAAACCTGAATTCTCTGCAATTGCACGTGCCAGGTGCGTTTGATTTCTCAGTGCTGACTTAGTGTATAGCTATTCTGTGGCAGCAATGCATACACCTTGAGTGTTTTGCATGCAGCTCTTGTAACTGCCTTAACTGTGGCGTTCTATTATTAGGTTCTGGCAACGGACTCTAGTAATAGAATGCATGTGTATGTATATATTTAAACATGTACTTCATGCTTTCAGAACTGTTTCATATGGAATGTTTTGAAAGGAGAAAAAAGAAATTGCTCTCAAGAGGCTGTTAATAAAAACGTCAGTGAGCAACAATTTTAGATGACCCTTGCCGCCCTGAAGATCCTCGGAATGCTGTGGACAGCTTTCCCTGTGCGTTTAACCTAAGCAAGCAAAACGTCAAGCGCATCCTGCTAGTTGGTAGCTCCTTCTGTGGGCTTCTGCCTGGCCGTATTGATTTTAGGTGGTAGCTCCCTGTTCCCCAATTGTCTGCTAACAAAATGCTGATGTTCTGTGTTGTAATCTGTTATTTTTTGCCCCAGGTGTATCTGCATGATTCTTTAGTCAAGTACCTAACACAGTCAGGTATGATGCTGTGTTTCTTACTTTTATTTATTTATTTTTTTTTTGGAACCTCAGGAGCAGAAACAGCCTGGGAATAGACAGTGCTCCTGATGTACTTCGGGATCACCTTACCATTTTTCTTTCAGTGTAAGGTTAGTTAGCTGCCAGAATTTATTCTGCTTTATGAGTAACATTTATTGTGGAAGCACATGCCTGTTCGATGGCAGTTCACTTAACACAAGTGACCTTACGCTTGCTGACACTTGTGCTGGTGGTTATTAAGTATTAGGCATTGCTTTTTGCTTGTTATTTATTTATTGATGTGGAATAATGCAGCAGAGAAGAAAAGATGATAGCATTTGCAGATGATGAGAGCATTGAATAGGTTTCCTTCTGGTGAGCCTGTGTTTTCCGCACAGAATAATGTCAGCTTACAGAAGAGAGTTGCTTTCGATGTGTTGGAACAAGCAAGTGAACGGTGAGCAAAAGCATCACCTGGTTAGAATATATATATTTTTTGATTTGCTATTTTTAAAAGATGAGCAGACTGATACTGACCCTTTTGAGACCCAGGAAATTCTCCTTCTGCTCTTCTTTCCCAATGTCCTCTGATCTCATCTTGTTAATAATTTGAGATAGGCTGGACTGTACTCCAGGTGGGACTGCCAACAGCTGCAGTTGCTTGCGGTTGTTTTTCCGAAGAAAGCAAACATCACACGGGTTCATTGATTTGTGGGAGTTGTTGAAAGTTTTCTTCCAGAGAGTTCCTCACTGAGACAATATTCATCCTCTCCCCACTGGATGTGAGTTGTTGCCTGGGCTTATTTTTGCAGCCAAAATGCTGGCAGCTCTTAGGGTGTTGTTTGTTAACCCATATTAACATGTGAAGTGTGTTGGTACCACTCAAATAATAGTTGTTAGGATCCTTAGTTGCCACAACAGCTGTTCTGGGCTGTGAGTTTCTCTTTTCAGACTCTTCCAAAGAGTTAAATTCCCAAAGTGGTACTGGGAACGGCAGCAGAGTAGTCGTGTTTCTCAGCACAGTGCTGACTTCCACCTGGGTCATCTATTTTGGCTTTCCTAAAGCACTTGCCTTCTTGAAATGACAGCTGACTTTGTTAGATCTTTTCTACAAATATGTTTTAAACATTGAAGCACTTGCATGTGAATGAGCTTTGCTAAATGGAGTGAATGATGCCAGCTGGTGAACTGTGGTACCTCTTCACAGGTCAGAATAAACCCCTGTGAATGCAGATGCACAGACACTTTGTCTCTGAGCAGGGTGCAGCTAATACCAAGGGAAAAATCTGCTTTCATGAGAAAATAAAGCTAGTCAGAATATACCTTGTACCTGTCTCTTCTATTTCATCTCATCTCCATGTGGTCACATCCTGGTGGTAGAAGGGTTGTTACCCTTCTGGGTTTGTTTTCTCCTATGCTTGGAATTGTTTGGCTTCAGCAGTGAAACTGTTGGTCTTGTTTTCTCTGGTTCTTAATCCCCTCAATGTGTTAACAGTATCCTTTTGAGATACTGTAAAGCTTCAAGGAAATACTTGGACAGTAATTCCAGTAGATACCTTTATATTAATTGTATTAAAATGGACAAAGGGGTAGAAAGCAAGCTGCTCTTGTTGACCAAAATGTGTTGGTGCTCTTCCTCCAATGTACTGTGCTGCCTTCAGCTGCGGATACCTGGGTAGCTGTGGCTTTTAAGGGGAGAAACTTGTTCTCAGTTTGCACTAGCTGAAGATTGTCAACACATCTCTTCGGGGCTGCTCTTCTCGGAGCCAGCCCCTGAGTTCAGTGGGGAGCTCAGCTCTGCCAAATCTTCCCCATTGGCAGGTTATCTAAGAAACTATTTTCACAGCCTGAAAACCACAACCCAACACCTAAAGGACCAAACCAAAATGACTTCACAGTTCTCATTCACATTAATGTCAGCTGTTGTTGAGGTAGTGGTGTCTTTTGTCCAGAGTTCATAAAACATCCTATGGATGTAGCCACAGGGATGCTCACCCAGTGCTGTGCCCACAGAGCTGTTGTTACCCTCCCAGGGAGATGTATCGCCACGACAGGGCAGCAGCTTAGGGCTCAGTGAGGTTTTTGCTGCTGTGTGATACGTTCCAGGTCTGCTCCATGGTGGTCTAGGACTGCAGTCTCAGAGAATTTGGTGTGGAACATGTGGACTCTGGTGTTGATAGTTGGCCATAAGGGACAAACAGGGAGCTTCATGGCTAAAGAGGGGAAAGAGTCAAATGGCACGATTTTCAACAGAGCAAAATTTGATGTAAAATTGGACAAAAGTGTTCCGAGTTGTGCAAGCATGAGCACTGTTAACAAAATCAGCCTCAATGTGTCTTGCATGTCAGCCTGTAGCAAAATCAGCTTTGATTCTGCTGTACACATATTTTTGCTCCGTATGCTGCTCTAACAGATCTTCATTATTGCTTATGAAGTTCACCATTGCTTCTAACGACTGCACAAAAGATAAACATCCTCTGTGACTTCTAGTGTGCAAGTTTGTTCCTCATTTGAAGCTCATCCATCAGTCAGTCTGCATGGCCATGGCTGTCTACCCCAGCTGCTGGAATTCTGCCATGGAGAGGAGAGGTCTTGCTGCCTGATTTAATTTTCTCCCTTCTGCGGGGTTTCATGTGCGCAGTGTCTGATCTGCAGCCTTTCCTCTCTGGTTAACAGAGCTGGACATTCTTGTCCTCATCTCCAATGCCCTGCTCAGTGGTTATAGGAAATGATTATAGAGTAACCGCTGGGGCCTCTGATCTTCAACAGAAACCACCTCTCACTGCTGGATACAGCACAGGAGTCAAGTCGCTCGGATGCATGTGTGACCGCAATCTCTTCAGCACACAAGGCTGTTTGATTTTATGCCTCTGAATAGAGTGCTTCAGTGGATGTGTGAGAGCTGCTATGTTACTGAAAAGGCAGTAATTGTACACATACAACACTGAAGTTAGATATCAACAGTTTCACTTCCTTCTGGCATTTCTTGGTCATGCAGTCACGCAGGATGATATGTTCTAAAAAGTTGCTGTCAAGCGTTTTTCAGTTTCTCGGTCCTTCCAGGCTGTTCCGGCATTGTCTCTGCTAGCAGATCTCAGTCGTTTGCCCTCTTTTAGTAACTCCTCATCTGTCTGTTCCCTTCTTCCTTCCTTGGGTGTTTCTAGTGTGTACCTCTGTCTCGGTGTGTCTTGAGTTGATGTTGTGGAGTTGTTATGTGTGTAAGGGCACAGAGGTAGGTGGGTAAATCATTCTGGTATGCTCTGAAACTTGAAAATGAGGAGGTAACAAGAGCAGCAAGATCAGTATTTCACGAATGAGACTCTAAATATTTAATAATTATACTGTGAATTTATTTTCTGGAAGATGGGTACAATGTGGAAGTTTAAAGAAAAAAGTGAAATAAGGTAGTGAATAGATGTGCAGTGCCATAGCAAAAATATCCTCTGTGATATGGAAAGGGAATCCACTCTGGGTCACCTACGATGTCAGGAGAGGCTGTACAAACAACAAATTACTTGTGCTTGCACCACTACTCTGGGAGAAGAAAAATCAGTGTGTAGTGAAGGCATTACCTAGCTAATTGCTTGGTATCTGCAATGAAATTGCTTTAATACTGGCCTTTGGTGTTCCCTTTCTCAGCAGAAAAGCTTTTGCCGGTGAGTAGTTACCGCTTCTCTGGCAGTGAGTCTGTGTGCAGCTCTCATCTGAGTGTTCTCCTCCTTCAACTCCATGTTGGCAGAGCTGCTTTTGAAAACCAAACTGAATTCTTGCTTTTTTTTTTTTTTTTGGTAAGTAGTCATGTTTTACATTAAGTGAGATGGTGTTGATAATAAGCATAATTCCTGTGCTCTCACTTATGAGCTACTCGGGGGAAAAATGTTTTAATTGTGTTTATGTTAATATGGAAGAATTGGGAGCTTGTTTCCATCCATCAGGACTCGAGACTTGCAACAAAAGCTCAGCAAGCTCCCAGATGGTGGCGGGTCCTGGCTGCGAGCCACCACCGGGTGCAGCTCAGCCTTCGTCACCAGCAGACGGCTCTGCTGGATGTCACCGGCCTCGGTGTCCCCTGAAGTGGGGAGTGGTCAAGACTGGTACCCATGGACCTTGGACTCAGACCTGTGTCCGAGGCCCCTGCCAGCTCCCCAGGGCTGCAAAATAACCATCTGCCAACTTGTGAAGTTGAACAGTGGGCAGCGTGGGGCTGACAGTGAGCCGAGCACGAGCCGTGCTGACCAAGGAAAGACGATTTGACCAGCGCACAGCGTGCTGCCCTGGCCTCCCCTGTGGGGCCTGGGTGTGTGCTCTCTGAAATCCTGACACAGTTTAACAATCACAATAAGCCAGTGTGTTTAAAGTTTGAGAAGAACAAATGTTTCTGGCAGGGAGTTAGTGACACGGCTGGGAACAGCATTTCATGTTGTGGCCGCTGTTGCTCAACAAGGGTTCAGTCGGCACTTGGTGTGTTGGAGCTGATTTTATTGCTCTGAAGGGATTTCAACCCACTGAGGCTAGGAAGAGTTAATTTAGGAACAGCAAGTCACCCAGCTCCAGGTGATGGAAGCACTGATGGGAAAGGAGCAGGGTGGAGGGAGGTGGGCATTTTGGGGTCCCCGCGTGACCCTGGGGCTGGGTAGGGGTGGAGGTGTGTGGCACTGCCTTAACCACAGCTGGATGTGCACAGCTGGGTGGCCCAGTTCCCTTCAGTCCCACCCAACTGAGTTCTGCTCAGCATTCCATGATTTAGGAAGGTCTTAGTGGAAGAATTGTCAGTGTAAAGTTGTAACTGCTAATGTGGACCACCAAGCAGATGCGGTGATGATTTTAATTAAATAAACTGAACTGATTATTTTAATTAACATCACTGACCAGGACAGACTGTCAATTTCATTAGCAAATCATTAATTAAGCGTTAGTGAACATCCAGTGTGATAATTGTTTTGTTCTTGGCAGAGCATCCAACAGAGGAGATGAATTTCGTTGTCCCATCTTAGAGCCAAGGAAACAAATCACGGGGATGGCATCACTGGGGATGCAGTTGGTGCGGGCTCGCTCTGGCAAAGGCTGTGCTAGAAGTCCCGCTGCCATGACTGGGAGCTGCCAGCCACCCCAGAGCATCTGTGTTACAGCACTTGTTTAGGAAGGGCAGAATCATCCTGGCTTACTCGTAACTCATACTTTCAGTGTGCACACCAAGCCCTGCTTCCATAAGAGGAGGAAATACTGTTCACTTCTCCTGGCTGATCCCATTTACCCCAGTGGCTCATTTTGGGATTTTGTCAGTAATGTGCCTGGCTTCTGCTTGCTGGTTCTCGCTGTGCTGTGATGTCTCCATCACGCTGGCCCTGGGACCCTTACAAATAAATCTCACGGTGCTGCTGTGTGCCGCTGGCGTGCCGGCACTGTGGCACAGCCCCTTCCTGAACAGCATTACCAGCCCTTGGGTCTATTAGCTGGCTGTTCCTTCTTACACAGGAGGTACTTCATTTTAATTGTACAGTGCTAACTCTTTATCAGTGTTGCATGCTACCAAGTCAGACGCTGGCTGCAGAATAGACACATGCTAACACGGCTATCGTACCCACCGAACATGTAATCTTGTCGGAGGGTGCACTCAGATTTGTTTGACAGGACCTGTTTTATTAGAACAACGTTGTTGATTGTGTTAGTATCTTTGAATTCCTTATCAGCGGAATCCCCCACTGCCGTTTGGTTGCTTTATCTGGAAGTTATGCCCGCTAATGGCTGTGGTTGAGCAGAGAGTTGCACGTGCAGGAGTGGCTGTGGTTGAGCAGAGGGACACACATGCAAGGAGCATGAACGTTTCTATTGACTGTAGAGTTCTTTTAGTCTGTTCTAGGGATACACTGATTTAAAGAGCAGTTTGACTACTTGTTTTTTTCTTACTTGTGACTCAGTCTTCTCCTCTTTAGTTACCTGTCATGATACTGTAATTTCTTCGTACTCTGAAACTGTCTCAGCATGTTGTCCTCTGTATTTGAGGAGGAGAGCTTTTATATCCTCTGTAAGAAAGGGCTTCAGAAAAGATCTTCCTTCCTCCTCCTGAACATCTTTAGGTGCAGATCTCAACTTTACCCTCACTAACACAGCGTGCTGCAGGAGCACTGACAGCCCGCTCTGTGGGGGACCCTGCTGCGAGCAGGGCTCTGTGTCTTGGCCACGATTTGGGTACCATGTCCCTGGCAGCCCACGGTTCTGCATGGCTTCAGGAGGGGCTGCTCTCCTGCTCTTCCACGTTACACTGTGTCATCGGGCCGTGGCCATCAAAATGCATGTTGTAACTCCGTGGGGTAAGGGTATCTCCTGATTAGCCCCTGCTAGACTGGTATTTAATAATGATTTAGAGACAGAACTTCAGCCGAATGAGAAGAAAGTCTTCTGTAGATAAAGGTTGATCATTGCTTGCTAATAATGTCTGTCTTTTGTCAGGGATAATTACTGCGGCATTGGTAAGAGAGAAACAAAAGTTCAGGCAGACTACAGCAGAGCTGCAACGTGCCTTGCAAAGGGCACACTAGATGCGAAGGGGCTGTCCTTGGGTGCGTGACTTCTGCCTTCACGGCTCCCATGCTTCGGGGTGAGAGATGGCACGCTATTTCCAGGGTGCACAGAGGGGTTTTGAATGCTATGCTTTTGTTACTGGAGTAGTGACAGTGGTTTATACTTTTTTTTATTATTATTATTTTAAGTCCAAAACCCAACTTGTTGGAAATGGATGTTGCAAGCATCTGTTATGTTTACGATTTACATTCTATGAAACTGAGTCTGGAAAAATGTTGGAGGGGACTTTGTATTCTGAGCTCTGAAATGCTCTGTTAGCTTTTCTGTTTCCCTTACCTTCCTACTGCTGCTTATCTTCAGGAGTGACTTTTGATGCTGTAAGAAAAATATGAATTTGACGAGCATGGAAGTAGCGTTTTTTTTTTCCAATGCAAATCGGTAGAGCTTCATTGTTTAAGATATTTGTTCCTAAAACAGTGATGTTTTTAAAGTGTTAAAATGTCGTTGTCAGTACTCTGATAATCTTCAGTGGTTACCATTTAGATTGTGCATTCATGATTGATAATGTCAGATGGATCATTACTTACCTTGAGCTGTTCGAAGGTATTACTTGGCTATTTTAGCTAAATACTTAAGTAGAGGAGTTGTATTAAAGAGAGCAGCATAAGGCAGTCTAATAACTCATTCTCTTTCCTTATTCTCTCTTTTCCCCATTCTATTTGAACTTAAAGCAAAGAGCATCTTTTCTCAGACAGTGTGGGCACCAAGGCTCAGGTGGTGGTGGTGCACCTGTGGGGAGCAGCCATGTTCTAGAGGAGGTTCTGCTTACATCAGTTTAATCCCCTGTGGGTATTATCCCTTTTGTGACTAAAAGTGACCTTTGGGTACCAGCCATGTTCTCAAGGTTTACGTTCCAAGCAAGGAAGAAAAACTCAGTTTCTGATCTCTATGGAAATAACGGAAGCAGGTGCAACAAGGGTGAAATTCCCCCAGCCCATAGTGGTGGAGAATCATTTGAAAGACAAAGAATGCAATAATAGGGATTGAGGTTTTTGAAGATGTTTCCCCCTGAAGAATTAATACCTGTCAACACTAGCTTTTCAGTACGCTTAATGATTGTCTGGAGACTGAGATGCTGCTTTGAGAATAAAAGCTGAAGGTAGAGGAGAGTATCCAATTCGTATGAATATTGGAGGGAAACTCAAACAAAAACCTCTTCTTTGCCAGTAATTCGTCTGTAAACAAATTTTATTGCATAAGATGCTGTGAAGTGGTACAGAGAAAGCCTTGAATTTTAAGAATTAGTTTCATCAATTTGGTGGATCTAGGATCTCTTCTGAAACTGGCATTTGTTTATCAGGAACTGATTCTTCAGTGAACTGTAAAGATCTTACGGAATCTCCACAGAAAAGTCTTAACAATTATGTTAGTTTTCTTTTATAGCTCAAAAGTAACTTTTTTTTTCTCTCTAGTATTACTCAGCAGTGGTGTTTAATTAGGTTGTTTTGATTAAATTAGGAAATAGCTTATTTTTATGGGCATGTATTGTGTTGTACGCTTGAACTGATAGGATATAATTAGACGCTTCATTTTGTTTCCATTTAACGTCTTAACTAATTAGTTACTTGGATTGCTTTCTTGTGCATTACTTTATTTTCAGTCGATGAAGTGCACTTACTTAGCTTCTCTAAGGGTACGAAATTAAGAGTGTGCTAATTGCACAAGAGTTCTGGCACGTATGGATCGCCTCGGTGTCACCTAAGGACAAGACTTCTGCTGGCATGGCGGGCGCACCTCCCTCCTTGTGCCCGTGGGCAGGTGTGTCAGAGCCCTTCCTCTCCCTGCAGTCTAGTCAGAGCTTGCTGGTGATGGCTAAAATAAGTGCTTGCCCCTGGGGATGGATCGCTTTCAGCTTTTAAACGTTCCAGCAGACTACTTCGACTACTACTACTACTGTGGATGGTTGGTGGTGAGCCACCAGAGGGATCTCAAGGGGTCACGTAGCCAGCGGTGCGAGTTATGTCTGGAATGCAGTGCACTTCATCCAAGAGCTGTCCTGAGGTGAGTGGGCAGTCTGGGCTCTGTTGCTAATTTCAGCAAATTGGGCTTGTGAGGCATTGGGTGTAGAGAAATGATGCTAGAGCTGTGAAATGGTTGAGTACAGCGTTTCTGGAAGTAAGCTTCCCCCTAGGCATTGAGTACTCTGGAATACATGGGTCTTCCTTACAAAATGCTTACTCTGCTTTGTGAGCAGATTGAGGTACAGTGTGTTTGGATTCCGATCGGAACATTGGTTATTGATGTGAGGTGCTGAGCAGGATCTAATTTGTGGCTGGTAGTCCTGTTGTGGCCAGCAGGATTGAGCATTGAAAACTACTGAAGTTTTACTTCTGTTGCACTGCTGATGGAAGCCTGAGTGCATACAAGCCTCTGGTGTTGGGGCAGGATGCTTGCCTCATTCTGGAGACCTGCCTTTCAAGTGACATTCTGCTGCTTAAACAAACAAACAGAAAACTTAACACTTCAGTTGTGATAGTGAATTGGGCCTGAGGAAGTGGATTTTGGTGTAAAAGAATAACAAAGAGCTTAACAGCCAGAGGTCCTGTTGCTTGGCAGGAGCTGCCTTCTGCAGGCAGCTGAGCAATAGGAAGCCCTTGGAGCCAGCAGAGCTGGAGGGGGTTCTGCTACAAATGCTGGTTTGAGAGCAGAGCGCGCTGCCAGCCAGCAGCATGGGCCTTTGAGGGCCATGAAGTAATGCATTGGTGATAAAGTGTTTGAAGATGTCTAGATGTGGTTGACTATTTCATGTGAAATTAGAATGAGAGATGAGATTTTGGTTGCTTCGGGATAAAATCTGACCATCTCAGGTGGTAAGAAGAGCTTTTCAAACCTCTTCAGACAACTGATCTTCTTACCAAACCATGAAGTGTAGCTTAGTATGTTTTTTGTGGTCACTTTAGAGGCAGCAGGTTAGAATTCCCTTTAAAATTAGAACTTTTTAAAGGGAATGAAGCTTTTTTTTGTGCATAAATTAAAAAAAAAAAATAGTGTTTTCTTTTTCCTCAGTGTTCCTCCATCACAGTCCCTCTTGCTGTGCTACATCATGAAAGTTTCTGAGGAGCAGCCACCTATGGTCACTCAAAGGCAGTAACTGCAGCCCTGAAAACCATATGAATATCATTATTGCTTCATTTCATTCATTTGGTGAGGAAAAGTTTGAAATTATTTCACCTTGGCAGGAGGATTTGGCTACACAGAGGGAAGAATATGAATCCTACTACATCTTATTGCTCTTGTAGTGTATCTCTAGGCTGGATTTTGACACTTGCACATCTAGAACTTGCTGTAGGTGGAAGATATTTGAGCCCTGAGCGTGGGGTAATTAAAAGCTGTACTGGATCATCTGGGTGAATCTCACTAGTGCATGTGTTAGAAGCAGGCAGGTGTTGCAGTGTGGCATGAAGCCCTCAGCGTGTGGAGGTAATGGTGGGCACCGCTCAGGGTCTGTCAGTGGCAGCCCTAAGTGCTGCTGCTGCTGCTGGTTCTGCTCTGGTGCCCCCCAGGCCAGAAAAGCAGCCACCAGAAAGTGGCTGGTGCTGGCCTAGCTCCAAGCTGTGGCTCCAAGTGATGGAGCTGGAGGCCAGGCATGGCTGGGAGCTGTTTGAGGGCTCGTTTGTTCCCAGCTTTGCTCTCCTCACGGTGTTGGCGTGGGCCTGCTTCTTCAGGGGGAAATGGCTGTCCCCCACCTGGCTGCGTTGGCTTCAGCGATGCAGCGCATGGACCCGAGGCTTACACAGGCACTGGGGGTGCTGGTGGGGACAAGGACAGGCAACCCTCTGTTCCTCATCTGCTGTCACGGGAAAGGCTTTAACAAAAACTGGACAGTGGCCATGGTCGAGTAAGCATGCGGGTGTGCTCTGTCCAAAGAGGGGTGCGGAAGATTTCTCTTGCAGAAGTGATCATTTCTCTCTTTCGTCCTGTGGAGCTGTTAAAGCTTGTATATCCGTACATTTATATTTGAACTTGATTAAAAAAAAATCCACTCTGATACTCTTACCTGTGTAAAGAGTGATGTCAACCTCTCTGGCAGCAGGCCTATAAAGACAGAATTGGGTGTAGGGTGGAAATACTGTGTACTACAGAGGCCAGGTTTGGATGCCTCTTTATGAGAATAATAACAGGCACTTTAAACCCTTTTCAGAAAAATATTTTTAAAAGATCCAAGTATCACAGCCATGATTTTCTGCTGCCAGAATCACTCCTTTTCTTGCCTTGAGGTGCAGGGGCAGCGATGCTGAGCGGTCACCCTGTTTCCAGAGGTGCCAACTCAAGCTCTACCTCAGCTGTCTCTGCGTTCAGCTGTGAGCTTTGGTTGTGATGGAGTCATAGAATGGCTTGGGTTGGGAGGGACCTTAAAGACCATCTAGTTCCAGCCTCCCTGCCATGGGGTCATCACTGCATCCCCATGGCTCTTGGTCCATCCCAGAGGTTGGACAGAATGATGGCAAGTGGAGGTGCCGAGCTGGGCTGCCTGCCTGCTGGGAGCCTGCTGCAGCTGGAATTCGGCCCTTCAGACAGCCAGGATGTTTGCTTTTGTGGAGTGCCGTTGTTGAGGAAATGGAGCGAAGGGATCGCTTGAGAGGCCAAGCCACCTACATGAGATTAGACTGTTAAATTGTGCTCGCAGTCCTCATCTTAAAGCATCTTATCAGGAGGGGTTGGGGAGGATGTACTCATGATAGCATGCATTGCTCGGGAAGCAGCTTGCTTCTCCTTTGTTTGAGCTGCAGTGCAAGGAGTGGTGTTGAGTGTGGTGGAGAGGAGCCCTGAGGGAGCTGCTGTACCTGAGCATGAGGCTGGGGCAGGACAGCGTGCCCAGGAGCCCAGGGCTTGCTGAAAGCAGGTCTGTGGAAGGGCAGATAAGGAAGAATGCATAATATTTTAAGTATCATAAAGCTGGATATCCTTTGCTCAGGATATTTCCTGTCCACAAGAATGTATTTTTCAACAGTCTAATTGGCAGAAAATCCACAAAATGGAAAGGGGGAGGGAAGCTTACACATTACAGCTGAAGACGGGAAATTTCTGGTGTTTTCAACTAAGTGAAAAGTGAAGAAAGCTTTGGAGAACTGAAAAACTTGGATCTTTAAGTAACTGTATGCTAGCATGCCTAATTTTATATGGCACAGTCAGTGGTTTGTGCTTATTGCTGTCAATAAGATCCCATCAATTAACTGTCAGACTTCAGAATGCTGTTGCTGGGAAGGAGTTGATTTCCAAGGAAGTCCAAACAGGTATTCCAGGCTAACTTCCACCTGAATCTGCTGCGTGTTTTGCCTTTGTGCTCTTAATGAGTTGAAGCCTAAATCATAAAGCAGGATTTAATTGGTGGTTTGATCCGGTTAATCCCTGAGTGAAACTAAATTGTGTTTAGCACTGCTGCTACCTTCCCGGTCTGCTCGCCCATGGCTGCAAGGTTTGCTTGTAGCACTGTGGGGTCAGCAGCTGGGGAGCACCAGAGAAGTGCTATCAGCTTCCTTCTGTAAGCTTGAGATGTATATACCCACATTCGAGGGAATTCTGCTGGGATAGCCATTTCTGATAAAGGCCTACAGCTATTAAATACAATAAGAATTTATTGTTTACTGTAATTTTTTTCCTTTTGTTGTTCTTGTGTTTCTAGTAACAAGTATTTCCATTTATCCTTCAGGTTAAATAAAACATAAATGTAGATTTATGTCGGTGAGCAACATAGATTGAGCAGCTTGGTAAAATTTACAGGAAAAACTAGTGTGATGAAGGTGCATTTCCAAAGTACCCTTGTTGCTATCATCCATATAATAAAAAGAAGACTGAATTTGGTAGATATGTGGAGTTCTAGAGTTTACAGCTGGACTCACTTTTTTGGAAACAGAAGGATTATGGTGTGCGTTAACTTCTTACCCTATTTTTTGTCCACCCTCAACACCCAAGGAAAGGCTTCCAAAAACAACACGGAACTCACCATGCTGAGACTGCATTTTTTAGACTGCAACGTGTTAAAACAGAAATCCAAATTGATGAGAACGTTTTAGTAGTGGTGCAAAAATTATTTGGAATCTTTGGTATGTGCCAGTGGCAAGAGCCGAATTCCCCGGGCCGCTTGCTCCTTTGAAGTGAGTGCTGTGTAAGGCTTTGGTGTGCAGGCCAGGCTTGGCTTTGGGGCTGAAAGACGCTCTCTGAGGCTACAGAGTTTTGCAGCAGGTGAAATCCGGGATCATATGAGTGAGAAATTGAGGTTATTTTTTCTTTCTTATCACTTGACTTTCTAGCGAAAAAAAAAAAAAACCTTAATTTCTTTAGTAATCCTTTGAACTCCCTTTTCTGAGCATGGTTTGAGCCTTCGAAGAATCTTGAAATACTATTCTGTGCAGAAGTTACCGCATTGGTTGTATGACTTGTACTGAACAGAGCCCACTGATGTGTGTTGGTTTTGGGGCCACTGGCATTCTTCTAAATGCTGAGGTGTGGATCTAGCAGTGATTCTTATGCTCCTGTTATACATCTGTCTTCTCACTGATGATATATGTATTCTATGTATTAAAGTTATTATATATTTTTTTTAAAATCTTTTTGTGGTCTTTACCTGGTTTGACCGCATTACGCTAAATACAACATCTTCTGAAATGAAGACTTGATCCATTTGTCTGATAGAGAGTTCTCTTGCTTTGTTTCTACATCACCCGTTTCCTGGTGGGTCAATAACTTGATGACAAAGGCAGTTCTCTGTTGCAGTGCTGGTTGCAGATCCGATCTGATGCTGGTTTTTCCCATGACTGCAAGTTCACAAGACTGCGTGTTTTTCCCATGCTGGCTCTTCCTAGTGAGAGCAGCTCCTGTGAATGGCCGCCCAGCCTGCCAGCTCGCGTGCACATTCTGCCCTTCTCCCAGATTTGTTCTGGGATTTGCTCTGCTGTTGGACACCATCAGGCTCCTGCATTTTTTTTTTACCAGTTTCCTTTTAATCTTTAGGAAATCTTAATTCTTTGGCAACCCAATGGAAGTTCAGCACTCAAGCGATAAGCAGAATGCAGCTGGTGGTTGTACTAATGCTTTCTCTATTACTCTACATACTTTCTTGATATCTGACAAATACAAGTTCCAACTCTCTACTGTTTATCAGAAAAAGGAAATTGCTAGTAACAAAACTAATTTAATCAGTTCAAGAAATGTTCTGAACTAACCTTCTTCAAAGCATCCTTAATAATAACCATATTATAGTCTGCTCAATTTAGGTGAGAATGAAACTCATTTTTAATCAAGTACTCTTCTGAGATTTCTGTGCCTTGATGTATATGGATGAGAAGGAGGAAAATCAGAACACGTACCTTGTCTTCAGCTATGGGAATTCCAATTTAAAGACAAAACCTGTAGCAGGCTGACCTTCCAATTTAAATGGCAATAAATCTTGTTCTGCTCCCCCTTGAGCAGGGAGGTCACTGATGTACCGGTGCTGAATTTCAGAGAACGAACTTTAGAGTGTTTAAAACTGTAATAAGCAATAAATATCTCCTGCTGTAGTACTGTAGTAGTCACTTGTGTATGGCGTACTCTGCGCACTTGTTTGAGGAGGTAAAGGATCCATGGTGTGGTGAGGAAACATGCCCAGCAACCCCTGATTTAGGTATCAGGACTTGATGCAGCAATGCCTAGGAATGCAGAGCAAGGTTAGAGGAAAAATCCTGTGGCCAAAGTTTCATCTAGGGCAGTGGAAAAAGTCAGTCAGAATTCATTAAGGGTGAGGGAATTTCCTTAGTGAGCATCAGGAGGGGGATGAACTGCTGGCCAGCTGTTTGGTAGTGGAGGGTTTCCCTGCAACGCTCACCAGCATCCTGTTTGGAATTATGTGGGTGAGCTCTGTTACTACTCCTCCCCATCCCTCAGAAACTGCTTCCTTTTGTGAGATAAGGTCACTTTCCCCAACCTCATATTCTAACCAAGCTGAAATCCATTTCTTGAGATTGAAGTTTACTTGGATTTTTTTTTTATAGATGCAAAGCTGTTTTTTTTTTCCCTGCCTTTCCCAAGTACTTCATAATTCTAGGTAGAATTACAAATGTAATATTTTTGGGAGATTTTTCTTAATACTTTTTTCTTAATACTTCTTTCCTGAAAGCTGAAATGCTGTGAATGGATAAACATGAGCTATCATAAAAGTTTGTGTGGCTTTTTGAAATTTGTTTGAATATTGACTCTAGGCTCTTGCACCTTCAAAGTTTAGTATGCAGCTCTGAAAATGAATTTCCTCAAGTGTAGTGAGTGAAAATGAAATGGGAGTTGTGTGCTGCATGAAGCTTCAGAGTTAGTTTGCTTTCTGCTTCTCACCCATTTAATTTTTTCGCTTGAGTAGAATTGTGTAATCTAAAGGATGCAGAAGGCTAGCTTTATTTTCAGTGGTTGAATTGCCTTTATTGGAGGTGAGTGGATATATTATTAGGGAAACACAAACGAGCATAACTGTTGCCTTTGTGATTAAATAATGAGTTTGCATTAAAAAAATTATTACACTTCCATTGTGGAGGAATTTACCTTGACCCAGCTCAGTTGCTGTTTCTTATTATTGCCTTGTTCCTCTGCCTTCTGACTCTCCTGAAGGGATTTGTGTTACTATTGTTGAGGCCCCTTAACTATTCCTTATCTTTACAATATGACTGACTCCTGAGCTGTGGTCCCCCTGTGCATCTCCAGCAAGAAGCAGCGTTTCCCCCATTGCTCTGTAGGTATGCATTAAATGGGCAGACTTGGCTGGTTGTGGTTACGTCCTTCAGGCTTTTAGAGAACAGCAGGAAACTCGCTGGGTGCCCATCTGCAGACCTGCTGTAAGAACACCCAAACCTTTTCTGTTTCATTTCCTCCCCTTCCTTCCCTGAATGTTTTCCTAGCTTTCAGCCTAAGGTAACAGTAACAACAAGCTGTAGTAATGTTCTCCCCTGTTTTCCACCCAAAAGCAGTAAAATCACAACTGCAGGTGAGGGTATTTTGGATGCTGTTTTGTGATTAAAAAAGCAAAAAACCAGCAGCTGTGCAGACTGCGTTCATATCCACCCTGTTGAGATTATTTCCAAAGGAGCCTGGCCAGCAGCATGCTGCAAGCAGTGGATGTTTGTTGCTCCAGGACTCTCCTTCCATTACTGCTCTGGGTCCTGTTTCAGGCAGGTAACAAAAATCAGGAGTTTCCCCATTTGAAGCATGTCACAGAGAATTTGAACTGCGTCGTCTGGCGTGCTCACCAGAGTGGGAGCCTGCCTTATCTGTCTTCTGCTGGCATTTCGTGCCAGGAATTCCAGTTTGCTGTATGTTGCCTTGAGGTCTAAAATTTTCTCAATTAAAAGCTGCTTTGGTCTGCAGTTGTGCTTTGTCTTTTAGTGTTCTTTAGGTGCGGATCAACCCTGTGTGACAGATCATTTCTCTAACGAGTGTAAATGGGCAGTGATTTCACTGGAGTCACTGATGCTGCAAGCAGGTGGTATTGATTGGAGATCAATACAGGCCCTGTGTCTTCCCACCTTTAAAAACAAGCAAACAAAAACTAATCAACAAACAAAACCCTTGGTATTCTCCTCTTCCAAAAAAAAAAAAAAAAAGTGTTTCTTGTTTATCATTCTTAGGTAACATATTATTATCACATTAACAGTTCAGATAAGTCTTGCAGACTTCATGTTCTGAGCAGCTTGGTTTCATCACCGTTCGGTTTCAAATTGTCTCCTTGTTCCTGATGCCGTCGGGTGGTGGGGTTTGGTTGCTGGGCTGTGTGTTTTGTTACCCGTGCCCCCGTGAGCACGCTGCTGGTCCTGTGCCCGCTGCCCTGGGCCCCCCTCCGGCAGCCGCCCGGGGCTCCCCGTGGCCGCGGCGGTGCTGGGTGGGAGCTGCGTGCCGCGCGCTTTCCCACAGGAGCACAATGAGCGACTTTGTCAGCGTCGGCCCGGAGTCAGGTTAGCGGGGATCGGCTAAAACAAAAGCGTCTGCCGTGCATAAAGGTGTGCTGGAAGCTTGCTGGAAGCAGGGTTTGGAATGCTTGCTTTTCGAGTGCTGCAGATTGATATGATAGAGAGCCTTTTTTTTCTTCATGGTTTAATTAGGAAAAAAAACACCACCATTGATTTCAGTTGATCTTTTTTTTCCCCCGAACAGGAATTCTGGAAGAGAACCAGAGTCTTTGTGATACTATTCCTTGGGCTTTACCTGGAGAGAGCGGAGTTGCAGGGGAGGGTGTTTATCACTAACCCGCCATGCTTATCATGATGGAACCGTGATTAATATTTTGGCTATTAAATGTAGGAAGAAGGCAAACAGGCGAGGCACACACCTTATCTGCCTCACACCTTTGCTTAAGAACTTGGTGTAGGCTTTTTGTATGTTCCTGGGCATGTGCACAGCACCAGAGCCCCCGTGGAGTTAAGCATCTAAGCACGGTGCTAATCATACTTCTGAGAGCACCTAAAGACACACCTGAGTGCAAACGGCTGCGGGATTGGGGCCCCAGCTGGAGAGAGGTGTAGGTCTGGGTTGCAGGGATTTGTTCCTCCTCTAGGGAGTGGTTGGAATGACGTGGCACTGAGCTGAAGCAGTGCTTAAGCATGCTGAATGTGTTTAGTGACATTGGGAATTTCATTTACAAGTGTCTTTTGTTGGAAAAAGGAGGCCATGCAGCGTGCAGGGAGCCCGGCAGGGTTATCAGCAGATACGGGGGGTTGGGCAGGTGGAAGTGCTGGAACTTGCTAAGTTGAGTTTGTGAATTCCTAATATGCAGTTAGGAAAGAGGCAGCTAACCTCAGGTAACCTCTTGCTGCTTTAGAGAAATGGTTTGGAATATTGTGAGGTGTTGTGCCTGAAAACACCTCTGCTTTGGCAGCTGTATCACGTTAGCCCAACTGCAGGGAGAGAGAGGGGTAACTGCAAACTGCGTGTGTGCCTGTGAGCCCCATTTATCTGCTTGATGAATACAGGGGGAGACAAGGAAAGAAATGTGAGTGAAGCATTTGAGAAAGGAGAGCGATACCGATAGCAGATGGGACTAGCTGTTAACTTGTAGCTTGGAGAAAAGGCACAGAACAATGTGAATGGTGAGAGAGTTGTGTATACATGTTCTGGTTTGCAGTTTGCTGTTCTGTCAGCAGCACAAGCTGCAGCCATCGAGTGTTTGTTGTAGGGCTGATTCTGAGCAGCAGGCTAGTTTGCTCTGTCAGTGCTGCTCACGGGAGTGAGAGTGCTGTGAAGTCACTGGATTAGCTTGTGTGCTTGTGGGTTCTGTTCAGGTGTAGCTAATGCAATCTCCTTAAAATTGCTGCAGATGTGTTATGTGGTGTTGTGCTTTATTCACCTACATCTGTGCTGTTGTCTGACTGTGTCTTTGGGGCACGCTGACCTCCAGCCCTGTGCAGCCCACTGCCAGCTTTCCTTTGGGAAGCTTTTGTAAGAGTCCCTCCTGGAAGACCAAGGAAAAGCTAGTTAGCCTTTGTAAAAGACTCCTTTGTGCATCAGCTGGCTTTCTTCTGGTATTTCATCAGAGCTATTACCAGTTATTAGCTGTACCTGCCTGGTGAAATATAAAGCTCCTGCGTAGTGCTGTCTGACCTCATCTCGTTCCTGATGCTCATCTCTGACCTGCCTTTGAAGTTCTGATGCTTGTAGATGGCCAGCCTGCTCTCTGGGCCCTCTGTTCTCATTGTAATTTTATTACTGGCTGGCTGGCTTTGTCTTGTCCTGCTATTTGTTATGACAAATCAGAGCAAGCAAACGTGTTGCACAGGAAAAACAGAATGGCAAAAATGACCCTGTGCACCCAGCTCGTGCGTTTGGACCGTGTGGCAAATGCCTGTTTTGTTTGGCTGCTCCTACATTACAGATGTACCTGATGAGGATGTGGCTGATTGGCTTGCAAAATGGTTCTACCTAAAATAATGGAGTTCCAGATCTTGAAAGTGTGTGTTCAAATGACAGGCCTCAATAATTGCAAACTGCTTGCAAATCTCATCAGAGAATAACTATCTGGATAGTTGCTTCATTAATCCCACCCTGGCGTGGGGAAAAACTCCATTACCTTCCCTTCATCTCCTATAAAATTGAATACTTCTGATAATTCTGCCTTTAAAGATGGAATGTGTGATAGGCATTGTGTTGTGGTTTAAAATAAAAATAAACCGGAGGGGAAACCCCACAGATTAATTACAGTTGTGAGGATGTTTTTGCTTTCCAGCCCCCTGGAGGTGGGATGCAGCTCCTCGCAGCAGCGTGGTGCGAGGCTGCAGGTAGCTGCCTGCCTCTCACGTGCCAGCTAGCTTTGTAGGCAGGCATCCTCTCTAATCTGTTTTCTCTGTCATAATAGATTTTTAAAATTGCATGTATTTCTCCCAAACTGTTACAAATAAGCCTGTCTGTTTGGACGCGTTCAGATTAATCTACCGTGTTTGCAATTAAACACAGAGTGCGTTTAGGCTTAAATTGTGCTTCAGACGGGTGTGATTTAACTAAACTAATGAACACCCATCAGACAAGACAAATTCCAGACTGTTTTGTGCCTTGACCAGCCATCTGTGTGCATACCTCCAGGTACTGCTCATGTCTCAAGAGGCTTTTCTACATGAACAATTATTACCACCCCTTTTCGAACGCGAGTGGCAAGCCATTGCAGGAGCCTCTTGAAGGCAGCTGTAGTTACCTCAGCTCTTCCCCTGCTTCTCAGTGAAAATAGAATGGTGTTACAGGTGTTCTAATGAATCCTGAATTTCAACGTGTGCTGCTCAAAATGCAGCAACAGGAGAGCTGGGCTGTGCGTAAGCTCTTCCAGCGCTAATAGTGACGTGCATGAGGAACAACTCTTGGTGGGAGCCTTCCCAGTGGGTCAGGTACTCATCCTAAATTCTTAGCGTCTGAGTATGTCCGTATATAAACAAGTTTGTGGGTGTGGGAGTACGTATTCTGCATGTACGTGTCCGTATGTACAAACACTTTTTTCCTGATTGTTCAAAATCTCCCTGGAAAAAGCATCGATTTCTTCAGTTGTGTGGCGATCAGTAGTGAGGTGGCTTGACATACCGCAGAGGATTCTTCAATTCCACAAACAAACTTCTGGAAGAGAGCAAATGGTTCCATGAATACGTCTTTTTATGGAAGAATAATCAGTGATGCAGGTAGTGGCTGTGAGCATGAAAGGATTTTCTCGTTCTCTGTTTCACTTTCTTGTCTTATGTGAGATTCCTTCTAGAAGCATTTGAGCCTTCCCTGTTTTATGGAGTTGTTCGGTCGGTGTCTCGGTAGGCCTAGGTGGGATTCCCTCCCACGCTAGGCCATGATGCCATACATCTTTTAACCATGGCAAAGCTATCTGAAGCAGTTCCTGCTTGCTCATACCCAGGCTATAGTGCAAGCGTTTGGGGGTTGATTCAGAAGTGGGCTGTGCAACCAACTGTGCAAATGAAGGCAGAGAGCTTGGGCTGCCCAAGTGGTGGGGATGCAGATAAGATATCAAAAATACTTCCGTTCAGTGGTCATGCACGTGCCCATTTCTGAATGTTCCCCAGGGCTGGCAGGAGGGAAAGGAAAGTCTGGGAAAAGCAACAACGGAGGGAGAAACCCTCCCCTCTATAGGACTGCTGGCCACTGGAGCAGTCGTGGCACCCAGAGACTGGCTTCTGACTTCCCACCTGGGCTAGTTTGTCCCCATTTCTGTATGTGATCAGTGAAGCTCCTGCTGCACTGGATTGCTTCTCACTGCATCAGCCACTGTGCAAAAGGAGATTGCTGCTGGCATGGGAAGGGTGGAAAGGGGGCTGGGGGAAGAGGGGCTCACGTGGCACGTGTATATGTTTTTATTTATGTTTGATTTATATTTTGTATATAATATGGTGGAAGGGAGCTCATCTTAGGCTGTATAATCTGATGTTTTAAAACCGAAAAAATGGAACTTCATTCTGACGCAAGCCTCTGCTTCTCTTCCCAACCTCAGTGGGATGTGTTTTATGATTTTGAGGAATTACTTGAATAAACTCATTTCAAGAGAACTATTTTGTGTTGGGGAACAGGATGGCTTCAAATACAAGAGAATCTGTGACCCAGTTATCTTTGCAAGAAATGCTCTCCTCAGGGAGAGGAGGGGAACTGGACAACTAAGTCAGGAATGCTGTAATGCTGGGGTTTGCCGCACGGGCAGGCCTGTGGCTCCTGCTCACGGCAATTAGTATCCGTGCTCATCTCACAGGGAGGAAAGGAAGGCTGAGCAACAGCGGGCCCTTTTCCCTCCCATGGGTGTCCTTGCTGAGCTCGTCATATGGTGCTGGGTTTTTGTTGTGCATTAAATACACTGGGATGCGTAGCTGTGCTGGATATTGGGGAGGTGCCTGTCATCGTCATGCTACTTCTGTAACTTCAGGTGATCCTGATCAGCAGAATGCTTTGTTCAGTAGCTTGTAAAAGTTTGCACAGCAAAACAGAAATCTAGCCTTTACAGAGAGCAGTTACAGGAGTCGGTATTTAGAGCTCCTCTTGCTTTTGCCAGGTCTTCTGAATTTGTCTGTCTTGGCTGGAAGAGGCTCTTCTCCTTTGTAAAGGAGAGAAGGTGGAAAAAATCACAAAAAGAAAAATGTTCTTGGCTTATACCACCATTAATTGCATGGGCAAAACCTTCTAGGAAAAAGTAGCCTTGGTTATCTTCATGTGGTTCAAACTGCCTTTGGAATTTAAGGCTAATTCTGACGTAATGTGTTGGGTCATGTTAATTCACCATACATGGAAATTGGTTTTAGATAGTTGCACTTTGTTCTTCTGTGTTTTTTCTATTTTTTTTCTGTTGCCATGTGTAACTAATTTACGTATTACTAATTCACATATTGAATTAATTTAAGGAGACAGAGTCATCTTGGTGATCAGTAGAAGGCTACAGTATTGGAAAATCAGATTTGCAGCAACAGCTTGCAAAAACCCAAAGGGTTGGGAGCTTGGTTTGGGGACGGAACCTTGAACTTGGGTGGCTGCTCCCAGCCCTCTGCTGCTGAGATCTGTGTTCCCGGAGGGAGCAGACAGGGAACAGCAGCCTCTGCCCCAGCGCCGGCATTTGAGATCTGTCCCAGCCAAACCGGCGGAATGTAGACGCACAGGAAATATCTTTTTTAAATTTAAATATAGTCAGCTTTCTAGACAAAACCCCGAATTTGAGTTAGTACCTGAAGGAAAAAAAAAAAAAAAAAGCTGTGGGTTAGTATTTGGCAGTTTGTATTTTAGCTAAGGAAGAGTTTTCATATCCTGAAATGTGACCTGGCGCTTTGAGCCCTTGTCTGCTGTTTTCTTCCAGCGATGTTCCTGAGCTTAGAGGAAAAAAAGAAAATGTGTGTGTTCAAACCTCTTCTTTGTATGAATGAAGCTGGGTTATCTGAGCATCTCCTGAGGGAGGGGGAACATCGGTTTTTAGGAGGGGTGTGAATGCATGGTGGATGAATCTATTCCAAGCAGAATGGATGAGAGAATAAGCTAAGAAGCACGTGAAGCAGCGTCCAGAGCATTTGGCTTTGGTGTGAAGGCTGCCAGTCCTGCGGTAGATGCTTTAACCCTGTCGAATTTAGCTCTGTATGTAGTACATCTCTGTGAAATACTGATTTTAAAAAAAATGCCTGCGGCCAGCTGTGTGCTGCAGCCAGCACTGGTGCTGGTGTTACTGCTGGTGGAGCTGTACCAGACTTGACAAATAAAGGAAGCTCTCTGTATTTTTTTTTAGTGTTTTCTTTCTTTTTTCCCTTCTCTAAAGTGAGGCAAGTGTAGACATGGCTGTAGTGACAAACCATTAATAAAGCGAAAGGAATGCAGCTGTAAAACTTAAAATAATGACATATAGCAAATAAATGTCAACATATTGGTTGTGCCTGGAATGGAAATGTTACTAGGAAAATATGTAGCTCCGAGCTACAGTCTGTGAGGTTGTTTTTTTCTTCCTTAGGAAAATAGAAATGACGTGGCGCGTAAAGTCAGACGTGTAAAGGCTTCGGATTTGAACGAGAAGGATGTGTCGTGTAGCTGGGGGGCTGGATACTGTTTTTCTTGAGTTTGAAGCAGCTTCCTATGAAGCTTGCATTCTTTTAAAATCATCTTACTTATTCTTCACCTATGAATGTGTGTGTGTATGTGCACAGCTACATGGATATGTGTGCCCAACATAGTTATAGGCATCTCAGAACTTGCTTGTGTCAGCTCTGAGGATTGTAGTTGTGGGAGAGTAGAAACCTGGCTAATTTGGGTTTGGAGATCTTATGTGGAAACATGACTTCCCCCCGATCCTGATCTAACTTTAAAACCTGCTGCTTTCTTCTATGCCTCTAGTTCTGTGTGCATCCTACTACAAAAGCAGATATCCTGCTTAGCTTAATGGCAAAATCCATGTAAGCACAAGAGGGTGTTGCAGTCTCTAACTGATGCTTCTCTTGCAGGAAGCCAGTTGAGGAAAATTCTCCATGAATGTACGTCACAATGATGATGACCGACCAAATCCCGCTGGAGCTGCCACCGTTGCTGAATGGGGAGGTAGCCATGATGCCTCACATCGTGAATGGCGACGGGTCACAGCAGGTCAGTGAGCTCCGCAGAAAGCGACTGCTTTAAGTAAACTATTTCTATGCCACTGAGGGATTTTGAAGATGGGGAAGGAAGCCCTTGGCTTCCCCAAGCACTGGGGAGAGCAGAGTATTTCCTGGAAGGCAGAAATCTGCCCTGACACTGGAAAGACTTCCAAAAGCAATGTGTTGAGCGCATCATTCAATTCAGTGTGATTAGTTGCACGTGTTCATTGAATTTAAATAATGGATTGGAAGTAATGGATGTAAATGCTGTGTATCTGAGGACTGTGCAGAAAATCTGTCTTATGCTTTACTTGTTCTGTTGTCCAGACATCTCGCTAGTGTCTGAGATGAGATTTTAAAGCCTAGAAGTGCTTATGTAACCAGATTGTGTAAAGGGAAATAGGAGAAGTGGAGAATTGAAAACAAGTGTTCTGTGACGTCTGCTATTCCTAACTGTAATAACAACCACAGTCTAATATATTACCCTGTGCTTCTGTATAAACCTTGATGGCAGAAGAGAGTTTTGAGACTTTCAGTTTTGTAGCAGCTTTCCTATTTTTCTTACTGATATTGGGATAGCATAATTATTCCTTAAATATGCTCTTCCTTCCTTGCTGGAAACGGCTTATCAGGGTGGACTGTCCAGTGGGTCCTTTTGGAGTATTGTAAGCACTGCATTGAGGTGGGGGTTCTAAGTCCAACAGAATTTCCCCATCGGTGATGATTCAGGAGCCTTGCTTGGCAGATGACTCCACTGCCTGTAAGCTAAGTTCTCATCTAATGTTCTGGAGCAAGAAGAATCGCTGATGCACTGCAGTTATATTCACTGTGCTGCACAAATGTGACTCAGCAGAATGGTTCTGAGTAAGGTTCCTCTTCTGCATACATGTTTGTTGGATAATGTTTGTAGACCTTCAATGAGGAAAAACCCCTCACTGTATCTCTTTATGTACTTGTAGCTGGAATGCAAGTTTTTTTTTTTTGAGACACTTCGGTTTTGCCTGTAGTCTGGATGTGCCCTCATATACTTCACTGTTTAGCTGCCTTTATTCTTTATTATTTTCATCCTATTCCTGAAGCTTTAGTTTTCACCTTTTTAAAAGTGTAGTTCTAAAATTGAATGAAGTTGGAGTAAATCCTTTGCTTCATCTCTGCATAATGTAGCAGCACGTAGACTGTGTTAATTGCTCTTAACATGATTTCAAATGTTACATGATTGAAAGAGATTTAATCTCGGTTACTTGTGAGACAGGAACAGCCTTTGGGTTTGTTCCATGTAGGAATGACTTCCTTAATAAAGATGGTTTGCGTTACTCTGTAAGTAGGTGCAAGTTGAGAAAGGACTTGCCCAGGGTGGGATTGCAGTCCCTGTTAGAAGCTGGTGGTAAGAAAAGATCAGAGCCCAGCTGGTGAGAGATGACGCACGCTGAGTTTTCTACGCTATTGATACCCAAATCCCTGTCTCTGCTTCGAAGCCCTCAATGTTGTTATTGTTCCCACTGAGACGCTCTGGGTGCACTCGCTGGTGCTCACCCTTATGCTTTACTCTAAGGGAAGCCTCAGCCAGGCCAGCAGGACTGCGTGCAGAGCTGTGCTGTGTCTGTGTTTAGGATCACTGAGCCTGAAAGAGAAGGTTTTTCTTGAAAAATCAGTTCCTAAATATGTAGAAAAGAGCAGACTGAGACTGGGAAGATCCTCAGCTGTTACCAGCAGCCAGATGGAGAGTGCTGCAGAAAGGGATTCTGCAAGTAAACACTGCTGTAGCTAAGGCAGTTGCATGGGGGCATTTAATGTTTTTATCTTCCTGGGGGTCAGTGCTGCTGAGCTGCCCAGGGCAGAGCTGAAGGCAGCTCTGCCTGCCTGGTGGTGATGCCTCGTCTCTGCACTACACAATGGCATTGGTATTGCCCACCTTCTTTTTTTTTTTTTTTTTTCTTTCTTTTCCCACACTGAATTTCCACTACTGCTGACTGTATTTGGTGCTTTCAGTCCCTTCCAGAGCTGCTGCTTACTCTGTTTCTAATCTGCTTGTCACTGCTGTGGGTGTTCTGGGACTTGCAATCAATCTTCTGCTCCGAGCATTTCAGTGGTTTCCTGTAAGTGCTGGACTGCATGCTCCAAAAACCTGCGAGCGTGAAGTCGAGGGCTGGGTGGCAGTGCTATAGCTCGTCTGTACAGAGCGCTGCTCTGGTGTTTGGGCAGGTTCACTTTGACCTGGTTAGAGTTCAGCAGTGGTGCAGCGAGCTTTTTGCAGGCACCTTCTTGTGAAGGTGTTCGCGCCAAGCCCTGGATGCCACTGGCTTTAGCTGTTGGAGCAGACACTGCCCACAGTGCTGGTATGTGCTTGTTCTTGCCTTTTAGAGTCATAGAATAAGGGAGGTTAGAGCATGTCCACACCAGGAATGAGGCTGGATGTCCTGCACCTTGCAGGAAGGGGACAGCGTTCAGCTGGCTGTGTTTGAGCTGGGGCTGCGCTGGGGAAGTGAACTCTGTGACAAAATTTGGCGTTATTTCTTCATTTTGTTCTCAAGTAGATTGAGATCTGCCATACTGAGAAGGCATAGAACAAGTTAAACTTTAAGCACCGTGTTACAGTCAAGCTGTGTGTAACAGGCTGATATGCTGAAGAACATCTAAATCAGGTTTGCTTTTTTTGCATGTATACTTTTTCTTTCTTTTTTTTTTTTTTTTACACAGAAAATCAGAGGAGTGTTTTGAGTGAACTCTTCTGCTCTGACACCACTTGATCTCTTGATTTCTCAGCATTTCCGTGTTTCTCCTCTTGTGTGCTCTGGGTTTGTGTGGGTAGGACACTGTTTATAGATGAGCTCTGCTTGCGCTTGCTATAAAGAGTAGTGAAAAACAGATGTAAGCAGGAGTATTGTAGTGTTCTGTGAAGTTTTTTGATAGGAAACTGGTTTAAATGTGCTTGTAGAAGTGTCCTTTTTTGGGGTGAAGCGTTCACCATAGAGAGGTGGCCGTTGAGTAGCGTTAGCAGAGGTAACTCATGGGCAGTGTTTGCTGTCTAGGAGGTCTAGAACTAACTTTTTGGAAGGCATTTTAACCCAATGATGTTGACAGGAAAACTCAGACTTTTCTCACAAATGTGTTTCTTTATGAATGCAAAGAAATTCACAGAAGTCGTTAAAACTTGATGACTTCATATTATCAGTTTATCAGAGTAATTTGTTATGCAGATGTACTGATTTATTTATTGCTCCTTTGGGAGTATGTTCAACTTCTGATAAATTGCAGGGTTCAGGCTCTCTTGCTTTTCTGTGCCTGGCTATTAGAAGTCTGGGGAAGCTGGCTGAATCTCCTTGTGTCTCTGCCTTCTGTCTTAGGGAGGAAAGCAGATAGTTAAGCCCAGAACATTATCATCAAAGTAGTGAATTTGAGTCACTGCTTTGGTGTTAAGATATAGCACTGTATCTGATTATGTTTCCCCCTGAAGTTGAAAGTGTGTACCCACCTGCTCCTGGGACACTGAGAAAAAGTGTGTTGTTGAAAAGAATATTCCAGGCAGAATAGTTGGAATGCTTTGCCCTTCCTGGGGGATGGAGCTAGTACTTCATGAGGAGCTGGGACACAGGTTGTTAAAGTAGAATAGAGAATGAGGCCAAGTGATTATTCTGGCTTGCTTGTTTTCACCTAAAGATCACAGAATCACAGACTGGTTTGGGTTGGGAGGGACCTTTAAAGCCCATTCAGCCCCAACCCCTGTTGTGGGCAGAGACATCTCCCACCAGACCAGGCTGCCCAGGGCCCACCCAGCCTGGCCTTGAGCACCCCCAGGGATGGGGCACCCACAGCTGCTCTGGGCAGCCTGTGCCAGGGTCTCACTGCTCTCATAGTGAAGAATTTCTTCCTCATATCTAATCTAAACCTACCCTTTTTTTTTTTTTTTTGTTTAAAACCATTTCCCCTTGCTCTGTCACTACACTCCATGACAAAGTGTTTCAAAGATGCGCCTGCAGTTACATTAAAGACCATCAAAACCATATGCAGGATACACATTTATGTACTTGTGGATATGAGGAAATAACTGTCTTGATAGGTTAGGGGAAAAAAATGCTCCTGAAAACAGGTTGTTCTGCATGATCCACTGAAGTATCTGCAGATGGGCACTGCTGAAGCCAGACACAGATTTAGGTGCCAGCTTCAGCAAAACAGTTCATATGCCCACGTACTAATACAATTAACTGTTTTCCATGAAAGATGCAGCCACTTAAAGGTTGGTTGTTTGGAGGTTGGGTTGGGATGCCCTTGTGCCTCTCAGCTGTGCTGAGCCATTCATTGTGGTCTGGCTGCTGGACCTGACCCACCCCAGCACTGTTCTCTGAGAAATTTTTGTTGCAGACAAAATAATGGCTTTCGTACCTCGCTCCTCTGATTTCCAGCTTGTGCTTTAAAAGTGTCACTGGTAATGGCTTTCTGTAGGATTACTGTAATTCAGAAGGTCACTGAGGCAGTAATTATCCTATGCATTTGGTGTAAGGATTTCAGAAACACAGTGCTAATTCTGATTCTGTCAACCCAGACTGAAGAGTCAAATTCTGCATGCAGGTGTCCTAGAATATAAAGACTAGATCTAAATTTGAGAGAGATTTCACAAACAGGTGTATAATATCTATATATTTTTCAGTGTATACTAAGATACTGGATACTGTTTCAACAATGCAGAGGTAACAGGAGTGTGTTTAAAATCTCTACTGATTTAAAATCAGTGAGTAACTGTTCCACAAGCTGCAGGAGTGTTGGGAAAAATGATCTGTGCCTTCAGTGAAACTCTTCATTAAAGAAATGAGGCCAAATTACAATTTTTTCAAACCACTCCCTGACTTTAGACACCTGAAGACTAATAAAGATGAGCGCAGCTGGTGCTGAACGTTGCTCAGTGCTTGGTCACTGGAGCTCACGCTGCTCTTGTTCCGTGTGCAGCTGTTGGACTGTGTATGGGTTTTGCCTAATTAAGAAATTTTGTTCACTGGACTTGAAATGACAGTATGGCTTGGTACCTCATAGTGGAGTCTGCTCTGCAGTGCCACGGTCTAAAGATTTACATTCCTTGGCTATCAGCCAAGATAAACATGCTGTCAGGAGTTTGCTGGTGGAACTTGAAGCCATAGTTCTCACCTGTGCACAGCAGAGTTAAATCTTTATTTCAGCTCCTGAAATTCAGATGAGGAGGCAAGTTTTAAACCTCTGCTGGTTCCTGGACCTGACTGGTACCCAGGTTGTAGGATAGCAGCCTGTTTCCCTCCTGCACCCCATATGGCTTCTGCAGTACTGATAGCACAGCTGCTGGGTTGAAGAAATGTCATGTTCAAACACTGGAGTGAAACAAATGTGGTTTTCTTTTGGCAGGTCTTTTTGGTTCAAGTTAATCCAGGTGAAACCTTTACAATAAGGGCTGAGGATGGAACCCTGCAGTGCATTCAAGGTAAGAGGATACTGGAACATGCAGATGAGCGTTTGCTTGTGTGCAAAAACGTAGAGATATAAACTTACATCTCTATAAAAATGTGATATGTAGTTCTGAAAATACAGTGGAACACTTAACAGGGAGAAGTTCTGTATGTGGCTGCCATATGTGTTATAGGACTTCAGTATCTCAGAAATGAGTCATGAATTTCTTGCAAGTTCAGGTGATTACTCTCACTCTTTTGGTCATTTGTCAGCATTTTTATATATTTTTTCCTATGACCAAATGGTAAATACAAATGAGAGTTATTACTGAGTTAGACTTAAAGCTGGTAATGATTAAATGGATATTTGGGAGGAGGGAATTGTTGTCGTGGGCATCAGGAGTGACAGAAAATGAATAGAGGTGCAGAGATGTGACTGTTTGGAGGAGTCAGGTTGGCTTTGAGTAGGATTTTTAATTGGCTCTTTATAACCTGAGCTGGTTAATTAAGTGGCGTTGAATAAAGGCATGTAAGCAATCTTTTGATTACTGTTTTACTTCTCTGTAAATTTATGTAAATATGATAAATAGCACTTCTCTTTTTCTATGAGAGAGACCACACAAAATCTTTTAATTGGACTGAAGGGAGAAGTGGCAAGACCTTCCAGATTGTGTGTTAAGTACTATGAAAATAAGTTTCTAGCTATCAGCAATTAGAGCTTTGAAGGGTAGCAGATAATCCCTAGGTATATTGCTGTCTACAATAAATACAGGAAGGTTAAATCAGTTTAAAGAGAATAGACTTTGCTTGGCTGTTTCCAAGGATATTTTTTGAGCTTACAACAGTACCTTATTTTTTGAGAAGGGAGGTAGGTGGTGTTGCCTTCCCCATGCTTTCCAGCTCTTATGTCATTAAGCAGCACTCTCAGTGGGCTCCTCATGCAAAAACTTTTCCTAAAATATAGTGGTAATAGGGAAAATCTAGTCTAATGATAATTGTCTAGCTAGTAAATTACCCCTGTATTTTGACTGTGGAATTCAAATCTACACAAGAAAGATCGTTTCTTGGACTGCCTTGAATACTGAATTCATACTATTCAAGGATAATTATGCTTTTTAATAAAACTTAGATTAGAAGGGACCTCTGGAGGTCACCTTATCCAACCATCTGCTTTTAAAGCAAGGATAGCATCAGAGTTGGATCAGGCTGCCCATAACGTCCTGAATCTGGAATATTGCTGAGGATGGAAGCTTTCTTTGGGCAACCTGTTCCAGTTCTGCACTGGTCTCATAGCCAAGACTTTTCATTTTCTCTTTGACGTTTCCCGTATGGCATTCTCTCTCCATCTTCTCTACGGCCGTGTGAGCCTTTTCTCCAGCCATGAGGGAAGCAGGATCCCAAAGTTTGCCTTCACGAAGCCTCTGTTCCTCCTGGCTGAGTTCCCAGCTGCACAGCAGCCCCACAGAGCAGCACGTGCACTGCATCTCAATGCTGCAAATAGGCACGGGCTGCAGCCTGGCAGGTTGTTGGGGAGGGTCCTGGTGGTATTCTCCATATGTGTTCCAACCCATGTGGCATGTTCCTGCGTCTTGTGCCTTGCTGCAGGTAGTGTGTGTGAATCTTGGTAAGGAATGCCTTTGTGTGCCTGTGCAGCAGCGTGCAGTGACTGTCTAAGGGCTGACATACATTTCTCCACAGGCTGGCCTATTCCTAAGGCCTGAAAGACTAGGGAGACAATCCTACTACAGTCATAACTAGGCACAACAACATCTTCCCTGTGTTTCAGGAGTTTCACAGATTTAAAATTGTCAAAATAAATGAGGTTACTTTTTTATTTGTTGGTTTTCCAAATTTGAAAAAAAAAAAACCTCACAAAAACCGCATAGATGAACATCATCAGGAAATGTTTTTCGGGATAAGATCACCCGAGTGAAGAAGACATGTGTGTCTATGAGCTGTTTGGATGTACCTAAGAGCTGGATGTGTTTGTTGCTCAAAATTTCGTCCCCATGGAAATAAGGAATTAATAGTTGTTTGCGATAGACATTACAGAAGCTGCTCTGAACACCATCCAGGATTATTCAGTCCTGCTGAGCAATAATAACAGCAACTTAAAACTGCCTGTTGAGATTTATAGCCAATGTCCTGTGTGGTAAGAAGTTGGTCCACATGGCAATTAACGGGGTAATAAAGCTGAGTACTTTTATTTGAAATGAATGGCTTTATATTGGTTAGTACATGAATTTTTTTCCATTAGAAATATGATTATGACAGCATTTATTTGTAATTGCTTTTCATGTTCTAAGTGTATTCATTTAAATATATTGTCTGAACAACAACTTGAAACCTCTTTATTCTGTATTCCTCATATTTTAACATGTTTGTGCCACCAGGACTTGTTTGGTACTCATCAGCAGTCTTTGGTAAAATTCATTTAGAATCCTTACTGTAAGATTTTCTCTTTTCGGTAGAACTGTCATATTGACTGCGAAACTACATGCTTTTATTTGTATACTGTGTTTAAATTCTGTCTGAAAATTCTCATACTCTTTTCAGGCTGAAGTTGTGTCTTGTGCATTACTGTGAAATACTTCTATAGCTGAACTAAGTACGTGCTTCAAACGTGGACTATTGTCTGACTGTACATAATGCAGTCAGATAAAATAACCCCCCAAATCCTGAAAAACCATACTCCAAAGATGCTGTGGAACTGGAAGAAGTGTGTACCTGTAATTGAACATTGCGTTACAGCGGGTGTTGTCTCCGTTCCTGCTTTGCCGTTGCATGTAGTTCAGCTGAGATGCCTGATTTACATCCATCCTGTGGGTGGGGGCATGAAGCAGACACCAGCACCATGGGCAGGAGTTGAGGCAGTCAGGAATGTGAAGTGGGACTCATATTTCCTCGAGAGGAAACGTTTAAAGAGAAGGACAAACCTGGTCTTTCAGAGAAGTGCCTTGGAGGGTTGGTTGCTGTTAGGCTTCCTTGTCCCCAGACTGGTCTGAAAGTTTCTCTCCAGGAAAAATCTGTTCCTGCTGTCATTTTACTTAGAGCAAAATGCCATTGTCCTTTTGCAGTTTATCAGGATTCAGACTGTTGCTGACCCAGGGGAATAGGAGAACAATCGGAAAGTTGCTGTGTGGAGAAGTCCCACCAGTTCCAGCTTGTGCGAGTGAAGGGCAGAGTTTGCAGAAACAGAACTCTTGTGAGCTTTGTAACAGCCCAAGACAGGAGTAAAGAAAAGGGATGTTAGGGATTAATTGAAAGGAATCTTTTAATAGCTTCTAGAGCCTGGTTGAGGTTCTGTGTATCCTGGAGGCCTGCTCTCCGGCCTGGTGGGCCTTTGCGGCGTGTGACTGCTTGCTGGAAACTGAGGCTGGCACCTGGCCTGCGCTGCAGCTCACGGAGCAGAAACAGAGCAGCTTCTTTATCTGTATGCTGTGGGGTGACCAGTCTTCGTGCCTTTTGAGCCACATGCATATTAATAACAAGGTATTGGGATGCTTCTGAAAACAGTGGTAGTGCCAGGGAGTGGGGCAGCAAAGGCCCTGCTCACGCTTTCTCCATATGTTGAATCCTGGGTGTGTTATATCTAGGCCATGTTGTTGAAAATAATCTCATGAAACTTACCTCTGGTCTTTGTTTGATATCACAGCCCTAGGTTTGGAATACTGAATCACAAAAATGATATGCAAAGAAACAACAAATATGTGCCAGTAAAAAGAGGTTGTGCTTGCATCCATGGCATGGGCCTACTTGACACGGCATGAAGTGGGTTTCTGGTTTGGGATGTTTTCGGGGGCAAGATGTAAATGTGCTGTGGCATGGAAGGGCTGTAGCTATGTTGAAGTGTGAGCATCCACGTAAAAGACAGGAACCTAAACTGCCTTTGGTTGGTGTGCAGAGTGGTTACATTTTGAAATGAGAACAGGATGATAAGCATGCACAGTTTACTAGTAGCAATGCTTGCTTCCACTGATACTTTCAAGTGCTTTGCTGAGCTCCAAGAACTACAGGGCCCTTCTTTGTTCTTATCTTGTAAAACCAAGAATGCATGAATTAAACTTCAGTGCTGCTTTTTCTGTAGTTCTAAAAGCAAGTAACTTGAGAGGAAGGCAAGAGGTATGCTAAAAATCTAGCAGTGGTTTCTCGAAAGAAAGATTTTCTGCAATTATTATTCTCCTAATTTGTGTGGGTGGATTTCTTCAAATAAATGATGAAAATCAATACTAACACATGTCCTTTTTTTTTTTTTTTAACATGTTTTTGACTTAAAGGATTTTCACCAGCAAATCTGGTGAAAATGTGAAGGAATGGATAATGCTATAAGCTAGAGTGGTGTAGATTTGTTTAGGAGCAATGTGTGTAAATAAAGCTGTTGGTGGCCAGAATAGTCTAAGCAAACCCAAAAAAGTCTTTTATTTTTCCCTTCAGTATGAGATTGGAAACAAGGAAGTGACTCAGTTTCTTGGAGGAAAGGAAAAAGTTGAAAATAGATGGGACACCATGTCAGCAAATGACGGACTGATAAGTGGCGCGTTGCTGGGCGGAGGCAGGGGAGACCAGGATGGGAGCGGGGATGAGAATACCCGAGGGAGCTGGAGGATGGAAGAAGCCAGAGGAGATGGAATATAAAAAGGCAGCTTCCTACAGCTGGCTTTTTTAAGTGATGCAATCATAGAGTAAGCTGTGAGGATCGATCTACCTGTAGCATCAGCTGCAAGCGTTCCTTAATGCCTTTGAAAGCGTTTCTTAATGGATGTTTAGCATTTGGTCACTTCAGAAGACTAAGGTCCTGCTTGGGTCATCTCCATACCTGTGCCTAATGTGTGTTGAAATCTTCTATGAAAAGAGAGAGGAAGGAGGTGCTAACTTAATCAGGATGGATTTTTTCCTTGTCAGTGAGGCTGCAGCACCCATCTCCTTTCCTCTCATAGGTTTTGTTTTTAGCGCACTAAAATAAAGCATAGGAAACTGTGTAAGAAGCTAGAAGTAAACAATAGGATGCTTTGTTTACTGTGAGAGTAATCTTAGCACTATCAGATCTGAAGTAGAGAAGCTAAGAATAATCATATTATTCTTATATATGGGGTTTTTTTAGGATGTGTTGAATAAATCCTGAGTAAGATGCACCTGCAGTAGAGCTGGTGTATACAATGTCTGGTCATTTAAAAATCCCTTTTAATGAAGTATAGTGCATTAATAGCTGTTGTGTCATATCAGGGGAATTTACATTAAACAACAGAAAAAGAAACTTGTTGCAAACAACTGAATTTTGATATGGCTTAATCCTTTTCAAACCTTAGTTTGAATGCATTAGGGTCCATACCACGAGGAGCAAAAGGGAGGGAAGCACTGCTGGAGCTCGGAATGCTTTTGCAGCACTCAGAGCCGTGCAGGCTCCGAGCATCTCGCAGGAGCCCCTGCAGCCACTCAACGTGCGCTCTGGCCAAGCCTTCTGCAGGCTCTGCGCCTGCTGCAGACAGCCAGGATGCGGCCTGGCACCAGCGCCGGCCCTGCTGACGTGGCCTCTGCGGGCGGGAGGCCGCGGGCGGGAGGCCACAGAGGGCTGCAGGATCAAACCCTGCGAGCCTGCAGGCACATGAAGGCAGGGTGTCCTGCCTCGCGGCAGAGCAGCACGTGAGCAGAGCAGCAGTTCACCTAGGAAGTTTTTCCTTCTCTTTTTCCTGAGTTCATGAGATCCTACTGCTGGGAAATGTGTTTATCTCCAGAATTAAGACAGCTGGCTTTGAAGATGAGCGTTAGAGCATATGGCCTGAGGGGCGATAATTTCGAGCTTTATTGGTTTTGTAAGTGCATTGTAAATGTACATGACTTGTAGTTGGGGTTTGAGTTTTCTTTGGTTTACCTGTTTGTATATATGCTGGAAAGGATCAGTAGGTGTGACATGTCAAAGCTAATTTGAAGGGGGGGCGCCTTTAAAAGCAGCGTCTCGTACCAGCATGCTCTCAGTTTTTCAGTATCTGCCAATATCTATGGGTTCTCCCCAAAATACATCTATGTGTCCGTATTGGTAAAAACAAACCCAGCTCTGCAGGAATGCCTGAGTTGTCTGTGTAGGTCCTACTCAGATGAAAATAATCCTTCAGCTGTAGGACCAGTGCATTCCAATCAATGGTGTCAGTATGTTAAAATCCAAGATCCACATTCTTCACCAAGTGTACTCGGACTACAGACATTGCAAACACATTAGTCAGTGCTTTCAGTCTTTTCAAAGTGCGGTAGTGCAGCTACAGTTCTAAGTTAGTAAAGCAATTATATGCAGCCTTCTTAATCTGCAGCAGTTATATTTGTTGGCCAGAAGAGTCAAGAAATGATTCTATCTGCCTTATTAAATTCCATTGCTACTCCTCATAGACGAATGTTTGCTTTCGTATCCCTTTTATTCTTTGGCCTTTTGATTTTGGTTCGTTTGTTTCATATATGCAATGAAAAATTCTTCATGGTACAACACAATTTGCAGAGTTAGCTGAAGATTAAGATCTACGTGATGAAGCCAGTGTGAGCTGTTAGAACCAAAAATAGTTACGTGTATAATTTTGTTGGGAAAGTCTTACCCAGTTTTGCAGGTTTTTGGAGAGAGGAAAAAAAAAAAAAAAAAAAAGAAGAGGAACTGAACACCAAGAAGGCTGCCAGGTGTACAGGTGTGCTGGCTTTGGTCTGTCTCAGATACCAGACCTGGTAAGTCTGTATACATTTGGTGTGACGCTGTGACTCTTCCTAATGGGCTGCAAAGAAAATGCTGGAAACTGGCGTCCTGCCTGCTCTCACCAGAACTAGCAGGGGCTGTTGTGGCAACTGGCATTAAACTTCATCTAAGGAGGATCTGTCCCCCAGGTGCAGGGAACCATTAACCTTCTGTGTCTGTTCTGCCATGGGCTCCTCCTACAAAGCTCGTGCAGTGCATTGCTGGCTGTCACCCTGAATGGCCTTAGCATCCCCAAGCCACTTTGAGGAAGGACCTCGGGATGGAGCGGTATAAATTTGTCTTGACCCTGTTCTTTGGTTCAGGCTTCCTAGTGGAGAAGACATCCCCTCTGTTCCGTCAGGCTTTCCCCCAGATCCTTCTCAGTTCTAAGGACTCTGAGTATACATTTGGCAAATGAGTTCTTTAATCACAACCGTCTGAGGCTGGAAAGCCATTCTGCTATACAAAACAATGCTTCTCCTGGCTCTGTTGGTGTGTTCTCTGTATTTTAGAGTGTCAAGAACTATTTCTTGCAAGAAAAAAGTTTTATATTCTCCACAAAGCAAGTTTGCCAGTTTTATGGCTTTTATTAACTTCATGTGGCCCATTGTGACTGCCTGAAATTGGCATGGTGGATATTTTTATGATATTTATAAAATGGCTAAGGCAGCTTTTTCCTACCATGTTGTCAGACTGTTAACCCATAAAGAGAGACATTAAGCAGCAGACTTCACCCGTAAATTTGTTTCGAGTTACCCATTTGAGGGATGAAGGAGGAAAGTGGAAAGAAGCTTGGTGGCAGATTCCAAATACTCATACCTGGAAATTCACTTAGGGAATTTGGAGTTCCCTGCCTGTGTTCATACCTGTGGCAGCAAGGCAGGTAATTTATAAATGAATTGTGAAACTAAGATAGGAGATGTGGAATTAATTGTATTGACTTTAAATGTCTTGATGGTAAAGAATGTAAATGGATTATTTGCTGATTTTGCTGTTCTTGGAATTGTATTTATGTCCACCATAGGGGAAAAAAAAAAAATTGTAGTGGTTGTAGGGTGCTGTAGGTGATGGTGCTGTTGATCCTGCTGTTGGACATGTCAAACTGCTGGGTAGGAGAGCTTTCACTCTGCAAGTCTAACCTGTCCCATGTTTAGATACAGTGTGTATGATTGTGTCCTTAAAGGCTTATTTGTTTCTTGCGCACCACTTTCTCATAGTCACTGCAATATCATGGTCTCTGTGCCTGGGACATCAATAGATTATTTTTGATACAGAAAATATTTTTACTAATACAGGTTTGAAGAATAGATGGTATTAACAGAAACAAATCAGTGAGGCAGCTTTGCAGTGACTGACTTAAAGGAAAAAAAAAAAAAAAAACAAGTTAAAAAGCCCCACTCAGCCACATTGTCCAGTTTGAAGTTGTGCAGTTTGAGACAGCTTCCAAGGCTGTAGCTCACCACCCGGTAGTATCATTAATGTGTTAAAAAAATAAATCTAGAATCTGAATTTCTGTTCTCAAGTATTTAACATGTTTTTAAAATGTCTGTGCAGCTTTTGTACAAAGTTGTGTAAGGAACAAGGTGGCTTAAAACTCTCATATTTATGACAGCTTGAGCAAGGCTGGGCTGTGGATTATTTAGGAAAATCCAGCCTAAAATTCTTAGGAACATGCATGCGTTTGGTTGCTCCTTACCTCTGCTAAGGTTCAGTCTCTTTGGGTGCCAGCTTGGCAGGGTCCCCGCAGATGACCTCGCTGGAACAGATCAAACATTGTTTTATCTCAGCATGAGATACTATCTCATAATAACATTTTTGAACATTTCTAGCTGAATTGTTATAAGTGTTGGAGCTGTGCCTGGAGAGGGGACTGAAACACAATGCTAGTCATTCTCAATTGTGTGGGCCAGAAGCTTTGAATCTGGTGAAAAGCCAAAGATGAGTCGGGTGGGAGTGGGGAGTGAGTGAGGTCTGACGTCCAGTTCCCACACCTGATGACCAGAGCCTTAGAGCAGCTCCCAGCACCTTGCTGATTCCTAAATGTTTATACACAGGCATCGATTCCAACCCAACCCATTCTATGAGTCCGTGAAGGGACCTTACAGCCCCTCCACCCCCTGCCGTGGGCTGGCTGCCACCCACCACATCAGGCTGCCCAGGGCCCATTCAGCCTGGCCTTGAGCACCTCCAGGGATGGAGAATCTGTATTTAAATGTGTGTGTGTATATATAAAATTTATATATGAATAGCCATTGCCTGTTGCACAGCTGGTGTTCATCTCCCCAGCACTAGCGGAAGGGTGCTGGTGGGCTTGGCCGTCCCTTGGAGGACGCTGTCCTGCCTGGGTGACGGTGTGGAGGCCACGAGCAGCGATGCTTGCAGGGTGCTCACTGAGAGGTCACTGGGGTTACCCAACAAGTTACGAGAGAATTGTCTCCCTTGGGGGAGGATTCTGATATTTTAAATGTTTATTAGCGAACATAATTGGTGGCTAATTGTTTGAAGAAGCTGTGAAATACAATTACGAAGAGTTAAGCTGAAACCAATTGTGTTTATGAAATCTAGCATAAGAAATACTATATTAATCCTGCCTCAATACCAGGAAGCACAATTAGTATAATTAAGACTATCATATTGTAATTTTCTTGGCAACTTGGTGCCTTGGCTGCCGCTTTTCTATTTTAATGCTCTGGAGCAGACAGCTTCCCGTCAGGTGGTGCCTGCCGCTGCTGCCAGGGCAATTAGAAAATTGCTTTGTTTACTCCTGTCCTTGGAAATAGGAGATGCAACAGTTGTTGACTGGAAAAAGTGTTCTGAATTTTGCATTTTGGCTGCTTTATTGTGGCCACGGGGTAGTTTTGCAGACTTTTAGACAGCACTTTGCAAGTCCTGCTGGCAGCCTTGTTTTTGCAGGGAGCTCAGGTTTTGTGGTGCCTTCCCTGTGGCTCTGGGTGCTGAACCCTATCCCTCCACATCCTTGCAAAGGGAAAAGAAGGTTTGGAATTTCACTGGTGCTTTGGGAACTTGCAGGTTGCTGCCTGGATCTTTGCTGAAGGAACTCCTTGGGTTATGCTTTGCCTGCATGGGGCTGCCAGTCAGCAGGGAGAAATCAACACCAAAATGACATCTTGTGCTTAGCAGCGAGCAGGAACCTCTGTGCTCTGACCTGATCTCCTTCATAGGAGAGGACAGTGCAAGAGACACAGACCCATCAGTGAACTGTAATTGAACTCTTGTTAACATGGCATGCTGTATCATGAAAAGCAGATAAAAATAACTTCTGAGTGAACTTAAGCATGTTTAAAAAGATCTTAAAGTAGTCATCGTGGATATCTCCATGCCAGCAGATAATCTAGAACTGCTTTTCTTAAAGTTGGCACATGAATTTTAGCTTTCTTTGGTGAGACAGTGGATGTGTTGTGCAGTGTGTTCAGGTCAGGAAGCAATGAGAATAGAAGGTAGCTGTTGCTGCTGCTGTGTGTGTGTCACTATTGTGAATGCATTCAATTAAGGGATAATTAGCATAATGCTTGCTTTGATCTCCTCTTAATGGTGTAATTGCTTCTCTGAGTTAAATTTTGTAAAACAAGCATAGTATCTATTTTCCCCTGGGAGGTTGTCACAAGAAAGTGTTTGCGCATGTATTATTTTTTTAAGCACCACGAATAATCAGTTAATTAATTAAGCTTCTCCTGAAATTCTCTTTTGGGATATTCTTTGTTCTTACGAGCTGCTTGAATAACTCACCGTGTCTGAATGGGGTAGGTGGGAGTGATAATGGAATTAACTGGAAATGAGCTGGCAAACAAATGTATGTGTTAAGAGTCTGATTCCTGCTGCAGGGCAGCTGGCTGTCCATGTGGCAGTAAGCACCAACATACATTTTTCTGTACTTTGTGCAATGCTGTAAGAGTATCAACATGGATTTAAGAACTTCCTGGAGCCTGCAGAAAGTGAGAGAAGGAATAGCCCTGTAATGTGTTTTACCAGGACTTGCTTCTTCCAGAAGCTCTAAGCAGCGTGCAGCCGTGCTGCTGGCCCTGTAGCAATCCGGTGTCCCTTGTCTAGCAGTGACATTATTTAGCACAGGAATTGGATGTTTCTTGATAGTTCCCTAGCCAAGGAGTCTTGGCTCCCAAAATCCTTTCGGCGGGGGGGGGAAGATGCAGCCCCTACATCAAGGGATTCCCCCCTTCCTGCATGTGGGTTACTGGCTACGTTTCCTTCAAGTGATGTTAACTGCTGAATTAATTAATACGCTGGTTAAAGGTTCATTTAAATAAAACTGTCAGAGCTGCCTTGTTTGTTACTTGCTAGTAGTGAAATGGTAACTGGTTTCCAGCTGTAGCCCACTGCATGGGCACCTGGTGCTATCTGGAAGCTAATTGTGATGATGAACGCTTGGGAGAGTGATCTCCCTAATTGAGGCTATGAAGGTGTGGGTGGTGGTGGTGTTTTAGCTCCTGTCCAGAGCTGGTTGCTCAGGGAGATACCAGTGTGCTGCTTTTGATGAGCATGTAAGTAGCAGCAGAACTTTTATCAGCCTCCAAGTTTGAAGTTGACTTTGGGTGTTTACAGTTGTATCTCAGCACATGGCGAGATATTACATTGAAAGAAGAACTTGTGGTGAGGCATGTGGAAGTGGTAGATGTAATTGTGGCTATAAATGGGAGCAATGTAACAGTAGTTCCAATCAAGCAGAAATATTTGTCATGCAGAACATATGGAAGCATCCTGAGCATTCTTTAGTGTAAGCCATGTGTTTAAAAAAAACCAAACCCCAAGGAAACCAGAGCGTCAGTCCTGCTGCTGTAAGCTCAATCTTCCTCCTCCCCTTTGCTTCAGCAGTTGCTCCGCTGCTGGGGCAAGCTTTTCTGAAGGGTGGCTGTGTCCAGAGGCTTTGCAGTTTCTTATTGATGCCTTCTTTATTTGAACAGGGGCCTTCTATGTGTTTAAAATGCACATTTATTTTCTCAGAGGTGAATCTAAGACTAACCCTGTGTTGACAAGCATGGCTAATGGAATGAATTAAACTGAAATTCAGTTTTAAAGCCATCCTGAATACCTGAAGATCAAGTTTGGGTGAATTGTTTTGTATTGTGTAAAACTCAAATTGTTTGTTTATTTTACAAGCAGATATCTGACATTTACCACCTGCTGCTCATGCGCATAGTTATTTCCATTCTATACACAGCAAAAAAAAAAAAGTGTGCAAAACGGGTTAAGTGAATTAGCCAGTCATTTGAGCCAGCTGCTCTGCCAGAAATAGAAGTATAGCTATTTTCTAACCCCAAGCTGTGTAGCTGCAAAGCTCCTTCAGCCCTACTGTCTCCTGTCTTCACCTTTTATAGCCCTTCTTTTATCAATTCAGAAGGTACATTTCAATCACCATTCTGAGTATCCAGTGTGGAGCATTACTTGTCTTTATTTTTACTTGAAGATGGATGGTGTGTGGTTAGGCTTATCCCTCGGCTGTAGCGAGTTGCTATGTGCAGTTAATGAAAATGTCTAGTTGTTTTTATGTGGAACTCCTAGTCATTTAAATTATAGTGAGCTGAAGTAAAGCAATAGTAATTCTGATTTAAATACAAAGGCAGTTAGAGGCTGAAAATTTGCCTTTCAGGCTAACTAGCCCTTAGCGACCCTTTCAGATGTGTCTGTAGTGGCCTCGCATGAGGATGACATTGGGACAGCTAATGCTCCCCGGTAATGAGGAATGCCTGTGAAATGTGGCCAGAGCAGGGCGGGAGCCTGGGTTTAACTTCAGGGAGGTCAAATTGGAATTTCTCAATAGCTGAAGGTCCCCTTCAGAAGGAGTTTCAGGGCATGTAAGTTAAGCTCTTGCACTGAGTCATCATTTCTTACAAAAAGGCTTTGAGTGCTGGTTTTGCAGCCTTTCAGCCCTCTGTGCCTGTTCTCCCCAGAGGTGATGCACTCCAAAGGTAAGAGGCTGTAGAGGGTCATGCTTGAAAATTTAAATTGTATGTTCCTGTGCTAGATTCCTGGACAGAGGTAACAGTGAAAATGGAATTTTATTCCTTATGTTCATTTTGTTTGCTGACATCCACCAGTGCAGTCTCATTGTACGAAAGAAACTCTTAAAACCTTTCTGCCCCCTGCTTCTTTTTCTTTTACGTTTTACCTGCACATTGCTACATCTTCCAACACCCCTAACCCGCCTTGGACCTCTCAGTGCATTACCCTGCGGCTGTGCTGCTCTCATGCAGCTCCTGGCTCTGATCACTTGCTCCTCTGGCTTCTGCTGCTGCAGAGTGGTTCTCTTCATTGTCCTTCTGTGTGAACGGAGTGGAGCAAGCTGATAAAAGCAGCTCTTGTTCTGGGGGTTGTAAAAGTAGCTGTGTTACAGCTGCCCTGCACTGATGGAGGGTGGCCGCTGAAAGATGTGGCCTCGTGGTGCCCTCCCCGCTCCTCAGCCATCTCCCACTGCTTCCTTTGCCTTGCTGCTATTTGCTGACCTGTTAGCTTGCTCAGGAAGGGAAAGCTGATCCTGGGTCCAAGTGAATAGTTCTTCTGGTGCTTAGTCTCACTGAACAGCTCCTGCAGTTTGGGAGCAGAAGAGAGGAAGAGGAAGAAGAAGCGAGGAGTGTGACTGCCACTTTGGCACTAGCTCACAAAGCAAGTCAGAGATTATGCACCAAGGTAGGAAAATAGCATGTGTTAGGAGTGTAAGCTGCCTCGTACCAATGCAAGAAAGCAGTTTGTTGGGCTCTGTTCATCTTAGGCATGCATGTAAGCGTGTGCTAGTGCTGCTTGCTGTGCGCTAGTGCACGCTCCAGCAGTCAGAAGCAGCCCTGACCCTCCTGGGCTCAACTCCTTTCTGTTCATTTTTTGCCATACACTCTTACTGTGGGCTTCTGAAATGCTGTCCATGAGGAAATCATCACTTACACTTGAGGTAATCTTGGGCTTCATTTTGCTGTGAACCCTACTGAGCATTTGCTGCATTGCCCAGGAAAAAGTGGAAATTTTAGATGCCCAAGGGGGACTTTAGCGAAGGAGGTAGCAGGCAGTCAGCTGTCTCATTGGGTTGTGGAGAACTGCTGGGAGAGCTGCACCGTTCTTTGATTTGTCTGGGAACTGTTTATTTTCAAGGAATATTGAGCAGACTTGTCACAAACCAGTGAATTCTCAGGAGCTCACAGAGGCCATGCATGGAGGGAGGCTCCTCCTCAGCCTCCCTAACCCGAGTCAGGAATTCTTCCACCAAAGAAAGCTGCATGAAGAGAAAATGCCTCCTCACTTTCAGAGCAATATAAATTCTTCAGTTCACAAGCTGTATTCTCATCGTTTGTTTTGTTCTTCTATGCAAATACCAGGAGCATAACAGCTCCTTTTGGGCTTGAGAGAGCTTGGCACATCGTAGTTTGAATTCAGAAAGGGAACGCTGCTTTGCTGTGCTCTGATCTTTGTGAGCTGCTTGCAGATTGGTTTGTATGTTTTGTTTCATTGTTTCAGTGCACACACTGCATGGGAAACAGCTGTGACTTTTGTACCTGGGTAAAAGTGGTGTTCCTGGGGTGGATGCTGAGGCCACCACATGCAGCTCAGCATCTTGGCTTTGAAAATTTTGTTGCTAGTGAGTTCATCTTAGGAATGACATGGATTAATTGTACGCAAGCTGACCTGAACTACCTCTACTTAGTAAGCCATCCATCTGTTGGATCATAATGACTCAGCCTGATGCTGGTGCTGGTTCTGCATGCTCAAAGCCTTGGAGCATCCTGTCTGGTGTTCCCCTTGAAACACAAACTCATGCTTGGAAGTGCGGTGCCTGTGTGAGCGAAATCCTCTGTTAAGCAGTCGGTGGCTTCCTGCGGAACAGGAAGATGACAGCATCTTCACAGCACCCTGGTGGAACCCAAAATGGTTCCAGCTGCACTGCAGGACTGTGTCCCTGCTGTGCAGGTGGTGATGTGTGTCCTTGTCCCTTCCCTGCACCTGCATGGCCATGCTGTGTGTGCTCCCAGGGCTGCCAGGCTGGGTGCTGCTGAGCGTGCTGCGTGGCTGTGTCCTCTGCACTTGAGGCAGAGAAACAGTGAAATCAGTAAATGTAAACTCACTGACTATCTATGCATGTATGAAGTTTTGCCCAAGTGCTTTGCTTGCATTTGCAAAGGTGACATTTTTCTGCCCATCAGATATTTCTGTTCAGCCTTGAGTTACGGTGGTGACTGAGAGAGCCTGGAAAGCGTGCACCCAAACCGAAGTTATGTGCATCTGTAAATTCATTTCCCCCTTCCCCCTTTTTATGTTTCCACTGCTCTCCACTGAGAGCTTGACATTTTCCTGCTGGCCTGTAAGCCTCCTTTTGAGGCATATGCATTTTTTCAGCCTTACTCCATGGGCGCAGACAGCGTGCGGTGGTTGCAGGGGACCTGAAGAGAAGGCTGGGGGCTGTGCTCCTAGCAGTGCCCAGCTCCGTGCCCCGTCCCCCGTCTCTGCTTTGCCCAGCTTTACAGAGTGAAAACTGAGCTCTGTGGGGAAAACGGATGCAAATTCCATGTTCAGATCGTAATTCAGGTATTTCAAAGTGTTGCACTTGCCACCTGCTTTAAGATGTTACCCTGTAGTTACCATCGCAGTTAGACACAGGGCTCAGTGTTTCTTGGTCTGAATGACTTCCTCAGGGGGGAGGCGTTGTGGTGTAACATCACCCTTGGGTGTGACAAGAGGATAGTAAGCAAAAACTGTGCCCTGGAGCTCCAAGATGTTCCTCTGAGGTTGTTATAGTGTGAGCAATGGTGGCAATTTGTTCTCAGGCGGGGATTTATCAAAGATTAGAATGTTTCCCTTCACCTGGGGCTTGAGTTGAAGCATGTGGTGGTGATAGCTCTCAGACAGACAGGGCTGCGAGGTTAACACCTGGCTCAGCACTGGGCTGCTCCCAGCTTAGGCACTTTGTGCCAGAATGCATTCAGATTTACACTGGGAAATACCTGCATGGCAGGGAGAAGCGATTTCTTCTGACATTCCTTGAGGTAGAAACAGCTGCATTCAACTTATTTTATTTTTTTTAAAGTGCTGTGGCATCTCCCTTGATAATCAGACTTACAGCTGAGCATGAACAGCAGGGCATAGTTCTGCATGGAGTCACTCAGCCAAGTGTTGCGACACGGATTATCTGATGTGGAGCAGCTGTGCTCCTTGCTAATAGAGACAATTTGACAGAGCCCCAGTGCAGTGTTTCCCACCACACCAGATGTGCAGGGCTGGTTGCCCCTGCCTGTCCCCACATTGCCAATGTCTGTGCATCAGCGGCTCTATAGGTGTGGGGTGGCTGCGCACCCTCCCGAATGGATGCAGTATTTCAGGTGTAGGGTGTGGTAGTTGTTTTTGTGGGTAACTGTGCTCAATCAGCTGCAAAACTCATGACTGAGAAAGGAATGGTTCTGCTTTGTGACTGCATCTTAATAATGTTTTCTGGGTGCAAATGTCTGAGCATCCCAACGTGTGCCGAGGACATCTAAACCAAATCCCTCACTTTGTGGTTTCTGCTAGTTGTTAAACCTACAAAGGGTTCATAATTCATTGTGCCCCTCCCAGGTCCTCCCTGGAAATGCAACCATTGCTTTTTTTTTAAATTTTTTTTTTGCACATGGGGAATATGTGCTACACAAAATAGTGTAAGGAGCTGAACGAAGCAAATCCATTTCCTTTCTTTCCCCACCTATGTATACTGGTTTGTTGTTCTGTGTTTAATTTCTCACTGGAAGCACCTGTGATTGCAATAACTTGTTTGCAATTAAACTGGTGTATGATAGAGACTGCCTAAATATATGAAATGGGATCAAGCTGAATATTGCCTTGGGGATGTCATTGACCTTTGAAGTAAGAGGAGGGGAGGAGGCAGAGAGAGCGGGAACTGTGTGCTGAAGGGCACATGGCTTCAGCAGCAGTGTTTGGGTTTCTGTTTTTTAAACTAACAAACAGTCCTGCTTGTTGAAATGCAAGATATTGAATAGCAGAATATGGTCACAGTTACTTTTTAAAGACAGAAAAATACTTCTATCTGAGCATCAGGAAGTAAAAACAACATTTTCATTCCCGATATCCCTGAAGTAATGTTTTTCTCAGCTGACTAATGAGATGAAAGTTGCTCAATTTTTCATATTTTTGGCTTTTTTGGACAGATTTCTGAGATATTTTGTCTCTGTGCCTTTTAGAACAAACACAGTGAGGCAAGTAACTTTAAGATCCTGTTTTTCTGTTAGCCTACCAATAGTTGTCACAAAAAGTTTTACTGGAAGTGTGTTTGTGGGAAAGAAATCAGGAGAACGGAAGGTAAGAAATCTGAGGAATCTGAAAAATCCTGTGGGTCTTGGGAAGCCGAAGGGGCCTGTCAGGCAGCTTGGCTTCTAATTCTCTTGTTGCTCCACTGAACTCCCAAAGGCTTTGAGCATCTCCTGTCCCTAGAGGCAGTGAACTGAAGCAGCCAGCCTGGACGTGCTGTCCTGGCGATGCTCGGAAGGGTGCACCTCAGCAGCCTGCAGTTAGGTGGGATGAGTCTGGTGTAAGGCCTTCAGGAAGGCCAGGTTTGTATGGAGCTGGCTGCGCAGCTCAGGCAAGAAACTTTGGAGCTGCTTGCTGTTCCCTCTGCTTGAGTTTTTCCAGCAGGTGTTAAGTAAAGCAAATCTTTCCTGATAAGAAAACCTGGCTTCATGCTTGGGAGTGAAACTACATGAAAATATTTTTCAGGTTATTCCTGCTTTCAGGTTTTATAGCTTACCAATTATTGAGTGTGTAAGTTACCAGGATAACTGGTCACCTTCCTTCAGTAAGGCGATAAGACTAATTATCATGAGTCATGGGAACTTAAGACTATTCTTCTTCAAAAATGTTGTTTCTTGCATATGCTTTTTCAAAATTTGTGCAGGTTTTGTGTGTGTGTTTCATCCTAATAAGGTTGTTTAACTCTGACTTTTTAACTGTTCCCAAATCATGATTTTAGAACAAAACCTAAACAAAATCGGTTTTAATAACTAGAAAACTCAGGTTTTACTTGAATATTCTGCAAAATCTTGTGCATATCCTCTTAATAATACAACAGGTTAAACCTTGCTGATATTGCTTGATTTGGAGCATAATCTAGTAGTGAGATTATTCAATGAGAATATTTAAAACTAAGGGAACTGGACTGCAGCATTTCAATTGTTTTTATATAATTATTTGTCTGGTGTTTCTGCATATTAAGAATGTGTGGTTCCTTAAGTACATCTCTGAAATTACTTTCCAGAAGTTCGGTGGTGTTGGTTTCTGTCATGTTTCTTTAGGCTGTACCCTAAGAGATGGTTGCCATCTGCATCTGTGTGTCCCTAGTTCAGAATAAAATGTGGAAACTTCATCTGTGTGGTTGCAGATTGACGCAAGTATTAACAATCGGGAGTCATGATTTACACTGAAGGAAACCATGTTCTGTCAAGTCCAGCTTCAGAATAGCAGGCATTCACCTAACATTTGTGGTTTTATTTACACTTTTGATTAATATGATATATATCATATTATGTAGCATGCTAATTTGGATTTTGGTGTCATAGAGCCTAACAATTGCATTTAAAACAAACAAAAAAAAATCACTTTGTTGCCTAGACTTGTGTCATGGCTTTGATGCCTGTGGGGATTCCTTGTGTTGCTGAACAGGGAAGCCCACGTGCTGGTAGCCCTTGTTTACACCAGTAAAAGATATGCAAAGATTGTTTGTGTAGGAAACCCTTCCATCTTCGGTAGTGCGTTTAGTTTGAAGAGGAGTTGCTAGATTCGTGTACAAACTTCCTGAGGAATAATCAGTAGTAAGATTCAACTGTGCCTAGTCAGAGGAAAAAACAAAAACAACAACAAAAAAAAAACACCTTGGAAAAAGAACTGAAAGCTTCAGTGGCTTCCTCTGTTCCTCTGCACTTCCTTTTTGTATTAGTTTTGTTCATATTTTCTCAGTCTTCAAATCTGATTTAAACTGATTTACACATCAGTTTTGCAACTGTACTGTACAGAATTATGTCCTTGCTTTCAAATCTTTGGTGAGTAATGAGAATTAAGAATACCTGCCCCCCATCTCTTACATTGCAGTGATCACTGGGAGCTTGTTTACAAAATTCCCAAACTCCTGTTTATGTCTGCTCAGGCTGACTTCAGGAGTAGCGCACAAATCCTGCCCACATGGTGCAGCACCTGTCTGCAGGTCTGCCTGCTGTTGGAAGAGGCGTCGGGCTGGTCGAAAGGGGTCCTGCAGCTCCCTTTGCTGAGCCCATGAGGCCAAACACAAAGTTTGTCTAACCCCACCTGCTTAAATGGGTGGTTTCCTTTGAATGGCATACCACAGAGGTGTGTCAGCAGGCTGTTTCACACCTCCTGAAATTCAAACTGGTCATTAGATGCTGCAAGGCAGGTCAGGTTAAAGTGTAATTTTTAGGTGCTGGCTGCTTTAGCAGTGTGCAACCCAGAAACACCTGATGAGATCACATGCTTGCTGCTTTTACACGTTGGCTTGGTAATCCTGCATGTAGCATCATTTCATAGCTCTTCTTCGTGCCATTGCAGTTTTGGTTTGGAACAGTGCGAGTAATTTTATCACTCAGCGTCTAGTATGAAATATGTAAGTTGTTATGATGCACACTGAATGTGTGTGTACATGTAAGCACAACATGTATTTAGAACATCGTGGAAAGATTATGCCATGCTGATTAATTAAGGGAAGCTTTAAGAGCAGTTAAGCTCTTAATTCCTATTAAGAACTAAAATCTTATTTCGAACATGTCCATGACCAAAACGAGGGGTGTGGTATTGCTGCAAGGATGCTGGCTTGCCAGGGGTGCATCTCAGAAGCTGACTGATGCAAAGGGCATGTGCATCGTGTCACTGGGACGCGTCAGACACAGCGTGACAACACCAGAATTCCTGCCAGCCCGGGGGCACCACAGGAATCCAGCTGCAGGCTTCCGAGTTCCCTTCCAGTTTTCTCTTCCATTAAGCACTGCTTCCTGTAAGTAATAAAGCTTAAAATACGATGCATTACATCTTAGAACAGCTTGTGTGTGTGTGGATGGATTTTTTTTTTCCTACTTAGTGAGCTGATGTACCTCACTTTCAACTCATCCCAAAAACAAAACATGGCTTGAGAGTGGAAGTGTTTTACCTGGCACTCAGAGGCCTCTGGGTACCCACCTCCAGGGCTTGTTTGTGCGCTGTGGCTCTGCCCTTCGTAAGGGTGTGATGGAACAACTCTGCCTAACAGGTGCCAGGAGCACCTGGCTCCTGCTTGGGAGCAGCTCTGGAATGGCCAGAATCTCAAAAAGTAGGTGCAGCTGGTGGATGGTCAGGCATAACACTCTGCTGTGGCAAGGAAATGAGTGGCTGAGGAAAATGCAGGGCATGTTTGTTTCTGCTTCCAAATGGGTCACTGCTCACAGCGGGAAGCAAGGTGAATGCAGGCTTTCCGCAGAATTGACAGCAAATGTGGGAACTGATGCAAGTTCAGGCTTTGATTAACAGAGGATTCCACTTAATTTTTGTTGCCATTTTGCTGTGAAATGGGATCTGTTGACTTGGAAGCCATTCAGACCATCCTTAGATCACCATGTTTTTATCTAGAAAACTGCCACATAGCATTATTCTTCCAAGAAGTCTTAGAAAACCCTAACTAGAGTTTTAGTTACTGTTGCCCTGATGCGGAAATGATGGTACTGAGGAATCCCAGGAATTCTAAACACTGACAGGGTATGGTTCCTAGGAACTCTGTATTCTCTCAATTATTTTCTGCAACAGCACAAATTCCCTTGATATTTACATAGCTGTCATAAATGTTTGCATAAAATCTCTACTGAAATCTGAAATTAGCTTTGAAAAATAAATCTAGAAATATCCTTTTATTTGGGGGTAAAAAAAAGGTGTTTGGTAAATGTTCTGCAGAGCTCCAGAAGGGCGTGTGGAGTGGGGCTGTTGAATATTTAATTTGTTTAATGCACAGCTGTCATTGTTAATAGCTTTGACACCACTGAAAGCTTTGCTGACTCAAAAGGGAACAATTAATAAGCAAGATGAATTTTTAAATACAAGGGAAAAAACCTTTGGAGTCCCCTTTCCAAAATTTGTAGGTAATTCTCTCTCGAGCATGTGTTTTTCCAAACATAAACAGTCATGTCTTGAAAAACTGTCCATTTATTCTCATTTTAGATTAACAATGATCTATAGGAACTGGCAAAGGAGTTGAGGATCAGTACAGCTACAGTTACCACAGTGGGATTGTTACTTTATTTTATTGAAGTTATCCCTTAGTTATTGATGTAAGCAGGAGTGTATTGTTGGTAACCTGTGAGAGAAGGAGAAGACACTGGGCCCTCACCTGGGACCTCTGGACTGAGAGAGGTGAGCAGGGGCTGTCCCCCTGCACGCAGCCGGAGCTCTGCGTGGAGGTGACTCTGGTCTTTCCCAGCTCCACTGGTTCTCAGGTCTGTGTCATGCTCTGCCAGTTTGTGTTGGAAACCTGCCTGCTGCTGCGTGTGCAGGATTATTGAAAATCATTCTCTCGCATGTCTCGGTAAAACTCAGGAAACCAGCAGGAGTGTTGTATAAGAACTTTTTCAGACGTGAAATATTCTTGCTAAATGAAGTAACTCCTCATGTAACTGCTCCTTCAGCTGGCGTGGGGATGCCTGGTTTGACACATGCTGGCTGCAGACTTCTGAGCTAGCAGCAGGCTGGTGCTGAGCCCATCAGTGGTAGCTGTGCGTTCTCAGGGAGTACTGCCACTTGGAGATGGCACTGGTGGAGCAGTGATTTGGATGATTTCTCTGTTTCATGTGAAGAACTGATTATCTTATGCTAGCCATAGACACGAAACAGGGTAGTCTTGAGCTCTGAGAGAAGCTCTGATTCCCAAGTTTGTTTCTGAGCTGCACCGCTTTCTTCTTGAGAATGCGGTGAGTTCGTCAGTGTGGCTGGCAGTCTGAATGCCTCGTTTATTTAGCAACCACTGCCCTGCTTAAGATTCATCACACTCACACGCAATGTGTGCATGCCCCTTCTGCAGCCACGAGCTGTCTGTGAGCTCCGCGGGGCTGGGAGAGCCCTTTCCAACAGAAGGTGCTCAGTGCAGCCAGCGTGTCAGCTCGGCCTGGTTTCTGAGTCCCCTAGAGCATGTCATCTAAAGTTGCAGTTACCTGCAGTGGCTCTTAATGTTCACAGTGTTATCGCAGAAATAAATTTCGAGAAAATTAAGCTGAGAGCAATTAACGCATTATTCCACTGGGCTGAATTTGTGTTGCTTGTGTTGGAAGCACTCCCAAACATTAGGAAACTTGGATACAGATAAATACCTCTTTATATACAGGAGTGATGTGACAAATGTCATTTGGGTCAGACTCAGGGTGGTTGGTTTACAGACAGAGTAATGCCCAGATATTAAACCCTCTGGGACCTCTGAGCCCTGTTCCATCTCGTGAAGTCACGTTTCTCTGGTAGCACGCATTGAGCTTCTTTTGGTTCATGTGGTTCTCAGGGACCTCCATAAACAGCCAAATATTCCTGAGGAGCAGGAAGTGTTTACGTGAATTGCTAGAGAAAATCCTCCCCTTTGAGGGGAGCAGAAGTGAATTCTGAAAGCCATTTTAATGAAAGCCCAAGGGAAGGTGCACAGGTAGATCTTAGCAAGGGCCCGCTGCCTTTGAGTCCTGCAGGCACACCAGGTTCCCCGCTGTTGGTGGCGATTCGCTGTCTGCTGAAGGCTTTTGCAGCTTGGCCCTTACTTGTTGCTGCAGGTGAAGATGTCTGGTGTATTTCCAGGTGCTGCCTGGCAGAATGTGGCTGGTAAGATTAGCTTCAGTAGTTTCATATAGCAAATTCCCCCAACATGAGTGAAGTTGTGTCTGATTTACCCCAGCATGGTCAGTCCCCAGATGGTAGAGCATGGCTCCCTAAAGCCCCTGAAGTTATCTGATTATAGTGATTTTAATGCTGATCATGAGTAGCAATGGTACAAAGTATCCAGCTGTAGTGTTGGGAGCTTAAATAGCTCTTTCTTAATAGGCTTTCTTAACGGCAGTCTTAAAATTTAATAAAGCGAAAACAATTTTACCGTTCAAAGATGAATGCAGGCTGGGTAATTTTTATCCGATGGACTTCATTAAATAACTGTGTGGTGTTTGATCATATCAACAGTGCTGTGCCAGATTTGGGAGCTCTTGTTAATGACATGGAGTATTTAACAACAGTGCTTTCAAAAGAAAAGCTGCTTTACTCTTGGTGTTGTCTACATAAGAGAAAAACTAGTAGGTAGCAGGATCAAGCTTCCAAAAATGATTTTTTTTAATTACAAGATTTGCCTGGTGTTTTTGTGGATTTCTATCTTTGTGCATAAATAATTCATACAGTATTGATAAGTTTTGAAACAAATTGTGGCAGAAGAAATTTCCAGGTGTGTTCTACCTGATGCTGTTTGCATTCTTCTCGTACTTGGTGGATTCATAAGAAAAGTACTGCAGTGATGTGCAGCAATTAACAGAACGTGATTCGCTCAACAGAAGTGAGCAGAATCCAAGCATTAGGTAAGCTTTCTGTGTTGGTTAATATGATACACTCCATAGTATTTGGATATCATTGTTTTTTGATTTTTGTATTTTTAAGAAGACTTTATTAATAAGACTTACAATGCTTATGTTCGTCATTAAAACTAAATGATTTTTACTGCAGAGCTAAATCATAAAATCTGACTGATATAGGTTAGATGAATCTCCAAAAGCCATAGTCCAGCCACCTCTCTAAAGATGATCCGCTTGGAGCAGGTTACCCAGGGCCTTTCCCAGCTGAGCCTTGGGCACCTGCAGAGGTGCAGATCCCATGGCCTGTTGCAGCAGCTGATTGCCCTCGCTGTAAGAAAGAAATGTTGTTCCTTGCATCTGATCGGTTTCCCGTGTACCGATTTTTGTCTGTGGCCTCTCATCGCATTGCTGTGCTCCTCTGAAGAGTCTGGCTCTGTCTGCTCTGTATCCTCAGTTTTCTCCGTAGTAACGGGTTTTCCTTTATTTGTAAAAGCTATGCCGTGCATCTGCACAAAGGCACGGTTTGTAGTTAAACACTGGGCTGTGTTTCCTTGAGGACCTTTCTGAAGGTATACATCGCAAATTCCCAGCTGGCTGTTCTGGAGGTCGGGGTCACAGTGTAGGTGGTTTTCCATTCCAGTACCGCTGATCTATTTCTGTCCATAAATATTCAAAACTTCCATTCAATAATGTTTTTTCAGCGTTTCCACCTAGAAGCATTGTGTGTTTTGTTTGGTGCTCTCAAACTTGGAATTTGAAGGATCAAATTGAGACATCTACTCAAGACTGAACTCCCACAGTGATGCTGCTGAGCATTGCTGTGGAGGATGAGTTTGAAGGAGGTTTCCAAAGCGTCACGAAACATCACATACTTTTCAAGAGAATGTACCATTCTTTTAATTAAGTTGGTTTGATTAATAGTTTATGTCGGCATACAGTTTCATGTAGGCAGGTCAGCTGCAGGGCTTGGTAAACCTGGCCTTGTGGGATGCTACAGTGCCCATGTGCAGAAGGAGAATTTGGGCTGCCAGAGTTAATGCTGCAGTTCTGGGACTTTGTGTTTTTAAGCTACAGACAGTACGTGTGAATCCATAAACTCCACACTTGGAAGGTACTGAGCATGCCCTAGAGTTGCTCAGGTTTCTGAAGTCTGAGGATTACATGTGTTAGGCATCTTGCTGGATCAGACTAACTGTATATATTTATGTAAGTAGATTGACAGGTTCACTTAGCATGCTAAAAATAATGAGGCTCCCTTAATTTATTCAGCAGGAAACTTGATATTCCTCTTCAAAAGAAGGGCAATGATTTTTGTTTAAAAAAAGAAATGTGATGGCGTGTTATTCCTTGTGGGTATGTTTTTGTAAGTCTGAGTTGTGCAGCCTGCAACCTCTCTTTAGATCACTTACCTTCTGGTGCCTGGATGAAGGATGTATGTGCCTTCTTGGATTCTGTATTGGAATTCCCCCCAAGTAAATTTCATCCAGTAATTTTAAACAATTAATGGTATCTTTCCTGCTTTGAATGTTGTTTTCTTATTCATTGTTGAACAGTTTCTGCATTTAAACCCAGAGCCTGTTTCATCTTGGTAGCCTGTCACATAGGCGTGCCTGGGCCACACACCATTTGGTGGTGATACCTGTATGGTAAAGGATATTGTTTTCTTTTCTGCCCTCTCTTCATTTGGAAAGCATTAGAAATCTGGGGTTTCTGAGCAGTTTTTAAAGCTGTTGTTTTTGGAGATGGGGCAGAAGGCTGTTGATCTGGGATCTCAGTATGTTTGCAAAGCTAAGGAACAGAAAGTATTGAACCCTGTATGAGAAAGGAGGTTTCAGGGTCTAATAACTCAGTGTCTCTAGGGCCAGAAAAGATCACTTAGTACTGCCAGCTCTCTTCTTTCATGTGCAAAGCTTCTTTCCTACTTAAAGTACAGTAGCACCTAGGTGCAGATGACAGATAATTTAGGTGTTTGCATATGCATCTGAATGCCCAGATTTGCCCTAGAGGAAATTCTTAGTGTTCACTTTTCAGGTATGTTAATCCAGGCTCTATGCCTAGCATAATTTAACATTTGAAAAAGAGGTGAGTAAAATGGGATGGAAAAAGATATCAAGAAGAGAGGAGCTAGAACCCTTGCCTGTGAGACAGGTTATTAATGTAGAATCACTCAGATTTTTACCACCTTTCTTCTCTTTCCATCTAGAAGTATGGTAATAGAGGGCTTTTCCCAGAATTATTGTCTGAGTTTAATGTCAGTGGAGATTAGAGGTGTTTGCTTCCCATTGACTTAGTAAGTCTAAATCCAGCCTTTGAAGTCAGGTCACTTAAGATTCTGTAGATGAAAAATTGGCCCTGTATTTGGTAATCTACCCAGCACCCGCAGATTTCAAGTTTAAATAAAATGCTGCCTCTGCTACAAATGATGTCAGTATAGCCTGAGGTTTGTTTAAGCAGAAAGCTGAAGTCAGCTTGAACAAAACTTGGCAAAAGTGGGATATTTTATTCACGTGAAAGGTTTGAATAATGTTCTAGGGTTTCTGTGGTATAATTTGGTTGCATTTTATGTTTAAAGAGACCCCAACCCCCCTTTGGTTGGGCTTCAGTTTCAGGTTTGCAGTGAGCAGTATGTTATTGCAGTGTAAATATAGGCTTTTTCCATGCATACATGGGAAAGTGCTTGCCTTGTTCCTGAAGCTCTGCTGGCGTTCCCGGTGCGCACATGGAGGGCTGGACCGCGGAAATCAGGATACAAATCAAAAATTTCACGAGTTGAAGGGTTCCCATTTCCCCACTCTCTCCCTCTCCTCTTCACTCTGCATGACGCCTTCTGAACCTTCAGAGGAGGAGTTTGCCCGCGTTCGTCAATTGTCAATCTGATACCCCGTGCCACTGACTGTGTGGCCAAGTGGGCCAAGCCCAGTTGCTGATCTTGAACTGGGGTGTGGCATGGTAGAAAACCTGGTTCTAATCTCCATGTGCCCCCTGCCAAACCAAAACCAAAACAAAAAGAAAAAATAAACCCAACACCACACAAACCACAAAACCTAAAACCCACCTCCAGCAGCTAAATGTGCAGGGGATGAGCGTTGGGCTTGGGCCTGTAGTGGGAGAACAGTGAGGTGAGGAGTCCGCCTGGGTGACTTTGTCACACCCTGGTATGTTCAAATACAGCTTTTTCTCACATAATTGTGTAGTTTTGGTTTTCTTTCTCTTATTGAATCCAACACTGTGTATTTGAAGCAGATTTTTGATGAGTGTATGGAAGTTTCAGGCCTCTCTGTTAGCGCTTGTGAATTCCAGCACTACAGTTCCAATGGAACATCACCAGGCTGAGGAGGCCGATGACTTCCACAGTTCTGTGGGGAAGGCTGGGGCTGTGTGCCCAGCTCCTTAGGTCCACGATGCCCCAGCTCCTTGCTGGCTTGCTAACCAAGTGGGCGTTGTGCGGGACTGCGGTGAGGTGCAGCAAAGAGGAAGGAATGGGGTTATCGCCTGCCTTCATCACCCTGCCACGATGGGAGCTCCTGAACCCTGAGGGGCAGGACAGCGTGTGGGGCAGAGCGAGCGCCGTGCTCGAATCCCTGCCCGCTTGGTTGTGGAGCAGATGTGACAGCAGAGGAACTCTGCGTGTCCCTGTGCAGGCTCACAGCGCCGGACTGGAGCTAAAGCTTGCTCCTGCTTTGGCTGTGGGTGGTATTTTAGTTTTTAACGTTGTTAACATTGGTGACTCGCAGCAATGCTACTAGTTTCCAGTGTGTTTGATGCTTGATGATTTCTGTTTGTTGCTTTAGAAACATTCATAAAGCCATGGTCTTAGGAAGCAGATAAGCATCCACAGAGAGGCGTGTAATGTTGTGCAAAAGTTGAAGCTGCTAAAGATACACTTAAACGTAATTCCATGGAATTTCCTCTCTGTTTTTCAGCTTTTAAATACTTTTTTGGATCCAGATCTAATGCTGCATGGAAAGAGCAAGCATTTTCCAAAGCCCATCAAACCGTAAGCGTGGCACAAAGGCATTTCTGTGCGGCCCGGACCCGCTCGCTGGGCGCAGCACCGCGCTGTTCGCTGTTTGCCGAGCGGTGGCCGTGCGGCCCGGCCTGGCCAGACACCGCGGCCTGCCAGCCGCCGGCACACTGCGGCCTCTGTGCGGCCCCGCGGTGCGGCCTGAATGGGCCCCCTTGTGCTCCGGCCTTCTGAGCGCAACAGGAGAGAAATGCTCCTTGCTGCCGTGGCAGAGAACCTTCGGAGAGCAGATGAGCATTGCTCTTGGTTCTTAGTGCGGGGGGGAGCTCAGAAGGGAAAGGAAGTTGAAAAGAAAGGACAAGATTTTTACTGTTAAAAATGCATTTAAAAATACATTTTTAACACACCATTCAATTTATTTTGAAAAAAAAAGGTTTCCTATCACTAATAAGTTTATTGTAACTCTTTTCTTAGCCTATAAAAAATGATTATTTTCATCTTCTAAGCCTTCTGTTGTCATTTGCAAACACCCTTGGAAAAATTACGATAGTAATGCATGGTTCTGCAACAGAATTTGCACAAACTGCTGTGTTACTGTGAACAAGTTTCGCTTTATGCAGCTGATATTCCATAGAATTGTACAGATAACTTGTTGACAGGTGTGATGTGATTTTGTTGGATCGATCTGAAAATTGGCATAGTGTGTAGGATTTACAGTGGCTGGTAGCTCAAGTGAAATTTCACCCTTGTTCCCTGCCCTCCCCCAAGAAAAACTCCTCCGTTCCCTAACTGTATTTATATCTAACCTAGATAAACATGGATTATAATTCCTTTAAGTGCACTGCTCATCTATTTTTGCTTTCAAAATGCTTCCCAAGCAATTTTGCAATGCCAAAGTTAGAGAGCTTTTTCTACGGAAGGAAAAGCTGATACTAAGAGCACAAGTTGGTGGAAGTCAAAATTGCTTCTTAAAATTAAAAGAAAAATTGTGAACTTTCAGAGCCCTGAGCAGAACTCTGCAGCATGTGCGTGCTATCTAAGGAGTAACAAGAAGGTATTTGTTCCTGAATTTTTGTGTGGAGGGGAGGGGGGAAGGACTTTGGCTGTTCCTATAGCTACAGCTCATTCTCCAGGCAGTGTTGACATAGGCTAGGGTCAATCATTTATAGCAAGAAAACTTAAAAGAAATGAACCACATCTGAGTGTTTATAAGCTCTTCACAGTGTATTGTAAATTGTAGGTGGAAGTGAATTCATTCTCTGAGGTTTGCATAGCTTGGTACAAGATGGTGATAAAACACCTTGATGTGGTGCACAGCTCTGTGAGATACCTGTGAATGGCTCTGGTTAATGCATTCATTATAGGGTATTGGAGTGTAAAATGTCCATAAGCACATTATGTTAAAATTTTATTTGTCTTAAAGTGGGAAGAGTTAAACTACAGTAGCAATTCTTATCAAATGATCCCATGTCCTGTGTCAGGTGTCCAGATAATCAGACAACCCAGTAAAGAAGTGGTAAAGTGTTGAGTTATGGCCACATCTGACCATATCTCACCTGAATGTGGCCTCTGCAGAAAGGTGTTGGTGAGCTGGAGGGGTTGGGGCTGAAGTGAGAGGGAAGGAGAGGAAGAATGTGCGTATGGGTTTCTCTAGGCAGAAGCACTGCAGGCGAGGGTGCAGCACCCAGTGTCGGAATATGTGCATAGATACAGATGTGGAAAATAAATGTGCTTCTGCCCCACGGAGGTGGAAACTTACCTCTGTGGCTCTGTTGCTGTTTTTTGGTGGAGAACAACGAATACAAATGTTAGTGCCATCTTCTGCCTCACAAAACAGCCCGGCAAGTACCTGATTGGTTTCTGATGTCTGGGCTTGTGCTCATGACACGCACATAGAAATGGGGACATGGCAAAGTGTCAATGCGAATGGTATAGACATTAGCAAGTGAGGGTATCTTGGAAAGAGCACTGGATTGCCAGGTCTTGGCTGATGGCAGAGACCCACGAGAACGTGAGCTAGTGTGTTTGAGTTTCTCGCTCAGCTGCTGCTTACAGATTTTCTGAGAATCACATCATCCACCTGAAGGGGCTGGTGGTTTTCCTTCCCTTCCAGCCCCCTGTGTGATAATGCCCCTGTGACAGGTGGATATTAATTGCCGTGTTTTGATGAGTGCATTCAAACAGTGATGTAGATGATTCACCAAAGTTCAGGATCCAAACTTGTTGGGAACAAGACTTGTCAGGTGCTGTCGTGGTTGGTGCCGGCGCTGTTCTGTCATTGCTGGATGGGCTGATGGATGGAAGGTTTATGTCAGCTTTCAGGCTGTGTGATGTTTCTCGCTGTGGGTGGACAGGCAGAGAATAGCCATCCCCTAATTACTGCCTCATTTGGGGCAGGCAGAAGAGAACATAATGCGTAATGTTGTTGTTGGCGTGGGGTTGGATCCATTGCTGACTGTACCATCCCTTTGGTGTTGCCATGGGAATGTAATAGTTATATTTTGAATAATTGGAGCATTTTCTTTTACTACCGCAGAAAACTGATGTTGTATAATTATCGTTATCTTTAATGAAAGCTGCAATCTGAGCTGCTTGATTAGTGTTTGTATAAACCTGTGGCAGAAAACAAAACTTTCTGTGAGTGAATGACGTTTTATGAACGTGCCAGAAATCCAACACATGCCCCCCAAAAATCATTTTCATCATTAGAATGTATTGAAAAGCTGTTTGCAAAGGCAAAGCAATGGCCACGGTGAAACTTCCATCCCGTACCATGTTCTTGTGTCTTGGTCTTTGTCCTTCTATAAATAAATAATCCCTGTCGATATCAGACAGATGCTGCTGTGTGGTGTGTAAACAGAAATGCTGTTAATGATCGATGTCCAAATCACACGAGGCCGGGTTAGGGGCTGTGAGTCTCAGGGATGCTACACCTCTGCTGCTGTTTAGAGGTGAGCACTGCAACAACCCGATGTGTTGAGTTTGTGGTTCCAGAGGAAGCCTGATGCTGACTGAGGATTCCCCTCTCCTGCCTGAATCGGCAGCACCTGCTTTACTCAGTCCTAAGCGTTGTCCTGTGACTTAACCCCTGTGCTGGGTTTGCGTCCAGTTGTGTTCCGACAGGTTCCCGCATGACCCTGGGTTGGCTGTATCATTTCCCTGTCTCGGTGTGACACGTGGACAACAACCATGTTCCTGCAGCTGGGGACCTTACAGGGGGTTGTGGACCTTACAGGCGGCTCTGCTGTCCTGCTCCACGCATCAGGACGTCAGCGAGGGTTCATGTGTATCACACAATGAATGTCTCTGCAGCTTCAGGTTATTGTGCTGTGGCTTGTGTGCTAATGGATTAATTTCAGATGTTTTCAACGTAGTTGTTTCTTCTTTGTTTCCAGAGCAGCCCTAATTTATTTAACAGTATTTGTTGTTCAAGCTAACTGATTTTAGACAGATGTTTGTCTCTTGTGTTTTAGTCTAGACATCTATGATTTACAATCTGTAACCCATCTGGTGAATTGCCATGGGAGTATGCTTATTTTCAATGAGTGAAGTATTGCAACATACTCCTTGCAAGTGTTTTCGCAGTAGCTGCTGAGGAGCCAAGCAAAAGAAAAGGTTTATTTTAGCAAAAGAATCTAACTTGTTTATTCAGATTAGGGAAATTGAGTATTCTGTTTCCATTAAAAAGGGAAAAAGTTCCAGTCCAAAATATTAATCTGCCCTTGAACTGAAATTTTACGAGAATACTGCATCTGGGAGACGGAGGCGCGCATTGCAAACAGCATTCTGCTGAGGAGGGATCCCGCGATTCCTACTTCAGTGCTGTTGTTTGCCTACAAACCGGGTGCACTGGAGCCTCCTGCAGTACACAGCTGGTCAAGTGGCAAGCACAGGTGAAATAAGAACAGCCTGCAAGGGGCTCCAGTGCAAACAACAGAGGTGCTGCGGTGTAAATGAGCCAGAAATGCTCTGTGAGCTGCCTGCTACACGTGTTTGAGTGTTTTCGTGGGGTATGTGGGTACGTTTGTCTACATGTGCTGAAAACAGCACAAACCCAAGGCTGGATGCAGGGCCTCTTGCTGTGAGATCCAAGTGCTGTGCACGTGATTCATGGCTATGGGATTTGTTTTTAATGGTGATGATGCATTGAGACTGAGGGACCAATTTTTTTTTTTTTAAGCTTTAATTGTTTTTAGAGTGATTCTGGCAAATTAGTAAGTTAATTTGGGCAGAGGGGAGGTTAAAGGACTTGTAATATTTAACCTCTCCCAATGTAGTCACAGGATCTAGAAAGCATGTGGAGTTGTTTCTCTGAAGCAAGAAATCCTTGCCTTTACAGGAAGGTCTGGGTTGGAGCCTGGGGTTGCTGTGTCCTAAGACTATGCATGCTGACAAGGTCCTTTCTTCCCCCCGCATTGATCAGGGGATATTGTTCAGCAACTGAGGCAGCCTTCTGAGAAATTCAGCAAGTGTGTGCTAGGAATCCTTTTGTGCACATCCTTAAGTGTAGGTGAGGTTGCCTTAAGAAAATACCTAAATACATGTGCGCAGGCAGTGCGCGCGTACGAGCTGCCCCGTGAGGGTGGCAGAGTGCTGGGTGCTTTCACCAGCCCTGGGCAGGCTGTACTGACGGTGCTATTCCTGCACCTTCCACAGCCCCACCTAAGCAGGGTGAATGAAGCATAGCTGGGATTCTTTCAGGCATTCCAGACCTCTCGGAAGGTTTTGAACAGCTGTTACTTCACCCTCTTGGATGCTTCATCTTGTAAAAGCTGCTCCGTCTTTTGTCCCTAACGGAGCTGCTTCGATCTCAAGTTTATATTTGTGTAGCAACAGAGTACTTGTGTCTGGATAAGCAGCAAACCTGGGATTCTGTGCAGTGGTGACTTCAGGAGGCGCAGGGATGGGAGGCAGGGGACAGACAGACAGACATGGGTTTAGGTTTTCCGTGCCATCACCCAGCATGGCACATGAGCTTAACAGTGGGAAGAGAAGCTGTGTGTGCCCAACAGTGAAAGCCAGCCTGTTTGTGCTTGTTTCATTGAGGAAGCTGTTCCGGAACAGCTGCTCGTCCATGTGAAAATGCGAACCCCTGGGTCCCTGCCAAGGGCAGCAAGGCCTGGGTCATTTGTTTTAGCAGAGCAGGCCAATTTGCCCTTTAATGATCTTCCCTTTTCGTTCGGTCACAGCTCTTGCTCAATTGAATCACTTCCTGAGATGCACCCTCTGTGCTGAGAGCCGTGGGGCCAGCCCTGCTGTGAGCCGAGGCAGCCTGAAGTTTTCCATGAATTAATTCTAATTGTGTGATGTGTAAAGTACAGGGCATCTACCTGGCTGGCTTTCATCCTGTAGCATGGTATTAAAATGTAGAGGATTGTTCAATTTCAAAGTAAGACCCTGCCAAAATCACTACGTCTCACCTGATTCCTCTGGTGCTTGAGAGATGGTATTAGATCCCCTTAATAGGGGATGAAATCATAAGTCACTGTGTGTTCCCTGGAAATAGGGCTGAGATTTCACTGAGCAATTCATCAACTTGAGAGTTTTTGTTCACTAGTGAACTTCACCCCGAAGCTGGGGAGGGCTTGGGTCTTTGGAGCAAGCTCTGCATCATGGGCAGTGGAAACATGCAGCCAAACATATGGTGTTGGGCTGGGACTGGGTTCAGACAATGTTCTGCAGTGGATGTGGTTTAGCAATAGAGAGAGAGAAGCGATGTGTTTGTGGAGCAGCTGGGAAAGGAAAACAGTACAGAGCAATGACCTCGCTGCCTTGCGGTGCTACGTGCAAAGGAAGAAACAGGCGAGATGCGTTGCTGCAGCCAGAGGAACTGACATGCCAGATTTTGGCATCCGTAGTTAAAAGAAGAAAATGAACTAATATATGCATAAGATATCACCGAGGAACAAGAAGAAAGCATACTGATTTCAAAATTGCTTTTATACAAGATTTTGCAAGTGCCATGGACTGAAACCGAGGCTCTAGTTAGCCTTGAAAACCTCGGGGCAGAAATTCCTCAAGTGAATTGTGACATGATTCCCACAAGAATAAAAATGGACAAAGGAGCTGACAGTCCTCAGGACAGAGCAGCCTCCTTGGCAGGGGAGGTGCAAGAGGGAAAAGGGAAGAAGGCTTGGTTTCATCTGTGGCTACACGTGTTGTGCCATGGTACAAGAAGGAACAGAGTAGTTACCATTTTAGTTATGTGCAGGTGTTTTTATGTTTTTGGTTTTTTTCTTTTTTAAAAGGCAGTGATTTGGGAGATGTTTTTCTCATCTCAAAATGATTACAATAATTAACTCTCATTCTGTCCCTTCATTACCAATATGTTCGAAACAAGAACTCTTGGTGCTCTCAGGGCAGCGGGTTCCTTACCCCTGTGTTTCAGGGCTGGCCCAGCACTTCGGGGCAGCCCTCAGGAGCTGCTGGAGGTGCTCTGTATTTGTGGTGCTGGAGCTCGGGGTGGAATTTGGTCTCCTTTGCGAGCAGCAGTGGCCAAATCTCTTCTGGCTCCATTTTGTTATGGACCCAGGAGGCAGTCTTTGTTTGTTAACAGGTTCAGAAAGTATTAAGGGGAGCTCACTGCAGTGTGCAGCGTCCTGGGCAGAGCAGGATGACTTTGTTCATGTAAATTCAGTTCTGTGTTGAACCATGAGCTTCAATTAAAACTTGCAAGGATTTAAAATGCCCTAGGGGAAACTACTTAGATCCTTCCTATGGATATAAGTAATTGAGGAGCATCCTTTTCTAAGTACTTACTTTTTGACAGTTAAAAATGTTAGACAGAATTAAACTACATCCCCTCAAAAAGAAAAGATTTGATTTCGTTCAGTGTTAAATGAGAGTGGTCTTGCTGCAAGAACAGTCTGTAGTAATTCTGGGGCTCGTCGTGCTGCAGAGCCAGGATCTGTGTATTACTCACTGCCACTTGAAGTTGTTTTGATACTGTTGATGAGAGAGATGAAATAATGCATGCTAAAGTCATTTGGCTAGCCTTGAAATCAAAGCACTGGAAACAAAACCTCACTGCAAATCACGGGGCTGTCATTCTTTTAAAACCTGTTACCCAAATGACTTTAACAGTTTGTGGGTTGTGCGCAATGTTAAGAATCATCTTGCACAGTGCACGTTTTGATGATAAAACACAATCTTTTTTTTATTGGAATGGAAGTGTTGCAGTCAACAGTCTCGGTGTGGGAGTTTGATTTCTTCCTGCCAGTCGATTGCTGTTCCATATGAGCAATTGGCAAGGGGTTTTTGGGGCAGATGATGGCTGTGCTGAGTGATTCTCAGCTGTCACATAGCACTAGCTGATCTATATGTAGAAACTCCAGAACTGCTCCATTTTCAAATGTATTTCCAAGCGGAGTATGTATTTTTGAGAGAGACCAACTAGGGCCACAGTGACTGTAAGTAGATAGCGTTTTGGTGAGGGCTTGAAATGGATTAAAAATTATTCTATTGTTCTATGTATTCTATTAAGCATCATTCACTTGTGGCATTTAAATAACTGTCTTTTTAAGTGTTAGATTTTTTTTTTTTCATTTTCTGAAGACTTTTTTCTTACATTGTCTCAGGTTTGAGAAATCCCTGACAAGGAATGAGCCACCTAACAGTGCTCATTGTTCCTTTCACCTGTTCTCAGGCATGTTGCATCCTGAAGAACCCAACACCACCTGGCAGTCCCACATGGCTTCATCCTCCATAACCCAGTGTTGTCGTGTGCCTGCCCTGTCACGTACAGCTGTATATTGCCCAGCTGGCTGCAGTGCCAGCCTTGGCACTGTGCATAACCAAAGGAGGTTTGTAGAAAAGCAGGAAAAGATATTCCTCAAAAGACATTTGCAAATATTTGGTTTTTCAGTAGGAAGATGCATTTACTCCAATATTTCTGAAAAGCTCCCCGTGAACCAATTGTCACTTCATATTTTTGATGGGTTTAAACAGAGCCATCTAACTGACAACTTCACCCCTCTAGTAACCGCTTGCTGCTCATGCTGATGTATTTTTCCATTCCCACTAAAACTGTTGACTACGGGAGCTTTCTGGGGGAGACAGAGAACGTTGTTAGGGAAAGAAACAGCTGAGCTGGATAATGAGGAGTAATGAAGACTTTTCTCCTAGTGAGGCTATAGTATAGGTGAGGTTCTCTGTGTGGTTGAGATATTGGGAAGCATGAGGAGCAGCAGAGCCACATGCATAAAGTTATTTCTGAAATAATAAAAATTTAAACTTTAGGAGTTTTCACATGTGTAATACACTTGATGATAAACTATATTTCAAATGTAGGTGTGACTGGTAAAAACCTTATGTGGCTGGAGAACGGCTTCTCTTTAGGTTAGTGTGGACTGGTTTTGCTGTTTTCTTGCTGCCATCAGACAATGAGCTGTGGCTCCCTTCGTTGGTGGAGGTTTTACCAGATCGTCCAAACGTTTGGGCAGTCAGTGCTGAGCTGATGGGTGGCCATCCCATCCCACTGCGGCTGCAGCCCTCCGTGTGTTTTGGTGTTTAGCTTCCTTTCCTGGAATGAGATGCGGTTTGGCAGTGCTGGATGCCTTCTCCATCAGAGGAAGCAATCTTTTGTAGGTTTAGTCAAAGCTAAAATTTGATTCACAGAGTGTAGATGCGCAGAGTTCTCTCTGAGCTCTTCTCAAGAGTCTGGCCATGAGTGTTTTCTCAGTCCATTGCAAATGTTAGATGAACACGTTAGTATAAACATTTGCATATGTAACAGGAATGTAATGAAATTATTTTTTTCAAAATAGTAAATTCTCATTGTAGACATCTGCCTGTTGTTTGGTGGGTTTGTTCTACTGACTGTTATGTGTGATGCGGCTGGTTTTAATGGCTAAATCAATGAGCAACCAAGTCACTTTACCTTGACGCTTTCTTGTAGCCATGAGGCTATGTTTGCAAAAGTTGAATGATTATGGCACTAGCTTTTTTATACTTGTACTCAGTGCCTCAAAATGGAACTGGCATGCTCAGGGCTGGATTTCAGAGTGGAAACCATAAGCTTCTTGCTTGTATAACCACATTCCAAGGTTAGTCTGAATAGCTGAGATAATGAATTTGGTCTTTGTGCATTCTTAAGTAGATAGTTTTTCACATATGTGATTTTCGGTACAATTGGACGCTTTCCTTAGGAGCTGCCTAATTCCAGGCTGCACAGTTTCTGCTTTGTTCTGACTTTCCATGCCTTCGACAAGAATAACTTAACCAGATTTCAATATAGGAATTGTGGGCTGCTAAAGGACATATTGTGTTACTGCTTAATGCTGTATGAGTTGATCAGTGGGTAATATAAAGCCTGTGTTTTAGCTGCTTTACGATGAAAATATTATTTCAGCAGAATATATGTTAAAGTCATTGAACAATGATCTTATTCTCAGTATGATGGCACAAGGTATTTTCCATATACCAGAAGTTACTGGAGCTGCTCATTTTGTTATTGTAGGCTTCAAAAATAAAGCTATTTTTAACCTTTTCTGAGCAATTATACAATTTCTTTTAACTGAAAAAAGTTGTCTTTCTCTCTTTCTATTAGGACCAGCAGAGGTTCCCATGATGTCACCCAATGGATCCATTCCCCCTATTCATGTGCCTCCTGGTTATATCTCACAGGTATGCTTCTGGAAGAATTAAGACTTAAATAAAAGTAATAGATCAGATAGAGAAATCTACTTGATTGAAATACATTTAAGCAATATGAATGAAAATGAAAATTGTAATGTGTCTTTTCATATTCCCTTGTATTGATGACACATGCACACATATACACATGGGAGCATGCCATGTGCGTCTTCACGCACCGTATGGTATGTATACCAGTTTTTTTCCAACACTAGCACAATCTATGCTTGTAAGTTGAGCCTGTATGTGCAGCTTCTCTGCCTGCATGAGTAATCCACATCAGTGGGTGATGTGTTAATCTCTAGTGGGACAGTTTAAGGAGCAGGAGACTGTGGGAGGGGGAGAAGGAGCTATAAAAAATGCTGTTGCTCCTCAGTGAAATTCCAGCAGAAACTCCACAAAGTGTCAAGAACTGGGTGGGTTTGTTTGTTTGTTCTTTCTCTTTAAGAAAGGTGTGATTTAGTTATCTGTGTTGTATTTATAGGAAAAAAAAAGTGGAAAATGCTATTCACAAAGCTGTTAGGTATTGAAACTCTTGAGCAGCTATGGGTCTTTATGTAAATAACAATGTCAAATTATGTGATTGTTTTCCTTCCATCTCCTGCAAAGATTAGAGGCTTTCTATAGTTTCAAAAAAAAAAAGTTGATTTAAGGCAGAGTGACTGCAAACAATATAATAAATAGGATCATTTTATCACTTACATTGAGATGTGTACTAGACTAGAAGGTTTACTAAAAGTGTAGAAAACATTTCATATCTCACTGCTGGACAACATAAGAATTTCAGATGCACACATTTTGACAGCTTGTTAAGTAGAAAATGTATGATGTCCTGGAATCCCTTCCCCTCCCCAAGAAACATGTGAGCTTGTCTAATTCTGAAAAATTGTGGATGGCGTCATGCTTAAATCCCACAAAATACTGCAATCACTCTGTGGTATTTTAGCTTCTCAACAGAGTGGAAACATGCTCCAAGCAGAGGCTGTCGTTAGCCTTCCATCTCTTTAGAAAACCCAGCCTGAAAGACTGGCTGATGGCAGGGCCCTGAGCTGGGAGTGAGCACAGGAGGGACAGTGGGAGCTTCAAGCCACATTTGCTCTTCCTTTGAAATAACTTTAGCACTCTTTTGTTATTAAACTGCTTATACCTCTCAGTTTCTGTACTAAGACAAGGAGCTGGGTATAGCTGAAATGCTTTCTGAAATGCTTTCCAAAACCAAGTGATCCAAGTCTTACAGTTTTACCTTTGTCTGAACCCAGTTCCTCTTGTCTACTTTTTGAGGATCAGCCTAATAACCCCACTAAAGAAGTCTTTAAGTCATTTCTTAACCAATTAAAAATATATTTCTGAAGAAAATTTTCCAAGCGACTGGAGATAACCTCTGAAGCTTTAGGGAAAAAAAAACTGTATTCAGTGCTTTTCAGCAGCATGATGTGTGTTCTGCTTTGTGGAGAGTGAACCTTTTGCCTTTCACATTGCTTCATATCAAATAATAATTGAAAGTGTGTAGTAATCAAATGAGTTCTTCTTGTAATAAATGTATGTGCCTAATGTGCTTTTGCTCTTGCTCTATTGTCTCATAGTTAAAAACTCTTATTTTGTGACGATCAATGATCATCTTAAGTTTAGAATGCAAGGGAAAGGGTTTGGGATGTTCTGATGAGAAATTGAAAAATGAAAATATCAAAAAACATGACCATGAACTTGTTTGCACAGGACTGTTGGCTGAGGGCTGCTCTCGTTTAAGTAAATCTGGAATAATTCCACTGAGTTTGAGGAATTACTCATACGTTGTTGGACATGAAAATTTGGCCTGAAACTCCACGTTTGCTTTTATTTACAGAGTTGTTGATATGCAGTTTGTGCCTCAAATATTTTAAGGCTGGAGGCCTGACTGGGTGACTGGAGCATGAGGCATGCACAGCGCTGAGGGGCAGGAGGCTGTGCCGGGGTCGGGCAGGCCGCGCTGCACGGCTCAGCCCTAGTCCCAGGGTTTGGTGCACACCAAATGTGTGCACCGAAAAAAGGGAAATAGAGAACAGACAGATGAACACCTGTAATGACCTCAGTTCACGGTGTGGGTGTAATACTGGTGTTCGTAAGAGTGCATCGCTATCTGTGATACCAAACTTGTCAGGACTGGCATGAACTTGGATTGGCATCCTTAGAAAATTAAGTGAACAAATACATTGTTAACATCCAAGTTCCTTGCAGATGAGCTCATTCTGTAGTGTTTTCTGGTACAGATTGATTTATGAATGAAGTTTCAAATTAGTTTATGAAATTCCCCAAGTACTGGTCATGGTCCACCCAGTGGCCATGCTCCAGATATCCTTGCTGAATCTTGCACACTGGGTTTAAATGAAATAAAAGTAGCTTTTTGAAATAGAATGTAAATATATTTCATGCTACAGTATTATGCCCTTGCAGTAGACGTGTGTTACAGAATATGGCAATTATTTATTCAACTAGAACTTAAAAAATAGAGGTACGATTCATCTGTACAAAATGAACATGCCTGTCTTTTTCCTGGAGGTGTATTAAATTTCAGCGGAGAAAAATAGAGAAGATGGAGTAGTGACATGCTTTGAAATATATGAATTATCTCAGACTGAGTTTTCATTACTACAGTGATATATTTAATGTAAAACAAATAACATTAAAAAAAAAAGCTGTTTCAAAACATGGCAACCAATGGAGGAAGGAATTTTATTTTGTATGAGTAATGTTTATTCAGATTCTTCTGAAAGATCGTGCACCTCATTTAATAATTAACCTTCTTAAAATATGGAAATAACCACATAGAATTATACTATAATAATATTCCTATTGAAGTGGCATGCCAATTACACCAGCAAGCACAAAAAATAATAGCAAAAGACAATCTAACTAATAGCTGTTTGAAAAGCACAAAATAATGAAAATTTAGCTCTAGGTGCTGAACAACTAGAACTATCTGTTTTATGTAAACATAAAGTGCTAAAATTAAGAACAACAATTACTTTTAATATTGCAGTTATATCTAGAGACCTCAACAGAGATCAGTTCCAATGCTTCTGGGCACTGAATTAGAGACAGCCTAATAGACAGTGTGTACCCTGATGAATTTATGGTCTTCATGACACACAGTCTCAAGCAAATGCAAAGAGTTGCAGATTTCTTCTTTAAGTAGCAAAGCTTAACCTCTACTAATCAAAACTAATTTTCTCTGTCTTTGATGAATTGAAAAAGTGTCATCTCCTGGAATGGCTCTGCAGTTTATAAAACTACAGGTTTTACAAATCAGGAGGTGTCTGCAGCCTTAACCAGGCCTGTTTTTGTAGTTACCTGATGCATATAATACCTAATGCATTGGACTGCCAATTCTACGATCTTTTAAGGACAGAATATCATATTGCAACTTTAGAAATTTACATATCTATCTATAAATGCTGTATCTTGTAGGGCAAGGAAATAAATGAACTTTCTGCACAATCCCTTGTGCTTCTGCCTTCACTTGGAACACATGTACATGAAGTAACAAGAATGCCGTAAGCATTTGTGGCCTGGAGGAAAGAAAAGATATTAGTCTCCTAGCTTCTTGACGAAAGTCATTTGGAAGGCTGGCTCATTCCCATGATCTCTGGCTTTTCTCTCACTACTGCTGATATTCTGCAGCATCAGCAGCAGTAGAATTTCATCAAAAAGGCCATCAAAAAGACTTTGAGGTTTCCTCCCCGCTCTCTGGAAGGTAGTTCAGGAAGAGAAATCGTAACAGCTTAAGTATTGGTTTACATGAGGTGCTGCTACAGAGTACAAGATTTCTGTCTGAGGCTGCTTTTTAACATATCCGTCTTTCATCTGGAGCACAGAATACAGATGTCATCTGGTGTAGATGCCTGGATAAGGGCTTGAAACACTGAAATTCTCTCTGAGGCTTAGCCTGGTGAAAGACAGGATGGTAGCCTTACATGTCAAAATGTAGGAATGTGCTATCTCGATTAAATTAGACAGTAATTGACATCTTAAGGACTCTCAGCATTTTCATGCGCAGTCTTAAATAAGTCATTTTGGTTTTCAGGTATGCTAAATGGGAAAAGATTTTCCTGTTCTCTGAGTTTGACAGCAAATTTCAGGATACATGGGTGAGATGTAGAGATGTGGGGGTTTAACAGAGCCTGGAAGCAGAGATTGGAGGCCTGAAAATGCAGCAGAGTGATGTGCTCTTCTGTCTCTGAGGCTCAACTGTCTTGTGAGGACTCTGTAGAGTCGTTGAAATTTAAAGCTAGCAGATGACAAATTGCTAGCTTAGGTTGTAAAATTAGAGGTTAGAAAAAGTACTTGAAGCTAAACAATTCCTATTCTAGTGTTTCAGCATAGCAAGCAACGCATTTCTTAATGTAATTCAGTCACTTGTAATTGATGTTTTACTTTCTGCAGAAAGTTTTCTTCTGTATGGAAGCCAGCTCATCCACAGAAAGTGTCCGTGGCTGTGCTGTCTGCCTGTAGCTAGGAGGCATGATTCACATGACCTTAGGACGCAAATGACATAAGAATTGGGTCAGCTAATGCTGGTTGAATTTTACCCTGTGTAAGTTGCTCAGATGAAGCCTGAGGTGTGTGGGCTTGTGCTTGCTGGAGCATTGCTGCTCACGGCTCCAGCGTTGTGCGTTAGACAAAGCTTGTCATCCTGCAGCAGGAACCGTTGTGTGCCTGTGCCATGATTGCTTCAGTTCAGGGTGTATCAACATTAACAGTTGCTTTTGTTGTTTAGGCTAAGACCACATGATGTTACTAGAGTCACTGGAGCATGGGAATCCTTAAGAGATTTTCTTCTGCTGATGGGCTGTAGGTGTCTCCAGCAAATGTTTGTGGCAAACACCTGAGAATGGCTGTATCTTATGGCAGGCACCTACAATTTTCTAGACCTCTTAGCATGGCGCATCTTCATCAGGACATGAGGAAGCTTTGTTCTTTGTCCTTCTTTCTGTGCTGTGAATGATGGGACACTGAGCCGTGCCTTTTGCACATTCACCTCTCATGCAAAGTATTCCTTGCATTCCCTGTGTCATCTGTCAGTTTAGAAAAACTAGTTTCTGACCATCCGGTCTGTTGTCTGAAACTAAATTGTGCTTCCTTCATGCAAAATTTTTTATCTTATGCATTTCTACATTCAGGATCAAGGGAATATTAATTGTTCTTATGTGCTTGTATTTTTAAGTTCCAGAAATGGCAGAAGTTTTTTGAGTAAGCTTCAAGAAAAGCTTGGCTCGTAAGTCTGGACTGAAATTGGGCTGGTTGACTGTTCTCCAGAAATACAGCTCTGGAAAAAATATAAGCTTTTTTCAGCCTAAGCACATTTCCACCTTCCTACATCTGTTTTTACATGCTTTGACTCTGGTCCTGGGGCCAGGTTATGCATAGTTGAGGGTTGATTTGCATGGGCATATAGGTGAGCTTTATAGCAGAAGAAAACTCCTGCCCTGTAATTTGCTTTTAACAGATACCTCTTGTGGATAGAGCAATCCTTTTGAGAAAGGGTGTCAGCCCAGCAGGTTCCTGCAGCTGACAGGTCTCTGTGCACACAATAGCAATGCTGGTTAACTTCCAGCTGTTACCAACTCTGTGCGCACTCAGACAGCACTGTCAAAATCAGTGGTAGAAAGTTTATATGCAGATGGTAAGATTGGTCCTAATGAGTACTCATGTTTTGGTGCTTTCTGTTCCTTTCTTAATTGTTTTACTCTATAAATACAGGGTATTTGTTTTGTCTCTTATCCACGTGGTTATCCCTAGCAGTAGTTAGTCTCCCAATGGTGTGTGTGGCTGAGTCTCCAAGAAAAGCCACATCACCACTATGGTTGCTTGTGCTGGTGTCAATTTTAGAAATGTGTTTACGAATAAACCTAAGGACCAACCATTTTTTAATGGGATAACAAACAGTAAACAATGCTGTTCTAAAGCTGTGTTCAGATGCTGCATAATGTGCCCCTTTCTCTGCCTTCTCTTGCAGGTGATAGAAGACAACACCGGTGTCCGGAGGGTGGTGGTCACCCCACAGTCCCCAGAGTGTTACCCTCCCAGCTACCCTTCGGCCATCTCTCCGACCCATCACTTACCTCCCTACCTGACACACCATCCCCATTTCATTCACAACTCCCATACAGCTTTTTATCCTCCTGTCACTGGACCTGGGGACATGCCACCACAGTTCTTCCCACAGCATCATCTTCCCCCTACAATATATGGAGAGCAAGGTGAGTTGGAAGGGAGCGCTGGCATTTCTCACCTTCGTTCAGCAGGCGTTAAGGGGTTGCGGAACCAGGAGTGGCAAATGCATTAAGAATTACAGCAGGGCTCTCCCGCACAGATGGAGTCTGTTTCTTTATTTACCAGAGCAAGAAAGTGTCAGCATGTGTCACTATCCAGAGTGCAGCAATGCAGGACAATCCTGTGATGCAACGCTAGGTTACAGAAACAAAACCAATTTAAGCTTGATTCATAAATGGGGGGGAGGGGGGAGCGGGAATTCTCATCCTGTGTTCCGAACTAGGGCCGTGAGTCATGCTAATCGTTCTTTGTTGTTGTAGTGCAGCATTGTACAGGAAACCAAAAGACAAAATCCTGGCTTGGGAATGAGGGTGGATGAGGAGGGCTAGATCCGAGCAAGACTTGCCACAGCCATTTCCAGTGGGAAAAGCCGAATACCGCTTCCTGTTGGCAGCGGTGTGCTTTCTGCCCCCCAGCAGGTCACAGCCACAGAGGTTTTCCAGGAAGTAACAGGCATTTCTGTTTGTTATTCTGGTTGAGACTGGGCAGTAAGTCACTGAAGAGCGGTGTCCGATACCAAGGGTAGCATGGCAACCCGTCTCAGGCCATAAGTAATTGCAATGAAAGAAGTGAAAGCAGCATGTTTCTGTCTGAACTATGCACTGCTGTCTCTTCCATCCTGGAGCTAAGTCTTTGTGTAACTGAAAAAGTACGCTAACCAAAAAAAGTAGTCAGCAAAGGTACTCGAGATGCTGAACATCTAAGTCAGTTCAAGATCCATGACTGTACTGCCAAAATACCTGGAGTTAATACGCTCTAAGGAATATGTTCAGGTCATATCATCAGAAGTAAGGCTTTTCTGGAGTGGGAGAGAAGAGGCAGAAAGAGGTTCACAGTGATGCTACTCTTTGAAGTTTCTGTTGACCAACAGACCTCATCTCCTAACGAGGAATGGACATTACAGCTGACATTTAACTCCCTTATCCTGGGGGGAGGAAATGGAAAGTACAGGGCAGCAATAGGCCACTGCAGCCCATCAGATAAATAGGTGAAGAATGTTTCTCTTGAAAAGGGAACAGTGTAGTTTGTCAGATGGTATAACAAAGTGTTGTGTCCAATCATTGGAGTGTGTTAAGTAAACACGGGGGCTTTCAGCGGCTGGTTGAGTAGATGTGAAATATTTCTGCAGCCTGGAGATATCAAGAGGCTGGTTCAACTTAAAATTTTAAAATGAAATTTAAAAATCCTTGATTGCCTTAGTAGAATGACCTATCCCTGTGACTAAAATAATTGAAGTGGGGAGTATTGGAGTATTGATGAATATTAATCCACTGTTTCCCATTTGTCTAGTGGCTTGTACTATAAACAAAGAAATGTTAGTTTCCGTAATGAATTTATGAAGTTTTTTCCAAAATATTAGTCTTTATGGATTTTTCCTTGAAAATTGGACCTCTGAAATGCAGACTGAAAAGGAGGGGAAAAACGATTGCCCCAGTTGCTGCTTTTTACATGTACATACACATGCATCCAGAGTTACAAAATCTCAAACAGCAAGTGAGCACATTTAATATGATGCGAAAAAAAATCATCAATCCTGCAGAAAAGCTTTCTTAAAAAAAAGTCAGTTTGTTGTAGAAGTAATCTCAGGGCAAATCTGGCATTTAATTTGGAGATGGTCAGGAATTTGTTTTTCTGAAAAATGCTGGTCATCTTGTTGTTCAGAGTTGATGTGGGTTAATTCTTTCCTTCCAGAAATCATACCACTATATGGGATGTCCAGCTATATTACTAGGGAAGATCAGTATGGCAAACCACAGCACAAAAAACTCAAAGACAGGCAGATTGATCGCCAGAACCGTCTGAATAGTCCTCCTTCATCCATCTACAAAAGCCATATAGGCAGCTGCACAACTGTATATAATGGTTATGCAAAGAGCCACAATGGAGCCAGCAGCGGAGGTGGTGGTGGGGCACCCGGAGTGAAGAAGCCAGAGCGCAGAGCAAGAAGCAGCCCAAAGTCTAATGAACAAGAGCCACATGGTAAAGACAGTTTTATTTATTTTTAATTCCTTTTTATTGCACCTTTCCAGCTTAATGACCGCCTGTATATGGATCTAGTAACTATGCCAAAAAACACTACCACCCACACGTAAAGGCAGTGTTAATGCAGTGTGAACTTAAATATAAACATTGAGTATGCTATACTGTATTTATTTTGTAAGCTGAACCCGTTGCCTCCTATCTCGCATGACTTTTCCCTGGTAGCTGCAGATCATTATTTTTTTTAATCTCTTAGAGAAATACATTTTGCGAGCAAGTTTTCAGTTTTATTATACTCTTCCTACAGGCATTGTGACATTTCACAAAATACCTTGTGTACAATCAAGCTCTTAACCAAAACCAGACTATGAGGTAGCACTGCTTTGCTTCTTCTGGGTGAATGTAGTAAACTTACTAGTACATCTTGAGATAATTGCTGGAAAAACAAGTTTGTTTATGTGAAAGTTCACTGAAATACTGGTTACAGAAGAAATTTGAGAAGAAATTGCTTAATCTTAGCGATTGGAACTCATGGTCAGATCTGACTACTTCTGAATTAATTTTCTTCAACCTTTCTTGAGGCTCATTATTAAAATATTGGAAGTCTAAAGTAAAACAATAGGTCATTCATCTGATACAACTGTAGCTTATCACAAGTCATTCTGCACGTAGCCAATTCTGCCTTCATAATACTGCTTTAAAATCTCAAGAATTTGCTTTAGTAAATTATAACTTTCATCCATTTTGTTCTCAATAAGAATCATTTTTCATTAAGAAAAAAATTGCTGTGGTCTGGATCATGAGCTTTTTCACATCAGTCTATTGGTGTATTTGTGCATGCATACTAATGCACAGATTTCTGGAGAAAGGTGGTCATGGAGGTTTTGTAACGGCTGCCACTGAACAAGACTGTCTTCATGTTTATAAGCTTCTAATCATCACTGCTACTTTTTATTTTTATTATACTTCTTATTTATGTGTTTTTTCTTGAATTACTTGGGGGTTTGTCAATACCCAACTTAGTGTGGCCATGCAGGTAACTGGGATGAGAGCTACAAGCAGCTTGGAAGCAGCTGATAGTTTTGATTCATATTGCTAGGATAACAGTGTGTTCAGAATAACCAAGAAGAAGAATGGCAGAAATAGCAAGTATGAAAGCTGTTCCAACTTAGCTTTGTGTGTCTGTGTTTAGCTTCACGTCTGCCACTAGTTAAAAATTTAATGACGCTGTATTGCTGCTTCCAAACTTGCAGAGTACCCTGGGAAAACAAAGGTGGGGAGCCCTGACAGTGATAGTTTGCTTTACATGAGTTTAACTGAGATTTGGGCACGCTTTATAGCACACCGGGAGGGTGTGCATATGGGATGGCAGCTGGCAGGCCTACGGTGGGAGTTTGGGTGTTGGAGCACCCTGGTGCCAGGCAGGGGGCTTCAGGATTCCTGCACTCTGCTGCAGCAGAAGCTTGCAGGTGCTCAGTTCTGCTTGCTGCAGCTGGTGGAAGCTAGCCTGGGTCATCAGGTAGTACCACAGAGCCACTGCAATGCTGAGGGACCTCAGCTTCAGTGGGGTTATTGCGCAGTGCTGTAAAAACAGTATCGAAGAAAAGATTCCTTATACAATGCAAGGACAACTTTCCTTTTTCCAGATTGCAGGGCATGAGGTATTTCAGTTAACAATGTACTTTTCCATCACAATACACACTTGGTGCTTACATTGTGCGCATGAGCGAGTGCTCAAGGAACATACTGCCTTGTGTCAATAACTTGCTTCCTGTGGATGTTAAAAGAACCAGGGTTCTTCCAAAAAAGCTGGTGCAGCACTTCTGGAAGCAATGGGGTGATAGCATCCTCAATAGTGCTAAAATTGAGTAAGTAAATGTTGCTGGAGTACCTAAATGATGTGCATTTCCTCTGGCCTTTTTCAGTGACAACATGGTGTATTTCTTCTGGGAGGCAGAGTTGTCAATAAAGATTTCTGGCTTACGCTGGATACAATAAATATGCCATTGTAAGATATATATTTAAAAAAAAAAAAAAAAAAAGAAAGGGGGGGGGGTTTGTAATCAGGAAGTTAGGAACTGTTCTTTGTTGTGGGAGAGTGGCTGGTGTCCTGTACAGGCAGAGAACTTGGAGGTCTGCTGTAGGGATTCTGATTTGAAATCCTTCAGTAGTTTTTCTGCAGAGTTAGTTTAAAGCTTGAATGGGAGTGGAGGGATCAGCTGGTTTTTCTTTTTTTTTTTTTTTTCTTGTTTTTCCATAAAGGAGCCTCGCCACGTAAAAAGAGCTGTAAGCGGAAATCCTGTCCCATTCATGCTGTCCTTTATGGATTTCAGTCTGAGTCACTTCCTCTCTTGCACTCAGTGGTTCACTCCTTGGACATGGAACGATTTGCTCGTTTGAGCAGTTCTATGTACAACTGCAAGTGCTGTGGGCACATAAGCAGTTTTAAGCAGTCTTACAAGGCTTTTTGCCTATTTGCTAATAAAACATTTATTGTAATTTTATTTATATCAGATAAAATCTCTTTTTAACCTTGATTGAGGTTTCAAGAGCCTAAGGTAGCCAAACCTAAAGCCCTCGCTGTGAGTAGAAGCGGGAAGTGAAATGAGGATGCATGTGCACCCTGCCCGTCAGCGAAGTGGGGTCTGGGACCCTGGGTACCTGAACAAACTCTCGTGGTCTGCAGGCAGTGAGCTTCACTGGCATGGTGAGCATGCATCTGGCTTGCAGAAGCTTTCTGTACGTGTTCTGTGGAGTTGTTCCACGCGATAGATAGAGATTTGTAATACCTTTATCATATATGCACACCAGCCCAAAACCTCAAAGGTGTTCCCCTTTCCTGAGGGTTTGCAAATCTGAGTTTGTTCGCTGAGGCAGACTTCAGGTACTGCCAAAGGTGAGAACCATTGCTTCAGGTGCCTCTTATTCCTGCCTGCATTGCTGCTGGGTGTTTCTCAGGAGGTCTCACTACCTCTGTGTGCTCATTTGTTTGAGGTGAATGTGTCAGGAACACACAGAAAATGGGCTTGGCAGGAGAACTTTCTGACTGTGATGGTTTTACTTAGAAAGCATTTTAAAAGTACTGCACTTAGCAAAACAAGTCCTGAGATGAGTCTGTCTGGCTACTGATCTGTTTTCTTGCTTCCTAATGGCTGCTGGTTACAAGCTTTTTTTTGTTTGTTTTTTTCCTTTAAGCCCAAGTGTGAGGCTGCCATTTGCCTATAGGAAATCTTTTATTTCAGATCCCTCAGCAAACTGCTGACACCAGAGAAGCTGGCAGGTACTGTTAGCCAGGGCGGGTGCTAGAAAGAACCGCTATCAGCCAACTGCTAGCGCGTAACACAGAGCGAATGACAACACAGGAAACAGAGCTGGTGCTTCCTTGGTTCAACCCTATCCTGTTCTCCCTCTCCTTTATAACATCTAAATATATTTAGGAAAAGGGTGTTGTTTTGTTTTTGATTTTCAATTGTATCAGGTTTGATGAATCCAGACCCTGAGAATTAAAGGAACATAGAGGGAGATGTGATTCAGTGCGACAGGAACCAGGCAAAGTTCCTCTACTTACTCATTCTGGATCCTGCCGATTCTTTTCTATTCTAGTCCTGAATCTGCTTTGCAGGCTTGTTGGGCTGTGCATGTATCCATGTCTGTATGCTCTACAGATTTAAGAGCTTAAAAAAGTATTTCTTTACTTTTGCTCTTGCAAGCACTGATGCTGGGAAGTGCTGTGGCAATATATGTAATGTTTATGTTCTCTTGGCCAGGAATTCATGATGGTAGCCAGGAGCAGGGAGTGTAGTGATAGGACAAAGAGCAGCAGTTTTCAACTAAAAGAGGAGAGATTTAGATTGGATATAAGGAAGAAATTCTTTACTCTGAGGGTGGCTAGATACTGGCACAGGCTGCTCAGAGAAGCTGTAGATGCTCCATCTCTGGAGGTGCTTGAGGCCAGGCTGGGTGGGCCCTGGGCAGCCTGATCTGGTGGGAGCTGTCCCTGCCCACAGCAGGGGTTGCAGCTGGATGGGCTTTAAGGTCCTTTCCGACCCAAACCAGGCTGATTCTATGAGGACCTTTATTGAACTAATACAGAAAAGTTCTGCAGAAGAATGTTGACATAAATGATTCTTCTGCAGACATACAAAATGTGCAGCGTCCTCTGTTTCCGTAAGTGTATTGACTTGTATAAAATAAGGAGATTTAACAAGATTATCTCCTGAAGGCAAACTGTCAAAACTGACTCAGTGATTTTATTAGTAGCATGGAAAAAAAGCACCCCAAAGACTAAAGTCCATATGTCAGGGTATGTGAATTTTAGTATTATACAGAGCATTGAGGTGTGAAGTGTAGTATTTACTGGAAACGGAGACATTTTGGATCTTATAGTTTAGATCAGCATCACAGATGAAATCTTAATAGTATTACTGTTCTTGCTGTTCTTTTGCAGTTTCAGCAGATAATATTACCTGACCAAACTGTTTAGATTCACATCCCATCAGAAACACAATGTGTTGTGTGCATACTGTTTTTTTTTTTTTTTTAAGTTTTACTAAATGAGAGGAGTCATACATTAATTAGGGCACTTCTCTGATCTTGAGAAGCCAGTTAATTTGTGACACCAGGGAATTTCTGGTGTGATATTCTTATGCCTCTGCCTTATCTCCCACATCATGACAGAGCTTGTGTTCTTGTTTGGTTTTATTGGGTATCTCTTAAACATTCTTTATCTTTCATATTTTTTCCCCAAATAATAGAGAATGAAGTTGTTTGTCCAGGCAGAAGGTGAAATGGTTATGAGTTTCTAATCTGAACGTGCTGAGAGTACACCTTTGTACCAGCCAGCTCCATTAGCTGGGCCACACGGATTCTGCACCAAAGAATACTTCAAGTAATAATCACGTAAACTATCCACTTAAGCGAGCTCAAATAGACTGATGAATGTATTGGAAACGTTGACATCACACAGTTCAAGGAAAGTACATTCCCACGTTCACGTCAATCTGTATGCATGCAAGAATTTATCCAGACCAGGCTTAATTTATGGCTTTTCTTCAGCAAAAGGAATTGCCAAGGTATTTGTCCAGTTTCACTGAGAAGGACGCTATTGAGGGAGGAAAAGTGTGTTTCCTCTGCTGTTGTGAGATTTGACTTAGATCATGGGGTTTTTATGGAGAAAACTAAAAATCACAAGTAGACCAGTGATACTGAAAGGCAAGTCTGTGCTCTTGTACTCCATCCTTCAGCCATTGCTTTGCCCAGCTCAAAAACCAGCAGTGTCTTGCGCTGAGCTTCCTATGGGTTGTTCCTGGTGGTGAATCTTACCTTGGAAGTCCACTGTGTGCAAAATAATTTCCAGGAATTTACAAGCCTGTGAAAGTTGGCCTGTATGTGAGCTGTTGGGAGCGTGGAGGCATCATCATACCATAGCCATGCTGCAGGAACAAAACCGGAGTTTATGGGAAGTGTGAATGACACAGCGCATGGCTTGGTTCTGGCAGGAAGCTCTTTTGTTCTTCATTAGCTGAGAGCCCTGTAATTAGGGTGCAGGAAAGAGGAGATATTCACACTCTATTTTTATGCACTTATCTGGGAAGATGAAAGAACCAGCTTCATCACTTAGGCAGCAGAAGTCATTGATAGGAGATTCCCTTCATCGTCTAAATAGGAGCATTACCTCTTGATAGAATTTCACAGTGCTGTCCCATCTTGAATCTCACTGCCTTTAAAGGTAAAAATAATTACATTAAACGTGGTTTCATCTAGGCTTTTTGTAAATGAAAATGCAAACAAAGCACCTGGTAGCTGTGGACTCCTTGGTCTGGCATGGTTGTAAGCTGCTCTGAGTTGCTCTCCAGGGCTTCTGCATCTCTGAGACAGAACTAGGGCAGGTGGGTGACCGTGGCTCTGGTTACGTTTTCAGTCTCGTCAGAGAAGCTGAGACAAAATAAACCTGATCTTAATAAGCACGTTAGCCTCTTAAAAACACAGCTCAAACTGTAGGGAAGTGTAGCTCAATACAGTAAAGAGGGGAAGATCTGTATCCAGGCCTCTCATTTGACCTTACTGGTGACTTAAACCTTTTTTTTTTTTTTTTCCCCAAAGCTGTTCCACAATCCTGATTGACCCCTCTAGACTCTCCCATTATTTGTCCCATCTGCTTTCATCCCTCCCTTGTCTCGTATTTCCACCACGATCTCTGGCTGGGGGGAGCTGGATAAGCTATCTGCTCCATGATTTATCAGGAAGTTGGTGCTGGGTGACGTAAGGCACATCCTCTCCCCCCAAAGGATCTTCATATTATCTCAAGAATTTGCAGCTTCTACTGCAGCTGACAGTCAGCTCCAGAAGACTGAAATCTCAGTCTGAGACTTTTTCCTAAGAGTTTACGTAATTTATAGATACCCAACCAACAGAAAAAAAAAAAAAAAAAAAAAAAAAGAACATATCAAGTCCGTTTTCATCCTGCTTAAATGCTCAGTGATAAATCCCTGTGCTGGGGGGAAAAGTTACACAAAGGTCTCAGAGCTTCAGAAGAAGATAAACAGTGTATTCTCACCAGTTAGTAGGAGATAATGTGGACCACCGACAAGGAAGGGAAACAAATTTCCCTTATTTGGAACTATCTGGGACACCGAGACAGAAGGGAGAGGGTATTAACAGTGAAGAAGCAGAACACTTCCTCTCTCCAGAGGACAAAAAATAAAACACCTAGTAACTTAATGAACAATCCCTGTGTTGTATACCCAGATGTTCTGAACAATGTCTGTTTGTATATTCATCTGAACTTAGAAAGCCAATGAATTGAAATTTCACGTCCCACTGAAGTTAATTTGTTTACCCGTCAGTCAGTTTCCTTTTCTGAGGAAGGATGGAATTTGATGTCCAAAGTTTTGAGTATTGCAATTAAAAAATGGATGAATTTTCTCTTAAAATGAAGCAGTTATTTCCATTTGCTCCAAGGTTTTTTACAAAAGACTTTGTCCTGAACCTTGGGACTCTGCTTTTTTCCTGTTTATTTTTTTCTACAAGGAGCTGTGCTTAGGAGCAGCTGCTTTGATTTACTGTGGTTCATGTGACTTTTGTCTGAATTTCATCTCAGCAATGAAATCCAGATCAAGCTGAAATTCCTGTAGCTTTGTCGAAGCCTTCCCAGTGATCTGTAATCAGGTGGATATTTCTGAGAAATATTTTAAATATTTGGAAAGATTCTCAGTGATGAAAGTGGCTGTTGGAGTATCTGCGATTGTGTTTTGTCCTGATTCCGTGAAGTACTGCTAATTGCACAGATGGTTCTTCCAACTTGATTATTGTGGTTAATGGCATAGGCACATGGACCAGGGATTTTAAAAACATTTTGAGTGTACCCGTCACATCCCAGACATGGGAGGGCACTGATGGCATCACATCAGCTTATTTATTTATGTTTACTTTTGAATTGTAGGAATTTGGCACCTGCCAGTGAAATGGATTTACGGTTTATGCTGAGTTCACTTGAGACACATGTTTAAACCTCAGCGCTGGTAGTGGCTGGCAGTAAGGTTGAGCCAAGCACACGATTCTCATGCTGCGGCATGCGCGGGCGTTGTGCGGGGGCCCAGGGGCACAGCTGGGGAGCAGACGGAAAGGCAGCGGCTGCAAAGCTGGACGCAGCCGTAAGCTGAAATTTGTGCAAAACCAGTTGGCTTCCTTGGAAACTCGCTTTGCTTTCTCCTGCAGAAATGATAATGTTGGTCACGTTTGTTCTTTATTAAATGTTACTTAATAGAATTCTAGTGCAGGTAGTCACAGGTCATCGTTCAGATTAGACTGCAAAATAATTTAGGCTGGGATTATTTGAGTAAGTTGTTTGTCTTCTGTCAGGAGAAAGATGGCTTTTTTTTTTTTTTTTTTTTTTTTCCCCTGATCTGTTGCCAATCTGCCAGTGTTTGGGTTGATGTAGAGGGCAGTGGGAGCTCCTCATCTTCTGTGTCTCTGAGGTATAGTGACTGGGCTCAAAGGAATTTAAAAAAATGTTCTTTCTCATCTTAGGTTGCTATGAAGAATGTCCCCCCTAACTACCTGCAGTCTGGCTGTCTCATAGCTTTCATCTGGAAAAAGTGGTCAATAATGTAACAGAAAATAATGTCAAAAACCATCATGACTCGGTAGCTGTTCACCTCAGTGGAAAAATCCAAGTGTAGGTTCCATGTAAACTCTTCCAAATGTGAAGTGATTTTTTTTCTTGAAAACAGTCTTTTCCTGTGGAATCTAATGTCTTTTAAAAACATACAGATAGTGTAAATAGTGCATAGAAATAAAATTTCTACTTCAATGTAAATGTTAAGAGAAAAGTACAGTTAAAATACCTATTTTCTGCTCTTGTCCTTCTCTAGAGAAATTTTTGCCTGTTTACTTGCTTGTAAGAGATGAATAGCTCTGACTCTTGTGAGTAAAAAATTAATTATTATGTAAAACTAACATCTCAAAGCTCTTTTCATTGCCCATAGTGAAATCTAAAGACATTTCTCCGTTAATTTCTCCTGATTCAAGGGAGGCTGAGTAGTCATTACTGAAGGCAAAATTTGGCTTGCAGTTATTTACCTTAAGTCTCTTAAACTATTGTGGGCACCCGTGTGCCTTTGCGTTAGGATAGGAAAGTGCTCTGCCGCCTTCATATTGTAGCAAACCCGGTGGCTGTACACAAAGTTCATTGCCGAGGAGATTGTTAATTTTGGCTGAGGAGCTCTGTTTAATCCAGACCACGTTTGGAGCTCCTAGGGAGTTTGCTTCAGCTGTGCTGTCTGACTGTTTTCCTGTGCAAATACGCAGATTTGCAGGTTATTTTGCTAGTTTTCTGTTTGATCAAGAAAAAGCTATTATCGTCTGTCATGGGTAGATTTTCAAAGGCATTTATTGACTATTTTTCGTATATCTGTATCTTCGAAGGTTCAGAAAAAGCAACGTTAATTTTAGGGTCAGTATGGATACCATTGTCTCCCTGCATTGTAGACAATATTTCAGAGAACAGTATTTCCTGATTGGCATAGGGCTGCTGTCACAGTACTGGAAAACCTCTCACGCTGGCCTGGTAACTCTGGAGACTTGTCAGAGGCTGTTTTACAGGAATTGTGTTTTCCACTCAATCTCACAGGGTGCTGGCAATCACCTGATGTGGGTAGACCTGTCGGCCATCTCAGCAGGAAGCCCATGGTGTGAAAGAGTGATGGAGGCAAATTTATGTGAGAGCTGTCTGCTGCATCTCAGGCTGGTGGTGAGATGCAGCGGAGCTGTCTGTGGCCAGCCAGTGAAGAGAAGACTGTAATTTTTCATGTTGCCAAGCTTGTGCTTTCCGTTGATGCAGAACTCAATGGAGAGAAGAAGCAGTGCGACCGCCTCTTGTTGCTCACGTCTGTGACTTTTTGGCCCTCAAGTTGCCCAGCTGCTGAGAAGTCCGTTGCCATGGCTGAAGGGAATCTTTTATTTCCGAGAGGAAATCTTGTGTCTGTGAGTTCCAGATAACGTCATTTCACAGCTGGCCGCAGCGAGGCCTCCTCTCCAATCGCGCCTGAGGCCTGTCGCCATTTAAGGAGCATCGACACCTTAGCGGTGTGGTAGGCCCTTGCCTCCTCCTCCTCTCTTGGACTGGAGGAACCTGTAGGGCTTTTTTGACCACGTTTGTGGCAGCCTGGAGTAATAATAGTAGCAACGTGTTGCTCTGGGCAGAAGTTAGTTCTGCCTTTGAATGACCGCTCAGTTCCTCAGACTTGGAGGGCTGCCCAGGCTGCCCTGCCAGGGCATGCTGTGGGTTTGAATACTGATGAAGGCAAGACAGACAGGCAGTCATGGGCTGAAGTGACAGGAAATAAGGAGAGAGGGAAGGCATGGAACAGTACGCAAATAAATGAATGGAATTAGGGATAAGGCAATGCCACACATTCCAGCTGTCACAGAAGATCATGAGACATTTGAAGAACTTCATTGTGTCTAGAAAAAGATTACCATTTGCTGGCAAGGCTTGTAGCTAAAACGAAACATCAGATTTTGACCCAGAAGCTGTGAGTCAGGAGCTCCAGGAGGATTTGAAGAGGGCCTTTCAGTCTCCGTGTCAGATCAGAATTTTTTTTTTGTGGTTTCACATGAAAGGCATTAATGGCAACTGCAAGTAGTTTACTTACAAACTCCTGAAAGAAAAGGTAGAAGAGTGTTTTGCAAAGATATGTCAAATAAATGGAGCTCCGACAAATCCAACCAAATCAGAGATGATATACAAAAGGAAGAAGGTCATGAAAGAGGAGAGGTACTGCTTATTTAAAACAAACACTAATAAATTCATTTATATTATATGGTGTTCTCTTAGCAATCAAATTGGGCAAGGTGCAGGAAGGGACAATGACTGCTGAAAATCATTTGTTAATTAGAAAGGATTGATTCTGTAGCTTTGAAAAATTTGTTTTCCAAGCCTGCCTGTATGATCCGACAGGAGATGAACTGCCCTGAGTTGCTGTTCTCTCTGGTGGCTGTGCAGCATGTAACCATGCAGCAGTGCTGCGTCCCCTGCTTGGCAGGAATGTGAACATCCTGCATCTCTCGGCTGCTCCAGCTGTACAGACCTAGGCTGCAAAGATCCTTTGTACAACCTTACTAATAGCTGTCACACAAAAGAATTTACTAGCATGAGGAGGCTTTGCCTATCTTGCATATGTGGATGCTTGCTCGCCTGCCTGCTCAAGCAGGAGTTTTGCCTATGCCAGCACAACTTAGAGGAGTGCTTTGAAATTGTAGCCTGTAGCACTTAAATTATGCTAATAAAAGTCAGCAAAATATTAAATGGTTAGCTGCTCTTTTATGAATCAACTAGGCCATTTTCCAGGGTGCTTTACAAAAGACTGGTGGCCACTGCATGTGGCAGCCAGTGGAGTCAGCCCATGTATGTCTGCAGATTCCCTTCTTTTCAAGCCCGTGTAGTTTGTAGACTGCAGTTGTGTAAAAGCAAAAGAGAAACTGCCTAAAATAAATGAAAAACAAAGTTATTTTGACACAGAAAATAAGCTAAACCAAGTCAAAAGTAGGAAAGAGAACTCTTCCAAGAAGAAGTCCTGTGTGTAAGTGAAGTTTGTTGTTCTAGTGGATTCAGCTTGCACTTTCTCTGTTTTGTGGGTTATGTCATTGTTTAATTTGGTGTTCCTTCAAAACCAGCCAGCAGCAGCCATATGTAGCACATTGCATCTGTTATCTTCTTTGTTAGATGTACAAAGCACTTTCTTAAGATGTAAAATATATGCAATATAGGTGGGGCGGTTGCTGTATTTTCCTAGGAAAGCCCTTTTCTGCCTTCTAATGGGCCAACTGCGTGTTCACAGTAGGAATTCACTCAGATCTTCAGCCAATAAAGTAGGAGTTGTTATTGCTGTGTCCCAGCAGTAGCAACAAAGAAGCAGAGAAAAACAAACCCAACATGTCACTTTCACTCCATTTGTCCCTTGCATCCAGCATTTCGTTTCTCTTGTAGATGCAGCTGATCTTATTTTCCTTGCCTCATCCCAAGGAAAAATATACATCAAAACAGTACTGGGGGACAGGGAGGATTGGATGCAATTAACATTTAGTTTTAAAACAAATTTTAGCAGAAGTGACTTCATTACATACAGCTGATTGCTTCCACATCTGCTTGATGTGAAAACATCTGATGCTTGTCGAAGTGATAACATATCTTTGGTTAAAGTTGCAAAATGCTGACGTGAAACAGAGGGGTAAACCAGATGAACTGGATTTGCACTCCAGTTATTTCGGAGTACGCTGCCCTGCTGACAGTAGGATAGTGACAGCAGTCAAGGCAAAACTATCTAGCTGATAGACATAGACTGTGTCCAGGAGATCTTTAAAAATGCATAATTTTATGCAGAAATTGCAGCGGTGCAGACGCATAGATTTCAGTAGTCTCAGTGAGGAGGGCTAGGGATTTATTTATTTTTTTTCTGACTGAGATCTAAGGATATAGATGTCTGGGTTTTATGCAGGATTTTTCATTTGTTTACCTTCAGTTATTTAGAGAGTGGCTTGATTTAGGATGCTACCTATACAGAATTTGCTTTTTAAGATCAAATACTGAAAGATAAGCTCATAGACATCAAAGAAGGCATTAAGATAGCAATAGGGAGAACGCTCTTAGAAATGGAACGCTACTGTGAGATGCTTATGCACAGCAATTCTTTGAAGAATCAGATCATTTCAATGACTGGACCTTTTCTTTGACCTGGACAATGTTGAGCACTCCAGCTTAGACATGGGAGCTGCAGTCGTGTTCTGTTGCGAATGCTTTTGTTAGCTTTCATGTAATTAGTAGAAATTTGAAATACTAAATATTTAGAACTGGAAGCTCACCCTGATCCTTGTAGGTTTAATTAGTGATCTTCCTTGGTGTGTTATATTTTAGTGTGGTGTGATTGACTGTTTTGAAGATACAAAGAGTTCTTTCCCCAGTTTTTGATTCCTAAGTACTCACCAGTTCTGTGCACCATGGAAGTGGTGCTGAGAAGAGTTGCATAAAGCCCTGTGTGTTCTGCATGGCTCTGGGTTTGTGCTGTTACACAAGGATATGTCTGCTAGCACATGTCTTTGCTGTTTATTCATGGCCCTGTCCTGCACTGGACATGCTGACAAGATGAATCAAATTAGAGTAGGCAGAAATCTGTCCTAGGTCGCATTTTATTCAGCATTTTCATTAAGGAATTGAGAGATGGAATAAGGATTGATTCTTTTTAAATTGTAGTCCGTGTGAGGCTCTGGTAGGGCTGGGAGTGCTGGATGTGTAAAGAGGGAGGGAAGAAGGACACGACAGGACAGGAGTAGAACTCAAATGGCTTTGAAAGAAAAAGGCAAGAGCGAAGTACTGCATTTTATCCAGTTCTTCTTGAATCTGAGTTTTTTTATTTGGGTTTTTCTATGCGGTAGATCTGAACAGTAGTTTTAGGAAAAAAAAAAGAACATGAAGCTACCCTGACAATGAGAAGAAACATCCAGTAAATAGAGTTGATGAAAGAGATGAGTTTGTTTCATTTGAAAAGCAAAATGTCTTCAAATATGAGTTCAATTTTTTTTTTTTTTTTTAATAAAAGGAAGGCAGACATCTCCCAGGAGGTGCTTAGGTGTAGATGTGGTCATGTTTCGGTGATGACCATGCGACAACCCTGCCAGTCCTGCAGTTAGCTGCAGCAGGGCTTCTGAAATTTTAGGTTTGTTCTTGTGAAAGGAGTTTGTTTAATGTATATTTCCACAGTTGTCTGCAAGGAAAAAGTCTGTATGTGTTCTTTGTTGTGTCTTAAGCTTTGACATCAGCAGGCAGTTCACAGTTGTGCGGTGTTTCAAAGAGTTTGTTTTCTTGTGTAGGTTGTGCTGTACGTGACTGACAGAAGACCTTTCCTAACATTAAAGCTGGTCACAGCCCCAATAAATCTGGAACAAATTCTGAGAAAGCATGTCATGTTATGACTGGCATATCTGTGAGCATGGAGCTCTGCTTGAGAATTAGGCTGAAAGTTTGTGAAGTGCTAGTGCTGATGTCATGCCTTTGGAATGGGAGGGCTGTTGAAACAGTAAATACTTTCTGTGGCCAGAAGCTAAGTATTGAGCTGGACCTCTTCCTTTCTGTGAAGGAAAGAATGCAGAACAAACCTAAAATCTCTATTTGCAATGGGAAAATGTTAATTAGTTTAGAGCTTGTAGCTATTTCAGACCATTTACATAAACAGCTGCTGTTCATGCAAACATGAAAACTATTCATGGAAGCTTCAAACTTACCTTGAAATTAAAAGATTTTTTTTTTCAGTATTTTAAAGCTGTTCTTGGATTTCAGAAGTGTTGTTGGAAAGATCTGAAAACCATATTTGTACTGTACGTGCAGAAAAGAGCATAGATGCAGGCTGACAGAAGCATATAATGAAAGGCTTTAGTTCAGCAAGAATTAGCCTTGAAACCGTGTTAGCACCAAACAGCTGCTGGGGAAGTGTTTCTTATTTTTTCAGGGACGTTTACTCATAGTTGTATCTGTGAAGCTACAACCGAAAACTTCAAAAAAAAGAGAGCTGATCAAAATACAAACTTTAGATGCGCTCCAGGTCTTACAGCTGGTTTCTCTGCTACAAAAGGTTTGGCTGAAACATTGGATCCAAATAACCCACAGCTTGGGAACAAGAACCTCATTTGTAGCTTGGGACAGCTATAACGTCTATTAGGCAGTGAGAACTGCAGGAGAACTCTGCTTCTTTACCCTCCCCTGGAGGACTCCATGAACAAGGAATTTATCCCCACCCCCAGCTTCCTCCTAGGATGAAGAGTTTTGCCATGGCAGATGCAGGGAACAGATGTGGAGGGGAGAAGTTATAACGGGACAGTGACCTGAAGTGTTAGTTGGGCCCTTCCTTGTGTGACTCAACTGTTCCCAGTGTCCAAAAAGGAAAGCAAAAAAGGAGTGTTTGACACCATGGCTCTTGTTCTTCTCCACCTTTCCACCACTGCACCCATAGACTCTGCGCTCCTCATCCCTAAACACCCCAGTGAGCTCATCTAGTAGCAGTCATCAATGTGTGATGGTTAACAATAATCATGAGGTAGGCATTGTTGCAGGAAAAAAGACTTTCAAGCAATTCTGTATTATCAGTGTGGAGTACGTAAGGTGTATTTTTTCCTCTCTTTCATTCAATCTTTCAAAAATATTTCTGCTCATTGTTGGCCTGGAGAAAGATGTTGAGCTTGATGTGCAGTGAGAGGGGCTGGCAGGTACGGGCGGCTTCCTGCTGAGGGGGGATTCCTGACAGCTCCTGTATCCTTAGGTTAGTCTTGCCTAGGAGACCGTGAATAATGATGTTCGTTACTGAAAGGAGATCAGCCGGCCATAGGAGCCTGAGAATTTTTACAGCTCATGAAATTGGAAGCTGAGTATTTGAAATAATATAAGAATGTGACAATTCTGAGCTTATTTCTCTCTCAAAACTGGTGGCTTCTGTTTTGTGAACAAGTTTTTCCATGGGACAGATTTGCACTGCTTATTTTTTTCTGGCTTTGAGACACAGATTGGGCTAGATCCTGAGGTCCCCTTCCAACCTGAGCTGTTCTCTGCTGCTGTGCCTATCTGTATTATCATTAATGTGCATATCTATTGAACTTTACGTCTGCACTGTTTTCACATGGCATTACTTATTACTCATTTTTTATTTTGTTTCAGTGCAGAGCTCAAAGGCACGCATCTTTCTCTCTATGCGGTATAGAGCTTTCAGAGCTAGTAGTGAAAGGGCAATTTTTTCTGTAAGCTTCTCTTTCTTTTGTTGTTGCTTTTGGAAAATGGTTCATGGTACCAGCAGATCAGCAACATGGGGTGTATCTGATGCGACACGCATCCATACATGTATTATGCCAGTCTTTAATCCTTGTGGTAAGCCATCTGGGCCATGAGGATCAACTTGAAATTCAGTATTTGATTTCTTTGCGCTCGTGTTGTCACCTTGGGTCTGTGTATGTCCCAGTCCCTCTTTCTCCCTCTCCCTGTGATCTTTGAAGAAGAGTTCCCTCCTTCAGCTTATCTGCATAAACTGCCGGGCACATAAATGTCCACATGTCCTTAATAACTCAAGGCTTCAGTGTGCCTGATGCTCAGAGCCTCCTTGTGAACATACTACATACCTGGAGCAGTGATTCCTAAAAATTGCTAGTAGGTCTCTTCCTTCGGAAGCCTGATTGAGGGTTTGTTTTTTTTTTTTTTTAATAAATAAATCATTATTTATTTGCTGGGTGTAGCCACTCCCTTAGGTCTTAAAGCCATTTCCAATATTTGGAGCAATTTGACCCTTCAGCCCTGACCTACAAGGGTCAGAGGACTTAGTACTGTACAAAGCGATCCTCTTTCACAGGAGAGGGAAGTGAGGTTTCTTTGGGCTCCAGGGTTTATTTTCTTCTCCTGCTTAGTGTAACACAGATAGCATCCTTGCTAGAAAGTAGAGAGAGGGAAGAAAATTCAGTCCACATGTTTGGGATTTAACGTTGAGAGTGATTCACGCTTAGTTCCTGGGGGCTGTAATGAAGGGTGACATAATGACCATAAACTTTTGATAGAATAGTAGCAGCATTTTTGTTGCGTTCTGTAGCTGCAGAAGCTGATTCTTATTAACATCCCTTTGAGATGAGCCTGCAGGACCTCTGGAGTTTCCAGACCTGGATCTAGGTGTTCGTGGTGCAGTTCTACGTCTGGAATAGTGCTAAAGGCAACCCTGAGTTCTGAGCCCCTTCAGTTTTGGTGACGTTTTCTCTTGGATCAGCATCTCAGCCTTTTCCTAAGCAGTTTAGTCCATCTGTGTAGTTTTCAAGTCAGTATTATCTTATGCTGGCTAAACCTTGCAAGTTTATACACTTTATAATACACTAGAAGGGTCATCAGCTATGGAAAAAAGTAATCATGTTATCCTCCTCCTATTCTGAATTATTGCTACTTCGTTCTTTTCCAAGTGGCTGAGACCAAAGGAATGCACGGAGCAGCAGATCTGTCCTTCCCTCTCTGCACCAAGGTGCATTCCTGCAGGGAGAGATGGGCATTTACACTGGAGCATTGCCATCAGCCTTCAGCCAGTTTTATTTTTTGGCAGCCGAGCAGATGGAATTTTTAAAAAGAAGATGTACGTTCTTTACAGCAGGTCATGGACAAAAATAAAGACGCATTCTTGGGCTACAAGAAGTAGGTCAGGTTTTGGGGGAATCATTTGGGAAAGCTGTTGGTCTGATGCTAGACATTTTTATTAATATTTTTTGCTTCATATGCCAAATCTTTAGTCTCTTTATAAAGAGATGCTGCTCATTTTGCTTGGGGATGGGGGGATGTATTCCTCTGCTTTGGCTAGCAAACATTTTACCTAAACATTTAAAGAACACAAAAAGTATTCCTGTTTTTCCAGTGTGGTGGAAAGCGAGGCCTCTCAGTGCTGCAGTCCAAAAGGAATAAAGCTGCTTTGTGTCACCTCATTACTCTAAGCTGATGCCTTGCCTCCAGACTTTTTCAGGCGAATGGTGGGGGAAAATGCTGATTCCACTGCTCAGATGATCACTGTTGTGCTATCTTTAGTGCTGAAGTGATCCATCCAGTCTGGGGAAACCCTTCGCACCCTGTCCTGCTGTAACGCTGCTGGAGTACGGAGGGGTCTGGTTGGCACAGCGGGGTCAGGCTCAGGAGCTGGAGAAGCCCAGGGCGCTTCCACAGCCAGCCTTTGGAAGTAGGGTGGTTTTGCTCTGTGGAAGCAAATCCCCTTAGTAAAGTTGTGGAGTACACCTCTGCAAACAATCCCCCCTTTCCAAATGCCTGCAATTACTGCAAGGTTAATTCCCTCTTTATTTTTTTTTTTACAATTTTTAAATATTAATTCATGTGAATTTAAGGTATGAAGCTACAAGAGTGAAACAGCTGATGCTCATGTACAGGGAACCTGCATCTTCTGTTTACAGCTTCCTGAAGGATGGTTGATACAGCTGACATTTTTGTTTAATTTTGTTAATTTATTTTTCTATTTCCACATTCTCTATTTTACAGAGTATGATTCCGAAACAAAAAGGGTTCAAGACATTCTTTCTGGAATGGAGAAGCCACAGGTATGTGATGCAGAATTCCAGAATTACAACCTACAAAAAAAAAAAAAAAATAGCCAATATGATAAGTAAATTGTGTCACAACAAACTGGTGATTTCACAGGGGAACATCTCTGACTTTTTTTACTTTGTAGATTGTGGCTTATGTACAAATCTAACTCAATTTACAGGGATATTGTCATTGGGAATAAATTCTAAGCATCCTTTATGCTTGTGGGTATTTGTAGGAATTGCACCAGTTGCCTGTCAACAGAGAGCTCCCAGCACTAACAGCGTCATGGGAAATCCAGCGCGTTGTGGTGATTTACACAGCTCCTACCCTTTTCCCTTGGGTTTAATTTCATTTGTCATGAGCAATTTGTGTCTGTAATCATGATTAAGTTAAGCTAATTCTATTGTTCAATGATAATTGCTATATTCTATGTTTGTTAACCATAAAAGCACATTAATTGTGATGGAAATTGAATCACCGCATAAATAACTGTAATGTTGGGTGTGACTACAATCAGGTAAGGTTGTTAATGAATCTGGTTGTAAGGCCTTTGAATGTGATGTTTTTCTAATTTGGTGTGTCAAATGAAAAACCAGAAGGGTACTGTGGATCTAAACAGAGTCTAAACACTTGAGAGAAGTTTCTGGGAGAGACCAGAAGAGAGAAAAATGAGGCTAAGCACAAAATTAGTGTGGTTTATTGTACAGAACGAGTCAATGGTTTTTGTATTGAGAAGTACCTGAATGTTTCTCCTTTTGTAAAATTCTTGACATGTAAAATGTGGCATTTCATGTTTATATCTGCAGAGGTGAGAAGTTATTTGAGCAGGTTACCAGGATTCGAATCTCTCTGTAATTAGATTTATGGCAACCAGAGCACTTAAAGCAGAGAGCAGCAAAGCATTATTAACAGACAAAAATTAATTTTCCTTGAATAATTTCAGAAATGGGGATCTTTAAAATAAATCTCAAAAATGACCTCCTAGTTCAATGGTTACAACGTGCAGCAAAAGAATGCTGGGGATGACCTGTTACTACCTCTATAACTTAGCCTTGTGTGAGTAATTAAACTCATAGGAGTGCCATGAACCGTTGATTGCTACAAATGACTGCGTGCATGTAGTGTTGTATCTGAAAAATATATCACATTATGCATAAAAAGTCAAGTGGGATGTATTTTCTGGTGAGCCCTACGCGTATGTGAAAGGGGGGAAATGGAAGAAGTGACAGATTAAGAAGGGGCACGGAGCAGTAAAGCAGTGGCATGCAGAGCGATGCTGTCCGCAGCGTGTGGCTGCGCTGTGTCCCGGTGTCGGCGGCGGCGAAGCTGTCGGGAGGAGTGCGTCCCCAGGATGCTGCGGGGCCTGCGGGAGGTTTCCTGAGGTGCCTGCAAATGTAAACACGCTGTGAAAATCAGATTCATTTTTGAAAGCCTGTTTTCAATAGTAATGTTGTTACAAGTTTGAGGGATTTGCAACCAAGCTGCAACTTCAATCATAGTTTTATCCCTTTGAGAGCAAAGCTTTTAAAACATTCCACGCCTTTATTTAAACTGAGATCTCCCAGTTTTCAATTCAGGCCATGGCAGACAAGCAGGCGTTTTCTGCAGTAGACACCTGGCAGAGGGAAGGGAAACCTGAACCTGCATTCAGCATGGCAAGGAGACGGGGCTGCAGTGGAGTCTGGCTTCCCAAAGGGCAGCTTGCTCCTGCTGGCTTGTTCTGCACCAAAATTCATATTTAATCATTGGGGTTTTGCCTAAAATTGCAGGCTAAGGCCCATCATCGAGAAGTGAAATCTCGCCTCCGTAATAACCGTGCATTCATTTGACCCCCAAGTCTTTCAAACATTGCCCTCGAGGGAGTAAATGAATGTTGCTTTCAGTGTAGTTCTCACACACACAATAAAACCCCAAACCACACGATGCCTGTGAATGCTAACCCGGAATTTGAAAGATAATGAAAGTTGTGCAGAAACATTGTTCGTTACCTGAAAGGCTGGAAGGGCTGATATTCATCAGCCTTGTAACCTTATTAAAGCGGTGCAGGAGTTGGGATTCTTTCCCAGGGGCTTTTATAAAATAATTATTTACACCACTGAGTTTTGATAGCGTATAAAGCAGGCATTTACTGTGTAAACCGAGAAGTTTTCAGAAACTAATTAACTGTGCTTTTCACGAGACACACAAAACTCCTTGTGGGAGAACGCTTTGTTGCTGCTCAGCTAGGAGGCAGAGCTGAGTGCTGCGATCTTGGGGTCGGACGGGTCGGGGTGCGGCGCCTCAGTAGCAGCACCGTTTCCTGCCCAGCCTCTGATGAAGTGCTCTGCTGCTTGTGTTCTGCTGGGATGGATTTAGGGCAGTGTTAGTGAACAGCGAGCTGCCACCTACTTGTGGTTAGGTGTTTATATCTGCAGTTCAGCAGCGACGTTAGCTGTGCTGTTCCCTGCAGTACTGAGAAGTGCTGCTCCACTCTGCCTGCTGTCTTCTGGAAGGTGCTTGTCTTCCCAGCATAAGCAAGACGAGGGGGTTAAAGCCGGTGAGCTGCCTTGCGAGCTCCTGCTTGCTGCTTTCAGCGTTCCGTAACCCCGTGTGTTTAACTTACCCTTTCTCATAGCAAAGCGGGCGCTTCCTGCTCGCGTAGGGGTTGCTTGGTGAAGTGGTGGCATTAAATCAAATATTGAGGAGATACACCCTTGGCTGGTAAACGTGTCACAACAGAGAGCCTGTTACTCCGTGAGCAGGAGACAGGTTTATCTCTCCCCGTGCAAATAAATCCGTTCCCAGTGCTCGCTCGGACACGCACAGCCTGCGCTGCCCTGTGTACCCAGGGAGCACACGCGTTCACCTTGTCTGGCTTTATCACGCAGGCCAACTCACTTGCCCTACTCCCCTGGCGCTGTGTGCTCGGTGCAGCTTAGGTTTGTGTTTCAGGACGTCCGTCAGCGGTCAGCGTGCCCGCAGTGCCACGGCAGCAGCCCAGCAGGACGGTGTGCCACGAGACGCTGATGGCAGCTGGAGCAGCGCTGTGCTTGGGAGCTGCTTTTGGAATGTTTCCTCTGCGTGGAAACGTGTGCATGCTGGCTTCAGAATAGCAGCCTTACATTTTCTAGTGGTTAGTCCGCAATGCACTTTCTCTTATTTTAAGAAACTTAGAAAAGACTTAACTTCTTACAGATTGCTAAAGTTCATGAAAGGCCAAAGTTTTTAACCATATGCAGAATATATACGTGTGTCCCTGTGGGTAGTCATAGAGAAAAACACTTCAATAGAACATTGGCAGGATATCGTGCTTCAAGCTCCAAGTCCGCCTGAATTTTTGAAAAACAATTATGCAAGTGTATTTCCATAATAATAAAAGAAACTGTGTTGATGGGGTGAGCTAGTAGAAGTAGTAATGTATGCTTATGACCTATTAAAATATTATTTAAAATACAGACTTTTGTCTGTAAATACCTTTGTCACAATTTAATTCACATACAAATTTATATTGAATATTCAACTTACTTGTCTTATTTGAAACATTCAAGATTTTTATAAGCTATCTGGTATCAGTTTTCATTGGTCCAAGTTTTTGAAGCAAACATTGATCTCATAGCATCAGAAAAATATGACAAGCACGAAATCCAATGAAAATTCAAATAAGAATTTGCGTGTTCTTTTTTTTTTTTAAGTTGGTACTACTTAAAACTTATTTTTCACACTATGTTCAACAAAGGTTTTCTTTCTGGCAAGACCACATGTGCTGCTATATATTAAAATCCTGAACTTTTGAGCTTAAGGTGAGACGCCTCATGGTGTCACCTACTTGTTAGTGTGTTAAAAGCAGATTCATGACTTGCTCAGAAAGAATCTGCATGATATAGCACTCTCATACACAGTTGGAGTGCTTTTCAGCTGGCAGCAGTGTGCTTTCATGTGAGAAGTCACATGTTCTGCATTGTACAAGGGCACCCAGAAGTCAGATCGGTAAACAAGCAGGCCCTAAACCTCGCATTCCAACCCATTCTTGGGGCACAATCATAGAATCATCATAGGATGGCTTGGGTTGGAAGGGACCTCAGAGATCATCTAGTTCCAACCCCCCTGCCGTGGACAGGGCTGCCAGCCACTAGCTCACTAGACCAAACTGCCCAGGAGCCCATCCAGCCTGGCCTTGGACACATCAAACACGTTCTGACAGAATCCATAATTGAACCTGAGCTGTTTCAGTGGAGGCGCAGTTACATCCGACACCTTGGGAAGTAATGCTTTGCTTGATGTGTTAGGTCTGTTAAAATGGTGAACCCAAGGCACCAATGACAGCAGTGTGTAGCAGAAATGAATAAATGAACTAAAAAGAAAAACCAAACAAACCATGTTTTACTGTCTTAAAACAAAAATCTTTACATTTGACACTACAAAAAGAGGAAGGTTGTCATTTTCATTATCAAAACAGGAGAGCTGACGGCAGGGCATCTTCTCTGGATAAAATTGTTGTGTTGTCTTTCCAAGATAGCCAAAGTGCCCGTTGTTTTATACTTCTTTTGATACAAGGGGGGTGGTTTGCTTTCCTCCTTCTTGGGGAGATAACAGCAGGCTGTTCTCCTGAGGACCCATGCCTCTGGCCACGTTCCTCCTTCAGCCCTGTCTGCCCAGTGTCCCTCGGAGCTGTACTTCCAGAGAAATGCTTCACTGCTGGGGTGATCATGCTGCTCTGGTGCTGAAATGTGAGGCATTTTTTCAGTGTGCCATTAAAAGGAAGTTCTCACCCATCTGGCAGTTAGGTCCCATGTTAGAGCTGCACCTGATGATAGCTACCCTAAAGCATTCTTTCTGTCAGGACATAAAGTGATTGATTTGTGATGGAATTTTAGCTGGTGGGTTGGACCTCTATTACAGTTCTCCCCTGTGCTTTTGAGTCAGGTTAACTTTGCAGTTTTTTTTTTTTCTTTTGTTTAATTATTTGCAGTTGAGTCGTTGCAGTTTCAAATTATGAAAAAGAACAGGGTGACTGAAAACACTGTTGGAGTTTTAGTAGAGAATCTCAGTAGCAAAAGTTCTAAAAAAATACTGAATAATCAATCTATGGGATGAAGTCTTTGTTCCACCGAGTCCCACTTGCCATCTGCAGTGCCCACAGCAGCAGGTACTTGAGGAGGGCGCGAGCAGCCCTCGGTGGATGTGCAGACGATGGCTGCCCAGCTCGCTCCATGTTATCTGTAGAGGTTACTTTGTGAGCCTGTCTTCTCCTTTGCTTTGTTGATGACCGTTTGTGACGCTTTCCACCTCTGCCTCTGAAATTTCTTGTTTACAAGACCGTGAAGATGCAAGTAAAAGGCAAATGCTTAGGGGACTGTCTTTTTCTTGGAATTCGGAGTAACTTACATTTGTTTTATAGGTAACGAATATTCAGGCAAGAGCAGCTTTGCTGTCGTGGTCACCTCCCGCCGGCCTTTTGAATGCAGACAGACACAGCAATGGTTTGCCTTACACCTGCACTTACGAGGTTGCCTTATCAGATAAAGGGAGGGATGGAAAATACAAGATAATTTACAGGTAACAGGATCGTTTTTACACTTTTGCTTCTCTCACTTTGTGTTTTCATTAGAAATACGAAAAGGTTACTTTCCTGCTAACTGTCAAAACCCTGTCATGTCCACCATGCAGGTAGGATAGCTGCCTTCCTAATGGACTGAATTTTTGTGGACTTGCAGAATTCAGAACATTAGAGCCTGCCTTTAGAGCTAACAAGCAAAAATTGAGGTCTCTGTTCCTTCCATTGCCTTAGATCGGTTGAGGAGGGAGCACTATGCTCAGCTGGCTGTGTCAGCTCCACAGAAAAACCTCGAATGCTTGGCTCTTTGCAGCCTTAAGTAAAAATTCTGAGGGATTTCTCTGTCTCTAATTTTAGGGATCCTCTGAGCTCAGTTTGTGATCAAGTACATATGGTGTTATGCCTTTTTTCTCGCTAATGACGTCTAGGATAGAAAATTTTGAGATGTGACCTTGGCTATTGTGAAATAGTTAATCCTTCACAAATGTCATTAAATGGAGTCCAGGTGGTACAGCATTTGTGGAATTCCCTCTTGAAACCAAATTATCTCCCTTCTTAAGATGTCTAGTGAATTAGGGTATCCTTCCTGGTATGCTGCATGGACTGCCTCAGGTCATATGAACAGAGTACTAAGCAGCGAGGTGCTGCCTGCTTGTTGCTGATGCTTACCCTAGCTGTTTGTGAGTCATCTTCATATGTTAGTGCATTCTGGTGAGCTCTTAAAATGGAAAGGATACTTTCCAGTACTTTTGGGGTTTGCTGCTCTGATGGCTGCACATTTTCTTCTGGTTATGAAGTGTTGTGCATCTGTTTTAAAGCTGCTAGGAGTAATCTGTGTCCTGCTGCTGGCCAGGGTACAGCCATGAGCTGGCTGTGCTCCTCCATGACCAGCAGTGATTGCTGTTACTACGGGTAAAAGAAGCTCCTGCAAGATGTTGAATAAATTCTCTTTGCAAAGAGGTGCACTCATTTCAGAAGGGAAAAACTGAATTTGCAGAGATTGGACTATTTTTCAAAAAGTTTTTTTTTTTTTTTTTCCTGAATTTCTGGCAGCCCAGCAGGCATGTGCTTTTTGGCTGATTTCATTCCTGTGTTTTTCAGACGTCTCCCTATATTTTCCCAGCTTTCTATGAAATATTTTTTTATGTTAAATAGAGAGCTTTCTTGTTTCTCATATTTTAATAACATTGTGAATAAGTCAAGCACTTAGATGAGATGATTATTACATACTAAGCACTGACCCATACCTTAATCTTAACAAAATCAGCAACGTATGGCTTAGTCTAGTGTTCATTTACCAGCAACCTAACCAAAAGCAAAAGAATGTGTTGGTGTGTCAGTTAAATTTGAAATGAACAAATTATATGCTGTTTTTTTCTTAAATGCCTAAAACAGAAGGATAGCATTGCAATAAACCCATATAGTTAGGTTGCTTTGCAAATTGGGACGATAATTACCTTCCTGTTACATATACAGAACTTTGAAAAAGTTGTTTTGAAAAAGTTTGAAACTTCAAAAAGTTTCAAGAAACTTTACAAAAAATCGTTCATGTATTGTATATTTGCGATCTGATCTAGGAGTTCCTGCTTCGGCAGGGGGATTGGACGAGATGATCTTTCGAGGTCCCTTCCAATCTCTAACATTATGTGATTGTTTCTTACTATTGTTCTGTGGTGAAATTTTTGTTTCTTCTTCCAAGTCATAATATACACTGGAAAATCAATAGCTGTGCTAAGCGTGATGCTGCTTTTCATAGTTCATGTATTTTTTTTCCTGCAGCGGAGAAGAATTGGAATATAACCTGAAAGACCTTAGGCCAGCAACAGATTACCACGTCAGGTGAGTCAATGTGACTGTGAATGTCACTTAAATACAATCTGATTAATTATATGAGAATTATGTGGCAGTTCTTTTTGTCAAGCTGGAACATGTAGCTCAAGAATTTCTGCTCAGCTCTGGAGGCGTTTTTTCAGTGTCTCCTAAGTATATTCTGATGCATTTTATCTCATACTTGAAGTTATGAGAGTAGGTTTCGAGCAGTACATTGTCTATTGTATTGTCATTGCTAAAGTAAGAGGGTAAAAGACGTCTACGTAGCTGTTGCTGTATGTATGTATAACAGCCCCTGGAGTGCTTGTGTGTGAAAATGGGATACCTCAGCCATGTTCAGAATCTGGTGTTTGGCCACAAGTATTCACAATTATTGTAACATAGGTGTGCTAGAAAATCTGAAAGCGCTGTGGTATGTTTGTTTTCTCATAAATGCACCATGCTTCGTGCATCCACCTGACCATAGTAATTGCAGCATTTATTCCCCCAAAATGGATTGACCCTGGCTTGTCGTGATATTTTCAGACTGTATTTCCTTTTGGTTCCGAGCTTGTGTTTGTTACATGATTATTAGCGCATTCTCAATTTTGTTCACTACTGTTTTTAACACCATCTACTCATGCTGCATTTTTAGAAGACTGTACTTACGAACTAAGGCTTCAGATTCACATCCTGTTCACTTATGCTCGATATCCAAAGTTCCTTTTGCTCCTGTCTATTGCTTCCTTCTGTTTTCTAGACAAGGGCTATGTTTGGCATGCTTTTTCCCATCCAGGCTGCTACTGTTTGTTAAGCTTTAAAGAACAAGCACTTTGCTTCTGAGCAAAGAGGAAAAATACAGCCAAAATGTCTTTCTGCCTCTGATACTATAGCTTCTTTTTCTTTCATGTCATTTTCTCATTGAGCCCTAAAATGAACTCTTCAAGTCCTTAAGAAACCTTTAAGATGCTCAGGCTCCCTGTGCACGCAGTAGTCCCAGCCCAGTAGAGTGATAGCAAGAAGAAGGCTGTAAAACACTGCTGAGCTTCCTGCTGTAAGTAATTGAGCATAATTTTTGAAGCCAGCTTCCAACAGCAGCGTGGTAGTCCTGCAAAGTGCAGTGTTGAGGTCTCGTGCAATTCTTAAGGGCGTTGAGGGTATTTGCCCCAGATTCTGGCCAAGTTCCAGATCAATTCATTCTGCCTACCTACAGTTCCCCGTGTTTTCCTGCATGTTTGCCAAATTATAAATCATTTGTGAACAGTTAGCTGTAACTTCTGTTTAAAAAGAATAAGCGACTGCCAAATATAAGTCAAGCTTCAGAAGCAACAGCATGTGTTTGTAGTGGAGGAAACCAACATTTGAAAAGCAGACTGTTTTCTGCGACATTTTTTTTGTTCACTGAAACTGCATTATGTATTAACAGCTGTGAAGAAATAAATCTGCTAAGTAAAGAAATCTGTGACCAGCAGTTACTCAGTACGTTGTCTTGGGTCTGCTTAACGTTGGCAGCATCTCTAAGGGTTTCTGTTTTCGCATCCATAACTGCTGTATAGACCCTGGGCACCCAGAGCAGCCTGCTTCGCTCTGAAGGAATGCAGGATGTAGATTCGAGTATTGCTGTGTTGGTAGGTTTGAAGATGATGGCCCTCGCCTTTTTGAGGTCCTGTAGGTCCCTTTTTATAGCTAAGGTGGATGAAATGAAGTCTTAATCACACAGAGAGTTTCTGCCTTAGAAATAAATTCCAGGGCCACTTAATTCCACAACCTTGGTTTCCCAAGAGCTGACGTTACACCTGGTGGTAAGCAGCAGTGAAGGACAGGGACACCTCAGGTACCCTCTGCAGCTTCCAGCTGGCCACGCCAAAAGTGCAGCTTTCCAGTGACTTGCAGAAGATGCCCATGAAACTCATTTTTACGTGGCTGTGTTCTCTCAGTGACCTGTTTGATTCTCAGCTCTGCCGATTTCCAGCACACACACACACACGCAGTGCGGCCAGTTGCCAGCTGCAGAGGCAATTAATTAATTGCATTTGCTTTCACTCCTGACTGCTAGCAGGTGATCTATAAAGCAGCACTAGAGCAGTTCTCCTGAACTTCCCCAAAGGTTTGATTCTATGTAGGTGGCATTGTACATAAATTACTCTTATCTACTACAAACAAATTTAGAAATTGACCTTTCTTAAACTCAGCATTCAAGTACACAATAGCTGCAGCCAGCCCGGAGGTCATTGTCTGGTCAGGGTTTGAACGTTTTCTGAGTCAAAGACTTTGCTGCATGGAAAATGTGAAGGAGAAAAATACCATTAATGTACAAAGGTGCCCAGATAGATTTTGCTTTCCCATGTCATTTTTGTAATGGTTACCCCCCTCTGTGCTGATACTTAGAGAACTTGCCTGAAATAGTTTACTGCTAAGGTTTCTAGTTTATCAGAGCAATGCTTCTGAGCTGTGTTTGTCCCTGTTATTGTGTTTGTGTTACTTTTAATTCACAAAGCTCACTAAGTATAGCACTGCAGCTGTGTAGGAGCTTGTACTCGTGGAAGGAGACCAGCAATTTCCACCCCTGGATGGTGGTACATGTGAGGCAAGTGTAAGCAGGGCATTATAGCTCATGCCTTTTTCTCATGAGTTCATGCTTCCTGTTGTGTTATGAAGAGGATTTTAGCACAGTGGGTGAAAAACTGGCAGTAGCCAAGGAGCTGATTTCTTATGATGGAAGGAGGAGACAATGGTAACTCCTTGGGCTTTGGGTGTTTGTGCATGAAATGCTGTGACTGTCCTCTTCTGCTGTGAATTTTTTTTGCATACTTGTGCCAAGAGAAGTAGGATAATGGTAGCTACTGCTCTGTGAGAGATCTGTCATTAGTGGACAGCATCATGGATGCCCTGGTAGTTAGATGTTATTGCTGTGGCAGCACTTGCTCGTCTTGTAACTGTCCGCAAATCCATAACCCATTTATTTCCATGTGTCCGTTTCCAGGGTATATGCAATGTACAACTCAGTAAAGGGATCCTGCTCAGAGCCAGTAAGCTTCACCACTCACAGCTCAGCACCGGAGTGTCCCTTCCCACCCAAACCCTCACACAGGACCAAAAGCTCCTTGACCTTACAATGGAAGGTAGGTGACGCTTGGGTCAGAGTGGACACCCATGAAAACGGAGAAAAATACGGCTTGCCAACAGTGAGCATAACTGTAGAAAATAACTGAACGGTGAGACAGGCATTTTTCAGCAGGGGACATGAACTGCTGTACTCTGACAAATCCCTCCCTGTGCACTGGCTTGACTTTTAAAATGTATGTGTTTCATTACATTCAGCTTCTTCTCATTATTCATTAAGAAGCTGCCAAGCTGTGTGTGTTTGTTTCACGTTAAACTGTAGTCATAGGCCTGGGGGGGAGAAAGAAGTTTTCTCTTATTCCCAAAACCACCTTCTGTTTATTTTTGTTCATAGGCACCCATTGATAACGGCTCAAAAATCACCAGCTACCTTCTGGAGTGGGATGAGGTGCGTAGTACCTAGTTGAAATAAATACATAAATAAATGGCGCTCAGACTTTACAAGGATTTGCTGAGAAAATGAAATCCTGATGACATCAGGTAAAGAGCTGGAAGGGTGAAAGGGACAGCGAGGGGAATGCTTCTCGTTCAGTGTGTTTTATGCAGAGATAGTATTCTGCTTCTGTACTCTTAAACTGAACTTTTTATTGCTCATTTGATGCGCTTAATTTTTTTAATTAGCATTACTTATTATTTAATTGCTTGCATTGTGATCTATCTTAGAGGTCTCTTTGGGATCATACGCAGAACTTGAAACAGCGTTCCAGCCTCAAAGGCAATAAGGCATGATCGTGCAGTGCTTTGCAGGAAAAAAGGGTTAACATAATGATGTTCTTTACACAGTGACAATTACTCCCCTTACAGACATTCAGGAAAATAAGTTCTCTGTCCCAAAGTGTTAGTGAGCAGCATGCTGTTGGGGAGAGTGCCAAAAGCCAGAGATTCTAGTTCTGAGTCCTTCTTCTTTCTGCGGATTCCTTGATGCCTTCTTTCCGTTGAAGAAGCAGTGTTTCTGCAGAAGGCATGAGTCAGTGATTATCATCTTTGAAGGAAAAAATGTATTGGGTGACAGAAGGCTTGAGCAACATGTTAAAAATAGAATTTTAAAAAATGTGATGAGTCAGGAAGTGAGTGTGAAAGGGTCTGTAGCTGTACAGTTTGAGAAACATCTTTTGGGGTTTTTAAACGTCTAAAAATACTATTCAAAAGGGAATATTGTAGTATGAATAGTTCTCCATCATTTCACTAGTAACATGTTCCCAGATCATTCTGCTACATGTTTGACATTTGGAACCACTCACTGTGCAAACATTTGTTGTATGCAGTGTCACAGCAAGTGGGACCTCCATGATGAGAAATCCACTGAACTGAACTAAAATTAAACAATAACTTGAGAGTGGCATGCTGCCTGTCTGCATAATGGAGGGGGAAAGGTTGTCAGTGAAGAAGAAGAAAAAATGATAGAGTGTGAGGTCTGGGAAAGGAAATAAAAAAACATTTCTCCAAAGGGACAGGCCAGGATGATCCCGTTATACTTTCTGTGACATCTTGATTCTGTAGTTCTGATCTCTTGCAAAGCTTCCATTAACTGGGAAGCCATGGGAACGTAACAACACAGAGGAGTGGAGGAGTGGAAAAGGCCTGTAAAAAGGGAAGGGAAGCAACAGACGGTCTAGTCAGAAGGGCCAACAGCAGAACGTTGGTACAGTGCACATATTTTCGATGTTAATTTTGTCCACATGGTGCCTAGCTGTAATTTTTGATAAGTGTAAGACAATTCTACAATGCTCCTGCCCTTTTAAACCTTTTAATACCAGGTGTATAGCTAGAAAGATTTATGATGTCTGTTTTTCTTTCACAAGGCAAAAGTAGCTTGTTTTAGACTAGTGGCAAAAAATGCAGGAATCCTGATTGCTGTAGTCTATCTGTTTTGATTACTTTGTGTTCTCAGTAACAATCCTGAAATCTGAGATCCCAGCGGACAGCTAGCCAGCACAGATGAAAGAATGGCAGCCCATGACATTTGTGAAATCCTGTACACTCTCACTGGGCTACGTAAACTGCACGTAGGCAAAAGCATCAGCTTTGTTACAATGCCACGCTGTGTCCTGGTGAAATCAAGAAGTAAATACATGGAGAGAGAGAAGAATTCTTTCCAGGCAACAGCAAAAGCTCTGCCAGAGCTCAGCTAGAGCAGCATTCATTATCTACGGGGCAAAGGATAAAATATAAACACAGGAAAATTGGTGATCAGGAGGAAATTAAATTGCGACTGCAAAGCAAGGGGGGGTTGCAGGAGTGGAGAGCAAGGATTGTATCCAATAATAAAGATAGAAAAACACCCTAAAATGGCAGTCTGCACAGAAAATGTGAGAGTGCCCATAATGAGGGGTAGGATGAGAGTGAGCTGTGAGAAGCCCTCCCAGCACAGGTGGGAAGCTGCCGCTCAGAGGCTGCACCCCAAAACTGTAGGAACAAAACTGGCATCAGGCACGGGAGGCGGGGAGCAGTCCCCACGACAGGTCGTGTGCGGCTGCAGTGCTTCGAGCCCCGCGGTGCATCTCAGATCTTGCATCTTCCCAAGGCTGGTGAAGTAGTTTACAGCATCTAAGGTGCAGCCAGGAGTGAAGGTGGCATTGCTTTCCTGTGCAAAAAGTGAAGCATTGCTGTAAAACGATTGCAGAAGCGCCCTGTTGTTTTACAGCCCTAGGATTAGGTGAAGCTGTGACTTGGAGCAAGAGCACCTCATCCCTGCGTGGCTGCCGTTTAGTCCTAAGTTTTTGTTCTGACCTGCAGACTCTGGAAAATAGAGCAGCAGACGGACAAAGCTAATCCTACTCTTTCACCTTTTTTCCTCCCAATTTGGATTACATTGTCTGGACTGTTACTTGTTACTGAGAAAAGGCAAATACTTCCTTTCTCAGTACTTGTGTGATCTTTGAATTATTGTTGTAATGCCTTGCTAATAAACTGGTTTAGCTTAAACTGCCTGAAGAACTGCAGAGGGCAAAAGATCAGCAAATTGTCGCTGGGTTAAATTTCATGCTCGGTAGTGAAGTTTCCATTGACTTCAAAGGCCTTAGGAGCAGCCCTTCTTCTGCAGTAGTTTGGAGTTCCAGAGGGCCTGGACATGCCTGCACCTGGAGTGCTGGGACTGGCAATAGCAGTCTGGTGACAGTCAGTTAAAAGTAGCAGTTAGGGCAAACTACGTCTTCTGGCTCTTTCTCTGTGTTTCCCTTTGCACTTATAAACCAGGGGTGGTTGATTGATCACTTTGTGCCAGGGTTCATCTTTCAGGGCAAGCAAAAGGCTAATCTGAAAAAGTTACATTACAAATGTGCCTGCACACCACTGCAGCAGAGCTGATGCTTCCTCCTGATGCCAGTGTCCATCGAACCCTGCAAACTCTAACTGCATTGGAAAATGCCTCTGGCAGTGCTGTAAGAATCAGGCCTTTGTTACTAATTAGATGTGAAATGATCGTTCTGTGATGAAGTGCTAGTAAATAAATGTTTCTCTTGTGCATATGGATAGCGAGATACCCTGTTCACTGTCCGTGGGGAAGTGGAGCAGTGTTTGAGCCAGAGACAAGGACATGCAGTGTGTGTCATGCTTTATTTCTGATCCAGAAAGCAACTCATTTTAATTTGTGCAAGAGAGGGACGAGTCCGTTACCACACGATTTAATGTTATGTTCATAGAAGTTTAAATACAGATAAACAGAGATCGTTTTGTACTGCCAAAAAGTGTTGAATTTCTTGAGGCCAGCTAGCACAGATGTGCTAATTCATACTAGCTGATGCTCTGGTCGTGCAGCTCAGTGGTGACCCACCAGAACCGGGATACACGGAGCTCCACTCCCGTGTGTTTGTTCACCGGTTTCCTGCCCTCTAGATCAGTTTTGTGCCTGTGTCACTGCTACTCGATATGCAAGAGGGGAGGCTTGAATAGAATTGTTTGGTTTTTTTTTATGTACATATTTTAAGGATGTTTAGTAAGTCCCATTCTGTTCTCTAAATGTTTGTATATGCAGAAAATTCAGCCACTTGCAGCAGAGGCTGCACAATAAGTGCTTTGCACAGATAATTGTTTGATCACCACTGACGTCTGCGTCACAGCCTGCTGTCAGGTCGAGTGTCACTCTGCTTTGCATTGCCAGCATGAACCAAGTGCAGAAGTTAACGCTTGCATGCCCTGGAACAGATTGCCACCTTGCAGTCCTGGTTGCAGATCTGATGCTGGCAGCTTTTATTCAGTCCTTCGCAGTGAGGTCTTGGGAAGGGCTGTGCTCTATTCCTGCATCCAGTCTCTGGCATTGGCTCATCCCTTCACTGTGTTTACGATGTCTGCTGAAGGGAGGACAGTCAACAAAACCTGCTTAAAATCCCATAGCCATTATGTCAATAAACTCTGTCTCCACAAGAAACTTCAGCACCCTGTATAAAGTGAGTTTGTGGCTTCAAATGGAGCCGAAACAGCAAGCAAACGGTTTAACATTTGTGTTCATGTGCTGTGTTATAGTACTGTGCAAATCCTAATGGATTTGTGGAGCTGAATTGTCCTTGTTCCCTCGGACAGGCCCTGATGCCCAGCACAGCGTGGGCTGTCATTGTGAAGAACAGGGAACACAGGCTGGAGAAGGCAGGGCTGGTGAAGTCAGACAGTGGCTGCTCTCCCTCTGAAATTTGTGGATTAGAAATATTTGAAGAAGTGATACAGTATATTTTAAGCAACTCATGAAACATTGTTTAGAGGATTAAAACTTGGATGTTTAGTGTACAAAGAATAGGGGAAGGATTCTGGGAAAGCTGCAAGGCTCTTGGGAGGCAGCCAGTACCAGCCTGGCAGTTGTGCTTGTCTGTAATTATGCCAGCATTAGAGCTTTCATAAATCTTGGGGGGAAAGGAGCAGAGAGACTATTTCCAGGCTATTAACGCCAGAGTAATTAGAAATATCGGCCAGCCTCTCCAATTAGTGCCAATAGAAGCCGAAATACCAGCCAGTCTGAGTAATTCGAATACCAGGCGGTCTCTGAGCGGGTCTGGGGAATGTACAATACCAAGTCTGGAAGAACGATAGATACAATATCAGAATTGGTGCCGCTATAAAGTTGAAGATAACTTTGATGTTTGGCCATCTTTGTAAAGTTTTGCCCACCACTTGACATGCTGGAGTTTCTGTGGTCCTTTACTCTCCGTTCAGGCATTGTGCTACAGGTGAGGCTTTCTGGAGCTTCTCTTTTTAGGCAGACACCGCTGTACATTTATTTACTAATCACATGCTTAGCAATTGGTCACTCTGCTTCTCTTGGAGAAACAGCATAGGAAAACGATGCAAAAAATGCATTCTTGAGCATAAAATAAAAAGAGATTGAATGTTTTCAAATGCTTTAAAATAGTGAAGTCAGATCTTAAACTGTGAAAGAAAAAATAGTTCACAATAGAGTTTCCGTGGGGGGGGGGGAAAATTTGTTCTTAGTAGTCCTGCACTGATTAATGATTTTACTAAAACATAAGATTAGTAATTAGGTTTCGTATAGTCTGGATATTGAACAGGTTATCACTGAGCTAGGAAATACTGAGCCCTCTTATTTTTGTTGAAAATCATTTTTATCATATAACGGTATATCCAGGGATTTTAGGTTTGAAAAAGTGCTCTCACTTAGGAGGGACTTCAGGGTTTTCTTCCAGTTCCACCCCTGGATGTGGTTGAGCTGTGTGGTAATGTTGCAGCCAGAGCAGGTGGGTGATGTTAAAGGAGAGTGTAGGTAAAATCAAGTTCTAGAACAAATGTAGAATGGCACTGGGTGAATAAAAGTAGGCTATGGTTGTTTGCCGCGGTGCTGAATGTCCCTTCAGTGCCTCCGAATTGCCGTGCAGCGCTGGAGGTCTGCGTGGTTGTTTCTAGTTTGATGACCGCGTTTTGGAGATTTACTGCAAATGTTTTGTGGAGTTCTTGCCTCTGTGTTGGGATCTGAGTGGAAGGAGGTGGAAATTGGTAGAGGCCAGCAGGAAATGTGTGTCCCGCTTGGGCATTTTTGGAAATCTTGCCGTGACGAGCCAGCTTGTGCACCACTTTAAGCACACGTTTCTCAACGTTTTGTGATTTCCAGCAAATCCCTCTGCTCGTTGTGTGCTGCTTGCTCTGAACAGCCAGCTGGGTGCTCAGCCCGACACGGTTCTGTGTCACCCTGTGACCCTGCTGCCCTGCGGGGCTGTGCGGGACAGGGCCACGGCCAGAGAGCAGTGGCTGACAGCGGGCAGCGAGAGCCCTCTGCTGGGGTGAAGTGGTCCTGGAGGGCTGGTGAGCTGACGTGCAGCCTGGTGTGCACAAGCGTTGGTTGCAGGAATGCAGGAAACGTTGGTTCCTGAGATGAATTTCACAGCCAGCTTAGACACTTCTTGGTAAAGAAATAGGGTAAATTGCATTTCAAGTAAAGTGACAGAGGCTGTAAATACATCTCATGAAAATAAGGATCATCGCATGAAAAAAAGAGGAGGAATTGTTTATATACATTATTTTGGGGAGCATAGCTATGCTGCCAGTGACTTTGCAGAGGTTTTCTTGTTCGGTTGGTTGTTGTTTTTTTTGTGTGAAAGCATCTAATTCCAATATCATTGAACAGTTCTTCCTGGAATAAGAAACTCGTGGGTTTGTTTCATAGCTATCTGATTACAGACTATTCTCTTTCTAGGGAAAAAGGAACAGTGGTTTCAGAGAATGCTACTTCGGAAGCCAGAAGCATTGCAAGCTGACTAAGCTGTGTCCGGCTTCGGGTTACACCTTCCGGTTAGCAGCTCAGAATGACATCGGTACTAGGTGAGTTGCCCCGGGATGCACGCTTTATTGAGAAGTGATCGTTGAAGAGCTTAACTTGCAACAAAATTGTAAAGAGGGACCTCTGCTTTGTTTTGGTTTTGTTTTTTTCTGCTCTTGGTGATTTTGAGTTAAATATTTGATGTTTGGGCCGTTGTTCATGCTGTAGGGAATGTCACAGCTCCCCTGGTGGGATCATTCACCTCCCAGGAACTGCTCTTTACCTTCAGAATGATGAGGTTGGTCGAGGCAGATAGGCTCCTTTTGAGGTGTTAAATGGTGTTTTGTGGTCTATTTCTTATACAAAAAGAATACATCTGTTATGTGAAATTCCCGCTAGGGACCTCTGTGAACCAAGAAAAACAAGCAAGAGGAAGTTGAGTTACAGATTTTGAAAGGAATCTTGATGTATTTATTTTTCTGTTTTAAAGCAAAGCCCTTCTGTCTTTTTTCAGCAGTACAGTCCCTTCCTTCTTCAGGCCTGGCAGGGCTGGCTGATGGGGTGGGAAAGAGGGGTGCAAGAGCCAGGACCGAGGGGGGGTGGGCACTCCCAGGCGAGGTGGGTTTCAAGTTCTGCTTTTTGCCTTTGAGCTGATGCATTCAAACGAAGGTGATGAGGAGTCAGGCTTATGCCAGTCCTCAGGGGCCTCCTGGGAAGGCACTGGCTTAAAACACTGCACAGCAAGGGCCGGGGTGTACCCGAGAAGCATCATGCTGCAGGGGCTGTGCTCTCGTTTACTCCTTGAAGAAGGGCAGGCAAGGAAATGTTTAGCTGTGAAGAAGCTAAACACCCAGTGCTTTTATGTACTCATTTATTGTCCTTCTTAGCTAAACAGGATCTAAGAATTATTACAAGAAGGAAAGAAAAAGAGAAACAACTGGTGTACAACCATGTGCTTTACTGAGGGAAGTTGCTTTATTGTTCTGTCTTCCAAACCGTGAAGCTCCTTGCAATATATAACTCTTAAAAGTTAACTTTCTGTTCATGTTCCTGTGTCTTCCCTCTGAGATGTGCTGGGACTGTTCATGTTTGCAGAGTCCCTTTGCCAACTTCTTGCTAGCTCACCTCCCTCCCTATTTAAATAGTCCTTGAACTGTAGAGAGATGTGAGCAGGAGCTGCTAAGCGTAAAGGGAAGGGTCCTGCCCGATAACGGTGTCTGTGCAAAGTTCCCAGTTTTGGAATCTCTTCTCTTTGCCAGATTCCAGATTTTTTAAATATTATTGGACATGCTGTAGCCCTCCCCCCTTTTTGGGGGGGAGTTATTGAAGCGAGAGTGAACCTAGAAGTGTACTAATGGTTGCTAGCATGTTAATCTATGAGATAAGCACCAGCAGCACGTGGCTTGTTTTTTATAGACAGCACTCAAAATTGAGGCGTGCTCATGTCGCCTAACACTTCATATTTTAAGATGGTGTTGTAATGCTTGTGGATTTAACAATTTAGATGATTTTTTTTTCTTGTTTGGATGTTAGTTATAGGTGAGTTTATTTTAAACTGTTAGAATATTTCGACTCGTATACTTCAGTTATTTTAGAGAGAAGACTCAGAAAAGGAGATATGGCTTTTTGTGAGCATTGAATTCATGTGATGGTTGTTAAACAAAATAAATTTGTACTTTGGAAACAGATTTGAAAATTGCAGCAATGTTGCACTCAGCAGAGAGTTCCGATGAAGATTCACCAAAATCTTGCTGTTTTAAAATTTATTTTCAAATTTCCAGTGTACATAGTATAGTCTGCCTGGGGTCTTAGGAGAACTCTTCCCACACTTGTTCAACACAATTGCCTGTTGCATTTCGAGGCATTGTGTGCTGGGATTCAGACAAGATGAGAGCACGCATCTCCTCTGCTGCAGCTGTTCTCCCTGGTTGCAACCTGAGCTGCGTGAAAGAACATCATGCTCAGCTTAGAATTTGGGCAGGGGAGGTTGGAAAGGAGCAGAGCCAGCCTGGAGAGTAGGAAGGTGTCTGTGCCTGCACTAGGCAGCTCCTACGTGATGTTGACCATGCGTGGTCATGAATGGATAAGGTTTGCCTGCTTTCTTTGGAGGGGGATGTCTGAAGTAGTGAGGCTGGATTTGCTGAAGCACTTGGCTCCCAGAGCTGTAGCTTAAATAGAAGCTGTATTCTAAGTTTATAAAAGGGGGAAACTACATCTCAAATTCAACATCTGAAAGTTGAGAAGTTGGGCTTTATTTGCTGTGTTTTAGTTCCCTTTTGTTAAATCAGATTTTGCTCTACTTCATAGTTAATTGTAAGTTAACATTTCTGAGCCAATCAATTATTTTTCCTGATATTATTGTAACTAAATCCATAAAAATAACTATGAGGACACGTAATCTTGCATTTATTTCTATTTTAATTTTGACTTTTCCTTAACTTTGTGTGCTTATTTTTTCCACTTGGGCAATATTAATTAATAATATTGTCTGTATTTTTTGAAAATACTGTATATATATATGAATACACTGAGTTGGTTGGTTGTTTGTTTAATATTCCTCTCTCTCCTCTCTTCCTGTGCAGTGGGTACAGCCAGGAGGTGGTATGCTACACTGCAGGTAATATTCCTCAGACTCCTTCTGCACCAAGGCTTGTTCGAGCTGGTGTTACATGGGTTGCGTTGCAGTGGAATAAAGTCGAAGGATGTACACCAGAGGAGGTGATTTCCTACACCCTGGAAATTCAGGAAGAAGATAATGTAAGTGCTTTGTTACTGCAAAGTGAACTGAGTGGCTTGAACTGAGTTTCCATTTATTAGTCCAAGTTTATTGAGAATGTTGTGGATTGGTATTTGAGAGGGCTGTTCCAATTAATATTTTTGTAAGGGTTATGTGAGGACTCTTAAAACATTATGTAACAGAAAAAAAAAATAATAGAATGCCTTTTAGGAGTACTCAGTAGTTGGCAGGATGGAGATGTGCAATTTGTTCAACTCCACAACAGAACTTGGAATCCTTAGCTTAAGAATTAGCTAGAATTCTTATCTAAAAGTCTCTGTTGTCATGCATGATTCCATTACAAAGCTTCACAGGAGACTATAACCTATAGGGCAATTTGTCCTTAGATAGTCCTCCTTGTTCTGCTGGCTGCTATGCTTGCTTTATGTTGTTAACTTCTCTTACGTGTGATTGCTACTGTTCTTATGCTTATTTTTATAGCCAAATTGTATTATTCAGGTCAGTTGCACCATCCTTCTAGATGAACGTTACTGGGACCTAGTAGCCTAAAAAAAAAAAAAAAATAGCAAACAAAAAACCTTGATTGCGAAGCCATGTGATATATTTTCTAGCTGCACATTAATACAGAAAGCACTTACTGGAAAAGTGTTTATTTTTGTTTGTTTTTCTAGGATAGCGTGTTTCACCCAAAGTACACTGGAGAGGAGCAAGCCTGTACTGTGAAGAACCTCAGAAGAAGCACACAGTATAAATTCAGGGTAAAATCTTCTTCCTCTAGTCGTTGCATGGTATTTTCTGTGCTGAGCCTTTTTTCTCCAGGTGCTGTAGGGACCCCTTATTACCTACCACCTGCAAAACAGAGCGGTCAAATCCAAGTTCTGCCTGTGACATAAAGGGAGGTTGTCTGAAGGAAAAGGATGGTTAAGGGCTCTTCTGCAGCGCTGCTTTCGAATCCACAGACAGGTTGATACTGGGGCGAACTGGGTCTCTTCTTTGTGTCAGCAGCTTCACTCACATCTGACAGTACTGGGACCTTCCCTCATTGCACGCACATCCTTGTTAATAAGCAGTGGAACCTGGGGAAGGATCCCCAAAGCTGTGAAAATAAAAAACAAACACTAATATCACAGCACTGTTTTCAAACCAGCAGTGGGGGGGGGCACCTGGCTAATTCTAGGCTTGTCTTTGGGCTTGAGCAAAATAGTTGTTTGGCTCTTATGGGACTTTGGGTAACAGGGAAGTAAGGGTGGGGAGAGAGGGGTTCGTTTGTGCAAATCGGTGTCCACTTAGAGAGGAGATATCCTCCTAATGATCTTGTGGAAAATGGAGGTTTGCTCACGGAAGTGACAGTGGTAGTGTAATAGACCTGTGTGAAGGGGTTCACTGGGTATCTGGTGAGGGTTTGGCACAGAGGGGACATGGTACACTGCACATGAAAAGGTGCCGAAATTTCATTCTCTGAAGAATTTGGTTGATCAGTGTAAAGGGGGATCACCTGTTTCTAGTGAGGTTCCACAAAAAACAGTGCTGGTGTATATTGTTTGGTAGTTTTATCACCAACCTGAGAGCAAAGTTTCATTTCTGTTTCTGATAAGTAGGTGTGAAGATGAGGGACTCCAGGTTGGGGAAGCAGGGGCTTAGAAGAAGTGTTGTAGATCCCAGTTGAACAGTCAGTTTAATATGAATTTTCAGTTCCCACTGGGGTAGTGCAGGCTTTAGCTGTATAAATAAAGGAATTTGTAAGTTAAAAATGATCTGTATTAATTTTATATTTCAAACTGATCCCCTAGAGCTACTACTGAGATGTTTGTCCAGCTCATCTCTGGTATTTATGGTAGGATGTCTTAAACTGCAGAACGATTAGAGAAAAACTGAGACGATTATTTAATTGGAAAACGTGGCAATAAAAAATGCCAGGAAGAGTAGGGTTAGGGTAGCAGATCAACAGGAATGTCCACGGTGGACAAAACTTTCATAACTGTTTTTTCAGTTCAGCAGGCCAGAAGGGTAAATTCTCCATATGCAGAAAATCATGAGGCAGGAAAATTTGGTGAGGAACACTGAATTGGTGCTAGCTTTGATGACTTCTTTAAGGCCAGCATATAGGTTTAGACCTCAATTACTACTTTAGCCTTAAAAATTACAGATTGTTTTCCCCAGAAGAGAGGATAGCAGTGGCCATTCCTGAGAATAGCAGAGCTTCCCAAGTGGAAAAGTTCCTGCTAGCTTTTATTTACTCTTAGCAATTACAATAAATATTTTATTACTCATTTCCTTGGCAGCAGATTTGTGTCCCAGAGACTAGCATGAGCTAACACAGCTCTCGACAGGCACAAAGTGTTAGACCATTTGGGGTTTCTTGTATGATCCCGATCTGCTCTGTCTCCTGGCCGGGTCCTCAAGTCTTCTCTTAGCTTAGCAGCATTCTCACTGAGGACAGCAGGAGGTATTCCTGAGAATAAACAAAAGATTTTCAGCTGAGCAAGCTTACGTATGTGCACATCCTGCTAGCTTCGGAGACCGTAGAGCATGTATCTCGTTTGCCTGTCATACTACTGTGAGTTTTTGTCATGTGATTACTGATGCTCTGAAGTAATTTGCTTTAAATAAGAGTTTGAGATACCTCCAAAACAAAAATAGCATTGTTGTTGTTATCTTCATCTTCTGTGAGTGCATAACTTCAAGTTGCTATGTGATTTTTTTAAAGAGGAAAAGCAGTGCTGTTATCTTAAACTTACCGCAATCTGTTGCGGGTGGTGGGATTGAAATATCAATGTGGTTTTTAAAGAAGCAACGTTGACATCAGAGAGCTGTTTTTGCCATCCCACACCCTATTTTGGGATGGGACATGACTTGCAGTTTAATGATATTTGTGCAATTACTAAAGGAAGTCTTGTGCAGAACTGTCAGAAAACTGTCAGAGTAAACAATGTTAAATTTGTTGCATTTTTTTTTGTTTCAGCTGTTTGCTTCTAACGTGGAAGGAAAAAGTTCTCCAAGTGAAGTTCTGGTCTGCACAACAAGCCCCGACAGGCCAGGACCCCCAACCAGACCCGTTATTAGAGGGCCAATAACATCTCATGGCTTTAGTGTTAAGTGGGGTAAGCCAGCTCAGTTTGTTGTAGGAGATTTTGGGCCAGTCAGATGGTGAAAATTCAAATAAAATTCTGGAAATAGGTATTATGTATTTCACACTGCTTCTCAGTACACAACACTGAATCTATTTGGAGAGCTTGACAGCTTAATTGTTGGAATATTTTGGAAGGCATGTAAAAGCAGTTATGTTTTAAGAATCAGAATTATTGTGCTTTTTTTAAACTAATTAACTTGGGCTTTTAATCAAGTGCTTATTCAGGCTTCTTGCTTCGTGTCTCGTTGCAGATGGATGCTGCTTATCGCTCCAGCTGCTCCCTTTATCAATGGGACAAGCACCCATATCGCTTCTTTTTCAGTGCTATTTCCTTGTGTTTTGTCTTTGCCATCCTTATGGTTAGCCAGCCACCTTATTCTAACTCATTCTGAAAATTAAACTGCTACCCACCTCTTCTATAAATTCCTTGGTGTAGTTCGTATGGGGGAGTTAGATTGTGGAGAAGCAGCAGCAGATTCAGAAACAGTTTCTGTAACCTTTTTTGTTATGTTTCACTCCTAATCTTGATTTACTAACAGCTTGCCTTGTGTTTTTTCAGATCCTCCACAAGATAATGGTGGTTCAGAAATTCTGAAGTATCTCTTAGAGATTTCTCAAGGAAGTCCGGAAGGTAAACCTGAAACAAGTTTTCTCAACTTCAATCTGTTCTGACTACTATAAAGAAGTACTGACCCTCTTGGCAGATACAATTGAAACTGTTTCATAGTTGCAGACTTAAAATTTACAGGATTCCTGGGGAAGTTTTGTTTGTTTTTTGTTTTTAAGTATGCTCTTTTTCTCCAAGACAAGTGGAATTTTAGGTTTATAGGACTGAACCTACTGTTACATATTTAAAATATTTAGAAGCAGAAACAATATTCATAGAAATGTTAAAATGAATGACTTTCCTGAAATAAACGGTATGTGGCCTTATGGATTTTCTTTTCTCCTGGACAATAATAAACTTGTTGCATTGTACTTCTCTAAACTTGGATACTTATTTTCTAGCAAATCAATGGGAAGTGGCATATAGTGGATCAGCTACAGAATATACCTGTACTCACTTGAAACCAGGCACTTTGTATAAAGTCCGGGCATGCTGTATCAGCACTGGCGGACACAGTCAGGTAGGTATTATTTCAGTTTTATGCTTCTCGTATTGTTATATTTTTTGGAGATTTATCTGCTATATGTGATAAGTGATTCCTGCATTAAAAAGAAGGTGAATATTTTTCATGTAGCATAAGAAAGCTATGCTGATTGCAGTTAGTGTTTTACTGCAAGTTGCTGAATTTCTGAAGATTTCTATGTTCATCTGATGATTTTTAGTCAAATTGTAATTTAGCGTGGCTTGCTTTCCTCAGAACCAATCTGTAGATATTTATACTTAGTCTAGAAAAGACCGTGTTGTTTGTCTGGTCTGACCACTTGCTTGAGAAAGGCCACAGGCTCTCGTCTGTGTGAGCCTGCACTGACCGAAGCTGGTGGCTGAAGATGTAGTAGGGGTAATCAGCTTTCATGTGGCTGAGCTGCTCTTCAGATTTTTAGGTTCAGTTTGCAGCCACTGATTCCTGTCATTCCCTTCTTTGATTTAAAATCCTTTCAGTACCTACACTTTTATTATTTCTGCTTTGATTTTTTTTGTTATGTTTGAGTACATTAGGGCTTGATACTATTTTAGAAACTAGGAAAATTAAAAGGAAGAGCCCTACAAAATTAGCCAACAAAATCTCTGTGCTACAGTTTTGAGAAGGCTAATGGAAGAACTCCGTTAATTGCACTTGTAAGAAACATGCTTGATGGCATTGCCTGTCCTTTATTGTTTATGTCAATTTCTAATAAACAGTTGTTGTAGAAAGTTTTTTCTTTATCTCTTTCTAATCATGGCTCACTTCGTGGGTGCTAGCTGCACCACAGAGCTAACTTCGCTCCTCTTCTCTTCCAGTGCTCTGAAAGTTTACCTGTCCGTACGCTGAGTGTTGCACCAGGTCGCTGCTGGCCGCCGAGAGTTTTAGGGAAGCCGAAGCACAAAGAAGTTCAGCTACAATGGGGTAAGCCATTGGAGCTTGTCACTATGGAATAGTTTTGAGAATCTGGGGTTGGCATTTAAACCCTGATTCAAAATCTAACAAACACAATTCATTGTGTACCAGTAATTTTGCAAAGGACTTGGATGGGACTGTAAACTGTCAGAAATGCACATTTTTCAGCATAGAAGGTACATGCCAGTGTGCAACAGATTTTTTTTCTTTCCTATAATAATCTTGCAGTGTCAGAGATTTTTTGTATGATCAATCTTAGAGCAGCACCATTTCTAGCTGACAAATATATTCAGTCCAGTATAAAAAAAATCCCTTGTGCATCCAAGATACCATGTTGTTTCCTAGAAGGTCATACCTTATGCTGGAGCACTGCTTTTCAGAACCCCAGGCAGGTTGATTCTGCGGTATGGTCTTATGATATAACATGGAAATATTACCAAATACATGGCCTTCATGGTGGAAAAGGTGCCTATAGCAAACCAAATACAGGCACAGGAAACAAATTCATTTTGCAAAAAGCTGTTATTCCAAGTGAAGCTCAGGGTTTAGATCATTGTACAGAGATTTAGAATCTCATAAATGTTAGCAGTGTGACTAATAAAGTTTGAGAATGGCAGTTGTTTATATTTTTATTAGGTGTTAGTGGAGCTTTGCCAGAAATCCTGTGCATAAGTAGTAGTTTTGGAGTGTACGTGACCCTCGCTACCTTGTGTCCAACAGCAGCCAGCAGCCAAGATTAGGTCAGAGAGACACTGTGTGCCTCATAATTTCCCTCTGACCCAGCAGGAATGTATTCAGTGCTAGTCCCATTCTTTGTGCAGAGGCAAAAAACAGTCCTTCAGAAGAGGATGGTCTGCTTAAAAAGTGGCTAGGCACATTCTGGTAGTGAGCACAGCTTCCCAGGGTGAAAGATCATTGCCTTGAGAGTCTTCCATGTGCCAGTCTGACCTGTGAATGTTCACGGTTAAGGGTAATTTCATTCATTTGCTTTAAAAATGTTGGTCATATGCATGGTGGGCATATTGCAGGTAAGGCATCTATCAAAGAAGAAAACCGTTGCTCATAGTGTACGTGTATGTATTGTGTGTGTGTGTGCATCAGTGATATTTGAAGTAGAAAAATCTTCCTGGCATATGCCGTTACGTTGTCAATGAAGTACATGTTTTCCTTCTAGATGTGCCTCCGTCAGAAAGCAGCTGTCCCATCTCAGAGTACAGTGTAGAAATGACAGATCCAGAAGAAGTTGTTTCTGAAGTGTACCATGGTCCTGATCTGGAGTGCACAGTCAGCAACCTTCTCCCCGGAGCGACGTACCGGTTCAGAGTGAGAGCTCTGAACGATGGCGGGGTATGTTCAGAGTGCTGCGTTGTGGCTTTTTCTCACTGGAGGTGGTGAACTGCCAGAGATGTGCTGTTCTGGGCAATGACTGCTTTAGTGCTGATGGTCCGAAAGATGAAGGTGAGATAGGCAGGAGAAAATAAAGTGAGAAATGCTTAAAAGAACTTTTGAGGAAGAGCTGTGGTTTTGAATCTAGTACTCTCCTGAAATAAATTTCGGGTATGAACATGATTTGCCTCGTCAAAGTCAACTGGACCTAAACATTCAAAAACCCTGCTAACAGTCATTTCTGCTTACTGGAATGAATCTTTTTACACCTTTTCTACTGCATCCCTTCTATTTTTTGTTCCAAGTCTTAACTGTGTAAAAACGAACAATGGAATTTCAGTCAGGTATTGATATACTTTGAGAAAAACGTAATTTCTTGATTAAGTTCTGCATTCTTAATGATGTTTTTTTAATTGAAAACAGAAACCAACACATGACTTCTAGGTTTGATGATTTTTATTTTTTATTACATTGAGTTTCTTGTAAATTATGCCATCCTAAAGATATTCCAAATGCCTTTCTCCATCCTGTTACATAAAGAAAATAGCAGGAGTCAATACGTGAGTTTTTTGAAGTGTGCATTGTTGGTGATTCAAACAAAGCAGTCAGTGCTAGCTTTCCTTGCTAGCACAGATACTGACACATGCCTGGTAAGAGATTTTCTGGAACAACAATTTTTGTCCTGTTCAGCCTTCATAATGACTCATTTTTCCATACTTATTAGCATTCCATTCCAAAGTAAGTAAATATCAGTGCTGTTCGTCTAGTCGCTTATGGTTAGGTTCCTTTGTTCTGGAGAATGGTTTCTAACCAGCTTGGGGATGTTCTGAACAAAATCCATGGTCCCACTCACAGGTTTTCACAGGCAGACAGTGCTGCACAGGACTGGTGCAGCCTCCTCAGACCTCAGCTTTCCTCACCTTGTGAGCTTGCAGTACTTCACGTGGTCTAACGCTGTGCTCTGATATTTGGTGCTGAGTGTTGGAAGCTCAGTTTAGCTTTGAGTTTATGGCATTGAGAAAGCTCTTTTGTGCTCTTCCTGAAAAGCCTTTGGGGAATGTGAGACAGATGTACGTTTATGTAGTAATGCACAGACACCTTGTTCCCCCCTAGTATGGGCCGTATTCGGAAGCTGCAGAAGTCACCACGGCAGCAGGACCGCCCGGGCAGTGCAGAGCACCTTCCCTGTCCTTCCTGTGTGACACACGTGTACTTGTAAGCTGGGAGGTAGGTCATGTGCCCTTGTTTAATTTCTGTTTTCCTTACCCAAACTAATGTGGTCACTGCACACTTCAAAACTAGCTCAAGAGCTATTAACTGGTTTAGACCAATTTTTGCAAGAAAATTGCATGCAGAAACTCTTGCAGAAAGCCATCTGCCCTTCTTTTTGAAGAGTTGCATAAAGTAGATCATGAGTTGTCTGGACTGGCGTTCAGACACAGGACCTCCTACACTGGCGTCAGATGGTGGAGAGTTGGTCTGTCTGAAGTGTGCTCTGCAGGCTTCTAGCATGTCAGAATGTCCTGGGGTGGAATCGTGAAGGCAAATATTTGATTTTGGATGAAGCTGGAGTCTCTGATATGAAATGAACTCTGCACAAATGCTTACAATCTAGCTTTTCCTCAAAAATTGTTTGTCTCTTCTGCAAATATTTACTTTTATTTTAGTTTGTATGCATTTTTCTCTGTTCTTCACAATCTTGGACTTAGGATTCTTTAAGTAAGTCTTAGCTGTTACACATAAGTGTTGGTTGGTGTCATTGAAAAATTTTATGTAATTAAGGCAGAAAGGAAAGGATGTTGTCAGAAATAAAGCTGTGATACACAACAGCGAGGCTGTAATTCTGCCACATGCCTTCTCTTAAAACCTAGCACCTCTTCCGCCCTGCATCTCGCTGTTTCCCTCCACAAAAGGATGCCCCTGTTGAGAAAGTAGTTACTGATGTTCCTGAGATGCTGAAATAAATTAATTGTGCTAACAACATATCTAAACACAAGCATAATCCAAGTTCAGTTTTGTAATGAAACAGGTGCATTTGATGCAGTTTTGGGGATGTTTTGTTTATATTTCTTGTGATGTTCTGTGATTGCAAGATAGAAGTGGCACTGAGCTTTTAAGTGTTAACCTTTAAACATTTTCTTAAGGCTCTGTCTCTGTTAGCTGATAAAAGAAAGGAGAATCAACAGAGGACTCTGGAGTTTTTTGTCTGGCTGCAGAGCACACTGTGCTGTTCTACACATTGTTTTCAAACTGTGGCTTTTAGAGTAGTTCTCAGTTAAGCTGGTCATACTTTTATTACAGAAAATTGCTAGTGCTGAGGTTGTCTTTTTTGGTTACCTCTCGTGTTTCCCAGGCTTAGCAGTTCCCAGTGCTCCTAGTAAAACAGCTGGAAGCGCAGAGACAGAGCTATTGAGCCCTGGGTGTGTGTTCAGGGTGGTCACTGTGGCATGCAGCGGTGCTCTGTATCCTTTTATTGGAAAGCAGACCGCTACAGTGGAAGTTTCATGTGTTGTTCTGCTCAGCCCACCGCCTGTGTTTATTTTCCATGTGACAGACAGCCAGACTGACAAGATTGCAGTTGCTCAACTGGATGACTGCTCAATAATCTCACAGTTGCTATCAACAGTTAACACAGTTGCACAGTTGCTATGCTTTTTTTTTCATGCAAACTCCAGTATTTGTTCCATGTTCCCACAGGCTTCAGAATGATAAAGGAGTTGCTGAGGCTATATGGATCCAGAATGAGTCTTTCTGTAGACGTTGATGTACCCAGGTCCACCCTCCCCTATCCCATATGCTGTGCGTTAGCTTGATGGCTGACTCTCACAGAATACCTCGGACAAGCTGCCTCGCTTGTTGAGGCTGATGTTTTCTCGGTAGCATGAATAACTGCTTCAGGCTTGAAGGTCATCTCTTCCAGAGATGTTTTGCCCACTCGACTAGATTGATGCTTTTTTGCATTCTCCACAGCTGTGCTTCTGCCAAGCCAGTGGAGAGACAGTTTATTGCTGAGTGCTGTGATGAAAAGTGAAGTAGCTGCATACACTTTCTCATTTCTGTGAATTTCTTTCAGGTGAATTTTGTGCAGAATTAGACTGTTTCGGTAACCTATTAGGGAACTCTAATTCAATGTGCTTCAATTTGCAGCAGTAGCAGTGTGTTACTTTCAAAACAAGATAATTTTGTCAGGTACTTTATTCCTTACCCAGATTTACAGTGCTCGTTTCTGAGTGAAATGACATAAATATTTGTGTTGCAGAGTCCTGAATGTTCTGGTGCTGGCATCTCTGAATACAGATTAGAGTGGGGAGAAGACGAGGAGTCCCTCAAACTTGCGTATAGCGGCACAGAAACCTGTTTTGAAATCGGCGAGCTGTCAGCAGCAGTGCAGTACTGCTGTAGGCTACAGGTATGGGAGTTGCACATTTTTCCATGCATTGCAGTTTAAGATGTAAACACAATTACCTGCTGCCGTGTTTTTTCTCTTTTATCATTAGCCACTATAAAGCTAGGTGTTGTGTAAGTCAGGAGCAATGTTCATTTATTTTAAATAATGTAGGCTGTTGTCATATATCTACGCTGTTGAAAGTGATAAACGTGGGAGTAGTTATAACTTTTAGCTTGTGAAAATTGCCTTCATGTCTCATGTTCTTTGTTTTCAGTGAATAATACTTACAACAGCCACCTTGCCCTCTGATGTAAAAACATTATGGTCATGTTTTAGATGATTTTTAAAAAAAGAAAATTCTTGGTAATGATATGTAAACAACACTTACCTCCCAAATGGATGTTGAAGGTTCCCTTAGCTTAAATAATAAACTCCAACATCTGTTTCATTTATCAAATAAAGCAGCTGAATAGATTCTTATGTACATAGAAGGCTGTAGCTGCAAAAAGGTGAGTCCTCATCCATGCCGTTTTATCTTGGATCTGCAAGGTCGGATCTCACAGAGTCTCTATATGATCTCTATTTCATTGATCTTTTTCTCTACTCTTATTTAAGTAAAAAGTAACTTTTAGAATATACTGTATACATATATTATATTAAAAAAAAAATACAGTGCTCTTTTCTTCATGATGTCTACTGAAAAATAAATGGAGAGTAAAGTGGGAGTAAAAATACTTTTGCACAAGATTCTGTACCACAAGGTTTATTTGTACATTAAGATAGAACCAACAGTAAATCCAACCAAAAGTTCATGTACCCACCCAGCTGGCAGTGGGCCGGACCACCCAGGGTCATTCCTTTGATCAAGGACAACATGCTTCTGTCAAGTGGTTCCTTCTAAATTTTTTTTTTTTAACAGGAGGTTGAATTTTTTTTTAGGAAGTAGCTTTTGAGCAGTTGGCCAGTGGCCAAGGAGCAAGGGTCTCACACCTCTGAGTACACTCAACTATGCTTTGTGACTGTGTCATAACTGGCCCTATACCTTGCACTGGCTGTGTTGGGGAAAGGAATTGAAAGAACGTGTATGGGTGGCTTGGAAGTCAGAGCCAAAAAGTGCATCTGTTTGCACAAGAGGGAAAGAATTCAGAGCCCACTGGGCAGGGAGGAGACCAGGAGACCTCTTCTGCGGTGAATTGGAGGGAACTCGAGGAGATTTTAATGTTAAAAATGGAAACAGGCAGCTGTATAGAATCTTTGATTTCGTGTGAACATTCATTTTAAATTACCTGCTCCAAAAATGTTGCACACATCTACCTAGATTTTAACACGGCCGATCTAATTTCTTCCAATAGACTGAAGCTAAATGAAATGCACAACAGCACTAAGGTGTGTTACTGGAAGCCATCAGTGACCCATGCGTTGCTTTCGAGAGGGCTTCGTCCTGCAGATGCAGTCCCTGTTATATGGAGATGCATGTCTGAGAACCCACGGTATAAGATACACTGGGACATTTTAGCAATTACAAGAAAAAAAAAAAAGTATGTGTTGCAGACGAAGGAGGAGAGCTGAACTGTGTCAGAAATTTCCTTTTTTTTTTTTTTTCAGTGGTGAGAATAATAGTTCTTTTTCATGTCTGTTAGCAGCTTTAGCAGAAAAAAATTTTGTCACTTTTGAAAAGTGAAGATTTCCCAGACTACTTCTACTCTGCCTTCTAATAAGCATGCAACAGTGCTATCTCAATCTACAGTAACCCAATAAAAAGAGGGAATTGAGGAATTGGCCATACAGATCTTCAGGGCAGACAATTTGTCTTTAATGTTGCTCAACTTTTTTTCCTGTAATGAATATTCCTGAAAACAATTCTGACATCTGCAGAGGGGAATATTGTGCCATTTAGGTGCAGGGAAGCATCTAGGAAGCAAAGAAGAATGAAATTCCCATCAGTTATGATGATGAGGTTGTCCAATAAAGCAGTTAAAAGCACCACTAAAAATCAATTGCTTGGAGCAAGACACAGATTGCCAAACACTGGTTTAAGGCTCACTTTTAAGGGCTATAGGAGTGCTTCACTAAATAGAAGATGTCCCTCGAGCAGGATTTGTTTTGAAGGGCTCTTTAAAGGATGACAAATCTAACTTTATTATCTCTTCCTTCAATTGAACAAAATGCCTCCTGGAAAAACAGGGCATGGCTTTGTATTTGTACTATGCATAGCCGGAAAAACATATTCACTACAGCTCAGCGTAGGCAAAGAATCAAACGAGTTTGACACGTCCTTGCCGTCATAGTCCTACTGGCAAGGCTGTAAACACAGGTTTTCCAAGTTAATTGTAATCTTTTCAGAGAATCTGGACTCACTTCCACAGGTGCTAAGGAAGTACGGTTCTGGGACGTGCCAGAAGCTGCTTTGGAAGGCCTGCATCTTTTGCTGTAGCCCAGACTGCACCACAGCATCCTGTCCTGGGCTCCCTGTGTACCTTGTGGGCTAGCAGCTTCCCGGGCTGTGCCAGGAGGAGCAGGGCTGGCAGATGGGCAGGAGGTGGTATCGCCAGCACTGGCCATTTGTTGGTCTCTGGAGTGCTGAATCCAGTGTTGCTCCAAGGAGGAGGTTGGAAAGGGTTGAGGCAGGATATAGAGAAGAAAAGGTTATCACTGTGAGAGCAGTGAAGGATTTTAAAGGTGGTCCAGAGAGGCTCCTTGGAATCTCCATCCGTGGAATTTTTCAGGTCCCAAGCCTGAGCAACCTGATATTCAGCTTTGAGCCTGCTTTGAGCATTAATGCTTATCATTAATGAGCAGAAGTGGGCCAGAGTTTGAAGCTTGGCTTCCAATGGGATCCTAGATCTATAAATCAAGGTAAGAAGCTTGGTAATTGGTCTCCTCTTGTGGAAAACACTGAGCTATGTACTTTGGTTGTAGCTTGGTAGTGATCTCCTGGGGAAATCTGAGTCATAGGCTTAATGCCATGCTGGGTTTGTATATCCTCAACCCAGAAACTTTTAGCGTGGGATCAGCTACTCATTGTCTGAGTGAGGAACCCGTGTAGCTCTCAGCAAGCCAAATGCCCCCTACACCTAGGGATACCCTGCTCTCATAAGGTACGTGATGCTGCACTCTGCAGAGCACTGAGGTTTTTGTACAGGGCAGCCTGATAATTTTGGGTAGCCAGTTTGCTGGACGCCTCGTTCTCGCCTGTCAGTGGCAGCGTGCTCACTGTGTCCTCTTTCTAAACAAAGTTTGCTGCTGCTGAAAACTGTGAAGTTTGATTAAATAGCTGCTAGGGATATGATAAATGTTCTTTAATTTGTCTGAGTGACACTTCCAAGTAACAAAAGAAGATATTAATTAATACAGGTAGAGGGGTGTGAGTCGTTCTTTGGAGAATAAGCCAATAAGAATCAGGCTGCACAGTTCACGATTAAAAACTTGATAGGCATGTGAAAGGGAACATTTCTATCAAAATGTTTTCCCACACAGGCTGTTAACCAGGCAGGAGCTGGAGCCTACAGTGAACTGGTAACCTGCAGAATCCCCGCGTCTGTGCCAGATGCAGTCTCTACCCTCTCCGTGCTGGAGGACGAGCACATGGATGCCTGTCAGCTCTCACCCTCTGCGTGCCTTCTGTTGAACTGGGAGGAGCCATGCAATAACGGAGCTGAGATTACTTCGTACAACATTGACCTTGGTGACGTCGCCATCCCCGTAGGAAATGTTACCAGTTACGTGATTCGCGATTTGCTTCCGGAAACCTCGTACCGGTGAGTACAATTTTTTGTTGTGGTTTAGAGCATTCAGGATGAGATTACAAGGTTTAATTTTACATGCAAAATGTTAATGGCATGTGGAGGGAGTAAAATAAACTAGTGAGCCTAGAAATCTGCAGTACCTTTATGGAATGAATTGCAGTAGTTCTGGTTCAAATACTGCTTCTCCCCGCCCTCCTCTTTCCTCTTCATCCTCTCCTGTTGTCCCCGACCTCTCCTCTTCAAGTTGCTCTGCTACAGTAAGGCTACTCCAGTAGGTAAATAAATCCCCAAATAGGAGAGAACTAAAATTAAGAGTACAGCTTCTCTTTCTTTTTCCAAATTCTTAGCAGTACTGTTACAAGGGTCTATTATTAAATATGTTGATCTCTGTGAGGAGATAACAATTTGCACACAGTTAACATTTATTTATATGGCTTTAGCTATTTTTCATTACTGGCATATGGAAACTAATTGAAAGATAACCCGAGTATAAAACAATTTCTTGCTAATGGTTTGGTTTCTAAATTTCTAAGTTACATTGCAAAAATGTCATCATTATTTTAATGCTCAAGTTTATACATTATTTTTCCCTAATGCAAACTGAAATTAAGAAAAGGTTCCATGCAGGCAATGAACAGCAATACAACAGAAGATGTGGCAAGAGAAATCCTGTTTTAAGTACTATTGTAATAAAAACTGAAATCTGATTGCACAGCTGTAAAATTAGCTGTAGAAATTAAAATTACCTGTAAAATTTAGCTGTAAAATGGCACAGAACTACTCAGACATTTTTCTTTGCCAGCAAGAAACCTCTTGTTCCCGCCTTGTGTTTTTCCCCCCACTTTTGTGCCAGCAAAGCCTTATTCCTGACTGGGAAAACTGCTCTTGGTTAAAACTATCCATGTTGGCTTTTTGTTTTTTACCTTGTAAATGGGTAGAGAGAAGGGAAGGGGTAAAAGAGGACAGAGGCACCTCTTCTAGCCTGTTTGCTGGCCTGAGCAAGGATAAGGTGTTTGTGAAGATACAGCACATGAGTAAGGCTGCACAACAGCTGGAGGCAGTTCAGGTTGCTGTTGTTATGCCTCTGACCTCCCTCCACCTCCATGTTCTCCTGCTTCTCTCACTGGTGCTTATGGGATCTTACTCTGAGCCAGACCAGAGGACTCAACTTACTGAGGACTAATCAAAAACTTGATGCAGCTGGGAAGAAGCTGAACAGTTTGCTTATTGACTGGCCACCCACCCGTGGAACTGCAGCATCTTTGGGTATCATCTTTGGCAGTACATCTTGTACACCTGGTTTCTCCTCTTAAGTTCGAGGAAGAGTCAAAAGAGCTGTGAGCAACACAGTCAAACAGCCAGAGTAGAGTGTCTAAGTTCTTCACAGAAGTCTTTGTTCTTCAGTCTCTTCTTTAGGTGGTTCCTGGTTGTCTACAGCTTTGTTTGGGAAACCATCCTTGTCTCCAGAGCCTGGAAATGGAGACACAGAATGACGTGATGGGCAGGACATCACTCTGCTTTCTGATTAGGATGCAGCTTTGTCCCTGAAGCTCTTGGTCTTGCTGCCGTAAAAAGTGGCCTTATGCTGAGATAATAATGGATTTTTTTTTTTTTTTCATTCTTATTTCTTTAATTTCTAAAAAACACCGTATTAAATGACATATTTGTAGTCAGGGAGTCTGGCTGTCTCTGATCCAAACAAAAAGGCTAAAGCTAAAGCATGAGCATTAACTCTGCAACTGTTCTAAATATTGTTGTAAGACTGAGTTCCTACCTAAAAGAAAACATTGTGTGAAGAGCACAAACCAGTAGCTGACTAATCAGAAGCAATACTCTTTGAAAGCTATTTTCTTTAATAAAACAAGAGAAAGACCCTCCCAATTCTTGCATCTTGTGTCTGCCAGGGAAGACAAGCGACTGCAGTTGAGTTGCACCTTATGCAGCACCATCTGTAGTTTGAAGGACTTCTCTGCTAATAAAAATATATATGCCAAAGTATTTTTGCTATCAATTGTTAACTCTTTCACTGCTACTTCTTCGTTAAGTCTGTTTATACCCATCTTCTATTCAGTGAACAGCTGTGCCCTCAGAAATGTGTCCCCGAGAAAAGCATCCCTTTGTACGTGTCCTCTCTAGTCCTCTGTGTGCTGCAGGGCCCAGGGACCACGTAAGAAGGAAAAGGTTGATAGCTTCGGTTAACCTGTGCATGGCTTCCTGTGAGCTGCTCCGAAGCACAATTACAGTAATAGAAGATGGAGTGAAATGTGATGGCAAGACCATGGGAAGCCACTGATGATTCTGCTGTATTAAGAAAGCAAAGGTGGAATGTTTTTGAAAGGCAGACATAGAAAGAGCTTTTACTACGGGCACCGGTCAGTTGCTGTTGGAGACCCGGCCCATGTATTTCCTTTCAACACGTTTATCAGGCTGTTTTCTGCAAGTTGTTGGACTGGGGATTTTAGCCCTCCATGATGTAATCAGGGTATTTCAGAACATCACTGATCTCATTCTCTAAATTTCTTCACCAACAGTTTTTCTTTTGTGTCAGCTTTGTTTAAGTTCACTAGCTCTTCTCTCTCTCAAGTGTTTATTCCCTGCTGTGTCTAAAAGCAGTGAATGTGTTTTCTTCCAGGCTTTATTTTTCCTAGACGAAACAAGCCAAACACTACTGGTTTTGAGACTATGAAATCTCTTGCCAAAGTTTCAGCAGTTTGAAGTTAGCAGAGGGCTTAGATGCTTAAGTTGCATTGAAATTCCACTCTCAAAGCTTTTGTTTGTGAGAACCCCAAACTTGAAAAGCAAATCTTGGTTGGTTTGAATCCGCCAAAGCAAGAATTTGGAAAGGAACATTGTTTTGAATAGCTCTGTGATTCCACAGTATGTCCACATGTGCCCGCCCCGTTGGGCTTGTTGGCTTGGGCCTGGCCTTGCTCTGCAGTATCCATCGAGTGGGACGGCCAACCATGCACTACACGAGTACGCGCAGAGCAAGCTCAGGGCTCCTTGCAAACAAAACACATTCAAGGCATGAGGAGCTGGGGCATGCCTCTGCTCACGGCCAGGCTGGGGCTGGTTTCAAGAGGACTTCTCCAGTGTCAGGCACCAGCACTGTGTTTGCAATAAGCAGATGCCTCACAAAAACACTCTGTAAATGCCACCGCTGGTGAGCGGGCCAGCTGCAGAAATATGTCCGAGTTCTGCAGTCTTTCTGTTTTATGGGCACAGTCTTGAAGCTCTGGAAGCTCTGGTTATAGTGCAGTAAGAGTTGGACTGGTTTTCTCTGAACTGATCTAACTAGAAGTGAATAAATAAATATTCTACAATATGTAAGTATTTGACAGTAATGGAAATATCAGTTTTCTGTTACACTCTGTTCCCAAGCTTTGCTCTACATTTTCCATAGTTACTTGTGTTGCACTGTTGAGACACTTCACTGCAAAACAACAACATATTTTTTAAAGAGTGCTTGTTTTTCTCTGAAGTTACATAGTTTACAGAGGCGTAGGAGCCTTATTAAATTTTAATTGCAACACTTAATTCTTATTGTGTTTAGGAAAACAAGTTCCCGACATTTTTGATTTCTAAACTGTATCAAGGGGAAGATCTTCCAGCATGAGAAGAATGCAGATGGATGCTCGAGTTAGCAATGCCTCAGCGAGTTATAAAACAGAATCTGTGCTTCAGAGTATGAACCTAAGTCCTGCTCCAGCTCCAGAAGAGTGCAGTCTGAGGGAGACCTGTGGGGCTGGCTTGTAAGATCGCTGTCCTGTGCGGTCAGGCTGATGGCAGGGGTGGACCAAGCTGCAGCTCCTCCCTTTTGAAGTCCTGCAGGTTCTCAGACACACGTATTGCAGCTGGTGGCATTCTGCTTATGGGAACTGTTGAATCAAACTCTTCACATGTCACGCACTGTAAGATTAATTCAGAAGTGATTTTTGAGTTTGCTGGAATACTATACAAAGAATTGTGTGCCCAAACTGAAAATAACATCCTCTTTAGTGTGTTTATTTTCCTGAGTCAAGAATCTTACAGGATATAATGGGCTGTTAAAGGTCTTTTAATGGTTTCTAAATTTACTTTGTTCGATTTACTTATTTTTACTGTCTATAAGATGCAGTGGGAAACTGTGAGAATGAATATAAATATTATTGGGGTGGGCCCTGCAAAATATATTGCTTAAATTTTCAAAAAAATGACTTTCAAGTTGTGATTGTCAGATTTTAAAGCAGCCTTTCCAAGACTGTTTTGGGTACTCTTAAGTTAATTAATGACAGAAATCTTTAGTGAAGAAGTTTGAAGAATGTGCAGTTGAAGAACTGCAGATTTTTCTACAAATGTATGTACTTAATTTCACATAAAAATAGAGTTGTTAATCAGAAGCTGATTTTCCCAATAGTGTTTGTATAAGCAGTAATTGTTTTCTGCTGAATTGTGGAAGTTACCAAGCCCACCGAGGCCGTGCCACGCAGCTGTAGGAGCTCCCAGCATCCCAGGTTGGGCAGAGCCACCTCTCCCACCTACCATGTGCTCTTCCTCCTCCTCCAGGTGCTCCTCTCTTCTCCCCTTCTTCCTCCTGCCCCAATGTCCTCCCTGTGGACATTTTTGAAGTCTAACATCCACTGAGGAAGTGCTGCTGTGCTTCAGAGGGAGGTGAGAGCTGGGTTGGGGTTAGATTGCCATGAGCACAGGAAACCAAAACTGTTTTCTTGTGTCTGATGAAGCTCAGGACCTGGGAGCAGTAGTGGCAGTGTACAGAGAATTTTATGGTGGCATAATCAGCAGAAGTAGGCTAACCACATCCAGCCATGGTGGGGGCAGATAAATCAGTTATTGCCTTCCCTGTATCGCCATTCATCAGGAAAGATGCCTTTCTCTATTTTAAGGCTTGGGTTTTCATCAGTCTCACCATGCTCCTAAGTCAGAAGGGGTGGGTGGGTGAGTGGGAGCTTGTTTGTGTGCGTCAGAAGGTGGGAGCAGGATCACAGGAACACCACGCAGCTGACGACAGCAGCACAAGTGAGACAAGAGGAAGAGACACATTTTTACAGTGTGCGAATACCTGGCAAAGGGAGGACCAGTGAATGCAGCTGTTTGTGCTCACGTCATAAAAGCACATCTGCCAACCTGTGGGTGAGAAATGTGGTGTGGAATTTGAGAGGGATTCGTTTCAATCGCTCCTCACTTTCAGATGCGATAACTGCTGCCTGGAAATGAGTTGGTGACGATGCTTGAGGACGGGTGGTGAGACTTTGGATAATACAAAATAAAACAAAAAGTAGGTTCTGTTCTCTAGAGCATGTTGGTGTAATCAGTGTGCAAAAAGGTAGCAGTGTTTTGTCATGTTGCTGTTACTGGTTTTGTGCATATGCCAACAGGTGACCTGCCAGAATGGAGTGAAACTTCAGGCAATTTTCACAATTTTTACTGAAAAGACTATTAAATATTCATGTAATGATGTAATGACTGTTCTGAAGCAAGCCAATAACATAATATGAAAAAAGATCAATGTCTATATGAACTGTACTTCTAAAGATACTAGAGAAGCCTTTTTTCTTTTTCCTGCAAAAACGTGCTTGCAGCCATTGGAGAGAAGTCCCGCACTAGACCTTTCTTCCCGCTGTTTTCCTCCTGTTCTGGAGGAGGCGGATGGACTCACTGCTGTATAGCATCATAAGGTGGTCAGCACGTATTTCCTGAAGCTCAGAGGAGGATTAAAAGGAAAATGCAGCTCAACGCTTTCCCTTCTCAGGCAGCCAAGCAATGCATTGCCCTGGTTAACGGCCAGCTCAGTGAGCTGAGGTTTAACCACACTCTTACACGTGGCTGTTTAAACACTGTGAATTCTTACAGTGTACAATTTTTTCATCTGTTTAATTAGTAGATAAGGCTCTATCCTGTTGCAATATGTTTAGTAGTCATTTAACCCTTTTTGGTTTTGAAATTGTAGAAAATATGAGTTTGGGTTTTTTTATGGAGGATCTTGTTCTCAGGAGGGTTCTTTCTCTTTTCCCTTTGATGCTACATAACCTTTTTCTAATGATAGAGGTAGAAAGTTACCTTTCAAAGAAAAGTGATTTTTCATATATTACATATATGAACCTTAATCACTGTATACTTCAATGAAAGTAAGTAGCTATGCCAACCAAGGATGCTTCTATTTATCCCCTGCTTTCTCTGAAGCAGGCTGTTGTAATGCTCTTCTCCCTTCTGCCCCTGCCACTTTCCCCAGGGAGCTCCTGGCTTCTTGGTGGCTGACAGTTGAGAAGAAGCAATGCTTCTTGTTAGAGAGTCTTTTCCCATGAGAAGATACAGGGTTGCTGCACACAGAATTTCCAAAATAAATGGCATCTGTCCAGAGACCTAAAGTCAGCTGTACTGTCTAAAAATGCTGCTTGCCCAGCCTGTTTTCTCTAATTCTTTCTTTGATTTAACAACCTTTTGAAACCTTTTGGGCTCATCTGTAGCAATGTTTCTATTTACACAGAATCTCATCTAGCAAGCCCTCAAAGCTCTCTCCAGATGGGTATTTCACATTTTTATTTTGATGTTGCTGTTGACGTTACCATAGTAAAAGACTACCACTCTTCACTGGTGCCTATAATAGGTTGTCACTGTGCAAATTATTAAACCAAGGTGCAGACAGACAAGAGAATGACAAAACAGTAGAAGCCAGAGTCATTACCGTAAGAAAGAATGAATTTAGAAGGCTGGCTCAATCTTAGGATTATTTCCAAATTAAAACTTCTGTGCTAGGCTGGTGGTCCAGTTTTCTCTTCTTCTAAATGTCCTTAATTTGATTCACATGGCTCAGGAGCTTTTGTGCATCTCATGAGAGTGACTTGAGTCCAATTTTTATTTGGTCTAGTGTCTAGTTTACTGTTTCTTAATGCTTTTACAGTTTGTGTAAGATTCTGAGACATGTTTTCCCATATTTTGCCATCTAAGATGTCCAACACCAGACTGCCACCCTGAAGAGGGGCTGTGTATCAAACCTTCTGAGTTTAGCTCTTTCCGATAGAATTCCATGTGCTTCAACAGAGTGCTCTGGGAGATGCTGCACGTACTGAAATAACTGTTCTTTGGTCTCCAGAGATATTTACCGACACAGAGAGGTTGTGTGGCCATTACACCCATGCATCATTGGCTCAAAGAGCATGACTTACTTCAAGAACTCAGCTAGAAAACCGCAAAACACTTCTGCATCTTGTTTATTCATAGTTACACAGCTAATGTTTTCCAGGTCTCACTTCTGTCTGTGTCTCTGTCCCTTACAGTGAGGATATCTAATCAGCAGTTCTGCATGTCATCTTGCATGCCCACAGAGAGGATTCATGTTTTCAGAACTGGCGGTGTGCATACTTCGTAATTCTCTCAGCTAGGTACTCACTTTTAGTAGTAACTCACTCTGCCAGTAGTACCACTGAGGAAATGTGACTGCTGGCAGTCTGAGGTATTGATTTACCATTGCTTCAAGCTGGCAGGGTGATAAAATATATTAGACAGACTCGCTTGTGGTTAAGGGACTGCCATCAGCTTCTGTGATGGCTTAGCCAAATCTTTCCTCCTCTGCCCTACCGCATTTCTTGGTATCTTCACTGCTGCTCATGATAGAAACAGGACAACAACACTTGCTGGGTTTACAGAGCCTTTCACCTTGCCAAAGCAGAGCAGTAATAGCTGAGGGAGGGCACTGTGTTGGTGATGATCCCATCGGGGCCAGAAGGCTGGTTTGGTTTCCTGAGGCTTTTCTACACCAAGAACCTTGTGGAAGCACTTAATTTACCACGTTTTCCACCTTTTCATTCATTTTAGGATCAGGATCCAGGCTGTCAATGAAATTGGAGCTGGACCATTTAGCCACTTTATTAAAGCAAAAACCAGGCCATTACCACCCTTACCTCCTCGGCTGGAGTGTGCTGCAGCGGGTCCTCAGAGCCTGAAGCTGAAATGGGGAGACAGCAGTTCCAAGCTTCACGCTACCGATGACATGGTCTACATCTTACAGATTGAAGACAGAAATAAAAGGTAAGAGAGATTATTCTTCTTGTTGTGCTATTGAAAAATGGACTCTGGCTCATCATACAGCAGGTGTGAGTCACAGTAAGAGGAATGTTGTTTTCCTGATTACTTCATATTACAATTGTATGTGAAATGTTACTTTAATAGAGAGTGTGTGCCTGTGGTCTAACAAAGCAAGGTCCATAACAAAGCTGTTACAGTTACTGTAGAACAACTGCAGTCATTGCAGTACTGTTGAAACTTTAGCAAAACGCTGGCTGCCCTGCCAGTAAAAACCTAATAGCAAGTTTCATGCTCACACTAATTTTTCCTTTGGAATATACAAAACAAAGGTATTATGCATGGTGTCGTGTAGTGTGTGTGAGTAAAACAACTGAATACAAAGCCAGAGGTCTAGGAAAAGCAAAAATGGAGCAGAAAAAGGGTTTTTGAGCAGCGTGATGGTTGGGATTTTATATCTGTAATTTTTTGGATCATTAGGAAAAAATCAGCTTGGCATCAGCTTGGTGACAACACAGTAATTGTGAAATAAGAATGCAGAAGAGCCCATCTACTGTGTTTCTCATCCCTAAAGTTTTCTTCAAAGCCATGAGAGCTCTCAGTATGCAAGAAACACAAAAAATGGACATTAAACAGTCACTGCTTGGCAAGTAGCTTTGCATATACAACTTTGTTTTGGAGGATTTGACACCAAAAAAAAAAAAAAGAGACAATGTGAATGTTGCCTAGCAGTCTGATCTCTTCAATGAATAAATATATAAGTGGTTCATAATTTACAAAGCAACATTCTCAGCTAGTTCAATTAGGTAAAATGGCTGATGTATGAAGTAGATAA
>VXAV01010470.1:243339-278021 GCA_013399715.1 Alectura lathami
AAAAAAAAAAAAAAAAAAAAAACTGAATAACTGGTCTTAGAAGGATGGTTTGGAGGCTTCTATGGCTTGAAAGGATTGTCAGAAGATGCCATGTCCCTGGCATGTCAGAAGAGAGCATGCGACCCCGGGCAGTACACGGATAACTCAGAGTCATTGAGCCAGAGGGCTGGCCTCTGTCATGTCCTAAGTCTTTACGGAGTTATTGTTAATATCTTCTCGGAGACATCTGAAATTACTTTTATCTGCTTTATTTTGAAATCTCTCAAGTCATGATTACAAGTTCCCCCTCTCTGGTGCATCTGTTCATGCGGTTTGCTTACTGTAATGTTTCTTAATTATGAGGTTTTAAATATGAGTTAATTTTAAATTAACATGAAGCTTTTTACAACAGAAGTACATACCTGAAATAATTGTTTTTAAAAACAACAGCGAGTCAGTTCTGACACTGGTAGTCCTAATAGCCTTTTAGTAAAGATTCTGCCCTGCTTCTGTGCAGCGATAGTCAGCCAGTGCTCTGGAGTGTGTCTTGGTCATTAAGAATTGTTTTTAACTTCCCCATGTAATAAGGTAACAGGCCAGTTGTTCCAGCCTAGATGTCTCATTGATTGCAGAGCTGTGAAGCAAAGTACTTGGAAGTCTCCTGACACTGATTAACAAAGGGGCTTGAAAAGGTGCACACATCAGAAATATGCCTGCTCTCTCTCTCACTTGCTCATTGGTGTGTGACACCTAGGAAGATCAAATTAATATCTCTTGTCCTTTCAATTATGTGTAGCGGTAATTGGAAATGAAAAATCTGTTTCTAGAAAGCACAACACGTGGGGATGTTGGTTGAAAGCAGTTGACCTTTATGTAAAGAGGATGATAAAATGTTGTTATTGTTCAAATAAACTACCAGTTGTGACTTCATTTCCTAACGTCAAGAAAATCACATTGATCACGTTGCACTTCAGGTTTCTTCTCCAGGTGAAACAAATGAACCTAATTACAGTAATGCTTTTGACTTTTTTTCCTGTGCTGTTAATTAGTTGTTCCTACAGCTGATTATGCCTCTTAGTGTCTTAAAATGCTTGCAATGTCTTGTCTGAAAGACGGAATTAGCAAGCACGTCATTTGTGGGTTATTCATTTGTTGCTTGTGCTTTTAGATGAAGATATCTTGCAGCTGAGATGAATTCTGTGATTTTTCTGTGTGCACAGGCATATAAATAAAGATATGTATAATTATATCTTAAGGGAATCATTGGGACAGCTGGTTGGGAAGCTACTTAAAGATATTCTTCAAAAATATCATTGGAGGATCATTGACTATTCTTAATAAGTCTGCTTTTGTAAGTGGATTGTAAGATGGTATTTACTGGCATCCTAAACTGTAATTACTTTTGTTGTGGTTATTTGCTGAACAAATGAGTTTCTGACCATGTATCACTGGGTACACAGTGGTAGTATTACCCTTCCATAACATATGAAAGTTCATTTATGTATGAATCAAAATATTTTTAAAAACTTCATTAAATTATAGGTATCTGTGATTACAATTCTTCAAAAAAATTAAAAATGGTAATTTGATCACAAGGGAAGACTTGCCTAATGACTGCAAATATTAATTGGCACAGTCACTGCGCACACACTGGTTTTCTGCTAACGGTCTTGGTGGAAGCATTCAAATATGAATATCCCAGGGGCCACAGACAGGCATAGATGTACTCCTGGAAAAATGTAGCTACTCCAAGGAAGGAATAAAAATTGCAAACAAATGACATAATCCCTTGAATTGATTTCCTTCTTCTTGGAGAGTTTTACCTTAACAATTAGCACCAAGATGTATGGCATGCTACAGCTAAGCCAAGCTAAATAAAACTCAAGATTTAGGAAACTCTTCGAAATAACTCATCTTCACTCGGGTGTTTTTGGATTACAGAGTTGAGTATTGCTATTAGCAGTAATGATATTTGTATCAAAAACATTGTGATCAGATACTTGGGGCTTTGCAGTGCTGTGCAAATGAAAAAGAAGAGGAAGAACTCTTCTGAGGGTAACAAGCTTAACTTGTTAGTGCATTTCAACTTTCTTCCTAGAACCAGAAATAAAATGACTTTTTTATTAGGTGGGAGTTAACCTGCATGTGCCTCATGTTTTGAGACAGTGAGGCATAAGGAAAATGTGTTAAATGTTTGAGATAAGATGTTTAGAATATTAGGAGTCCTAACAAGACACAGAATTGGATGCTTTTCAATAAGTGCATTTAAAGAATCTCTCATCTGGTGGAAATTCAGGAAGATGACTGTTTCATACCCAGAGCAGTAATGGGGTTCAGCGCAGAATGAGGAGTACATGGGCCAGTTTTCCATCTTTAGGCTCCCATTTGTTTTGCTGAAGGTGGTAAAGCAGAGATGATGCCTTGCTCCCCTAGCAGCCCTTGCCAACCCAAACTGCTGAGACTGTCCTGGCCGTGGATGGCTCTGAACATGTCGTGCTGAACGAGATTCATCTTGAGGTTCATGCAGACTGTTAGGAGCTGCCATATTAAGGAAGGGGATTGTAATGCTGCACAAGAAAGATAAAGATGCATGTGGCTATAAAAGCACCAATGTGCTGCTTCTGAGCTGTGTTTAGTTCTGGTTTGGTTTTAGCTTTATTTAGCCTGCTCCTGTTCCTGTCTGCTGTTAATTTTTTAACACGTTGCCATTGCAGACCCTGGCGTTGGTAGCTGCTCAGTCATCTAGCTCTTCCTGACTGCAGATTTTGACAGGGAGTTGGATGCTCTCTGTAAGATCTCCCCAGTCTTTCATTAAAGTTCTGTTAATTCACGTTACATGGTGCTCAGCACTGTCCTTTCTGTCTGTTCCTTGGCCTCCGATGTGGCTGCACACAAGAATCACTTCGGGCACGTTGCTGGCCTGCCTTCCATTCCTCTCGAATGTGCCCAGAAGCTGTTGAGATTTTACTGTTGTTTTTTTTTTTTCTCAGGAATCACTCAGAATCCAAACTCCATCTCTTGCTCATCCTTGAAGCTGATTTTCAAGGTGTTTGGTTGTCTTTCTCCTTTACTGCGTGCCTGATCTACCACCTGAGTAAACAACAGAATTTATGTAGTCTATGTCAGCTTCCGAAAAGTCTGAACAATTAACCACAGGGCTGCAGTCCAAAAAGGGACCAAAGATAAGCAACCAGAGCACCTGCAGCTTTTTCCTCTGGGCTGATCCATTGGGAAGAGTGCAATCCTATGGCCACTGTGTGGCTGGGGAGGAGGGCTGGTTCTTTGGCTCAGGGTCCGTGTGCTCTCTGGATGTGACGCTTGTACAAAGCAGCAGGCCATAAATCCCAGCTGCCCTCAGCAGCATGAACTTCAAGGGGAGAGATGGTAATTTGTCCTTCCAAAAAAGTAATGTTTCTTGCGAGGTGGGAGCTTCTCTATGTTAAGGCATCTCCATTTTCCATAATTCCAGATATCTGACGAGTGACTGTCAGTGTTAAATACGGATTATGTGCTCAAATTCAGCAGCTGGTGAAAGGACGATCTAGTAGAAGCAAGCTAAAAATCAATTTTTGGCTGCAAGAGCTCCTTATCCACAGGCTAGACATGCTAGGTAATTAAGCGAAGAAAACAAAACACTTTCCATTTAACTACGAGCGCTTCTTGTTCTGCCTTTTTCCTCTCTCCACTTAGTTTTGCTTTTCTAAGTACAGGAGACATCATCTCCTTCAATGGGTCCTGTTGTCATGCCTGCGAACAGAAATTGCACTGCTGCTGTCGTGAGGTTAGTTTCTGAATGTGTCATGAACAAGCATGCACGATAAGCTTTCCAAAAGGTACCTTCTAGAAGATGGGTGTTCACATGGAAGGGGCCAAAGCGTCTGGTCCAATCCTCAAAGTGGGGCGCCCTGCGAGCGGTGTTTGTTCCTCATGCTTTCTTCTAGACTTCTGGCTTCAGGGCTGCTCTGCAGCCGGGCTTGAAAAAAAATGCACTGGTACCTCTGTTTTGACGCTAACCAGAAGTTGTTCCCATTGTTTCCCTTGTCGTGAGTTGATTCCATTCTCCTGGTGACACCTGGCTGTAGCAGAGAGACGTGACACATGCGTCAGCAGGAGCTAACGTCACCGCAAAGCCACGAGGTGCTGAGCTTCGCAGCCAGCTCTGGCCGGGAGTTGGGGTGGTGTGAGTGCAGGCAGATTTCAGCAGGATGCGGTGAGGGGAGCATTTGCCCTGCTGGCATCTTTGGGGCCAGGTGTGCCTGCTGGTCTGCGATGGAGCCAGGTCGCTGAGGCATCCAGGGGCCATGCCAGCAGTGGGGGTGCCAAGCTCTTTTTGGTCCAGGAACTGAATGTTCTCTGTGTCAGGAGTGAACTAGATGTTTTTGTTTTGAAGCTTTGCTTTCCTGGGTGCTCCTACATCATGTAGGGAATCACTGGTTGGGAAAGAAAATAACAGAAATGAGTGCTTGATAATGTTCTTTAGAGAAAATAGAGGAACAGTTTAAAAGAAGTAGGTGCAGATAACAGGCACACTGCAATCACAACATCAGAAGAGCTGCTGGTTGGTGAGATTCACGTGCTGCACGTTCTAACTGTGCAGTTGCCCGTATATACTGAGCACAAGCCTCGGGTCAGCGGGTCAGGCCTGCGGTGGATTAATGATTTCTCTGCATCCAGAACTGTGGCAGATCACCGCAGTTTTCTGGGAGGCAGCAGCAGAATCGTTCCCTTGTAGCCCTTTGTACTTGGCTCCAGGTTGCTGTCTGTCTTAGCACTGTGAGTTACATTTTCTTTCAAATTAAATTGTTGCAAAGACAGTTGTGTTGCTAAAAACACAACCAGACACTTTGAAAGGGAACCTGCTGATGAAAGTGTGCTGGGCGCTAATGAATGAAGGTAGAGCAAGTACATTCATAACCCTCTGCTTGACTGGAAGTGACTGAAGTGGAGGAAACAAAATAGCTCCAACATGTAAAGCATTTCCAAGAAAATGTTCACCATGAATAAAAAGGTATTGATGAAAAACTAACAGCAGTGGTGTCTCCCAAGCAATCGTTCTAGGACATTGTGTTCTCTCTTTTCCGCTCTGTGTAAGTAAATGAGTAATCCGTGACTGACATGAGAATGTCTGGGGAAGAGAATTCGGATCACTTGAGTGATATTGTCAGGGGGGTGTCATGTTCCCTCGAGAAGGCTGCTTGCTTTTCAGTAAGTGCTCTTACCTTAGTGGAGAGGAGAGGCAACACTGCATCGTGTTAGTTTCTGATCCTAAAGGTTGGCTTCTGGGTGGTACAAATTAAAATTTAACTGCATTGAGAATATAGTTAGCCCACACAGGTAGGTTTCTCAAAAACAAAATATCGAGTTACGGTATGCAGCCTATTGTCTTTCAGACTGGGCTAGGCAAACCTGGTAGAATCAAACATTTCTTGGCGTTGCTAGCACGCTTCTGGGGTTCGCGTGAATGGTCCAGGCAGGCAGTGATTAGAGAATGACCACGTCTTGGCTGAGATGCACTCGAGTATGTTTTGTGTTTTGTTTTTGTCTGACGTGAAAGGGGAGAGTGCCAAAGAAGTAGGAACTGAAGTGTAAACACATATTTGTGTGTTCCTATGTGGGAACAGGAACACTTTTGGCTTGCCCCAATCACATGTGTCCCCATGCTATCCCCACAGTTTTACCAGTACAACTGGTTTCACATAACGTTGAAGTTTGTGAAACAAGACTGCACTGGTTATGGAGATCTTTTAACTTCCATCAGTTCCCAAATCCAGCTCACCCTTCAGCCCTGTCAGTATATGAGACATAAAGTCCTTGTGGATAACCTCAAAGCTGCCTTGTTCGTCAGAAAAGGTGTGGAACAGGGCGTGGGTGAAGCACAGTGAACAATGTCAGGCTTTCCAAGAAGGCAAAGGTGTGTAAGAGCTCACCTCTAAATGTGCTTTTAAAATTATCTTTAGATTTCAAAAATCAACTTGCAATAATGTGACCAAATTGTCATCTTTAGACAATTTTTAATGTGTGCAGGCATCACAGTAGTGATGAGCGATCCCACAGCTTGACTCAGGTTCAAGGTCACTGCAGGCCTTCAGCAGACAATCTGGGAGGCTGAGAAAAGGTCAGAGGGTGCAGTTCTGTATCCGTCTCCATCAAATGGACCTGTACTATTTTTAAAAATAATCAAAATAACTGTGAAGAAGTATAAAGTACCTGCTTTGGACATGAGAAAAATAATCCATTATTAAAAAAAAAAATAAGTCTCTGGTATTTTGAAGTTGAAATGTGTCCTCTGCATTATATTTCTTACATCATGACTGGCATTCTTCAAACACAATTACAGAGCGTTATTCTCATGGTAAAGCCTAACAGCAATGCAATTTGACTGACTTACTAATCAGCCTTTCTTCTTCCGCAATTGGAAGCCATCTTTTTTCAAAGGTGGTTGGCTCTCAGAAGTGTAAGTGTGCTTTCATTACAGTCCTGCGCATTGAATGCGGATGCAAGCCTTACCATAATGCTTTTTGCTTTCATTACAAAGAGTTCTTGAGATAAGAGGTATGGAAGTAAAAAAAAAAGGGCAGGCAGAGACGGAAACTGGAAGGAAATATTTTTCCGGTTCCCAACCAATAGGAGGAGCAGGAGTGTTTTGCCAGATCACTTTATCAGTGTTGCAAAGCCTTGCTCACGTTTGAAAGGCAGAGCTGTGACTGGAAAGCTAACATGCTTTGTTCCTCGCTGTACAAATATGTCTAGCAAGTGCACCATGAGTCCAGACAGGGGCAAGAGCGTGCTGAACTGATAGCTGGTCAGATATGTTAGCCTCCCATGCTTACCTAACTCCATGGATGATTACAAAAAGAGCAGCAGTCTAAGACACCGTGTTGCTGCTTTTTTGCTGTCTGTTCCCTTGGGTCAGTCTCTGTGCACTTCTCTGAGTACTGCTGCCCTGACTAAGTGTTTTGTTCAGCTTGCGGTGAGCCCCAAGGAACCTTTCCCCATGACAGCAGATCTGTTGCAGTCTTTTGAAACTTGCCATTGCTGCTTACGTGAGCCTCAAAACAGTGGTGCAGCGAGTGTAAGCCTAAAGTGCTTAAAACTGCGTAAGCATAAGGCTGAAAAAGTTTGTCTTTGGAAATTAGCATTAAAACTCTTAAAACTTACAAGCACAGATCTTTGATTTCTAATCAAAGTGAGGGGCTCACTAAGACCTGCCAGGGGTAGTAAGTCACGTCAGTCCTCAAAGTATGTTTTCAGCAATTTAAATTACCTGAACGCTTCTTTTTACTACAGATGATTCTTGATCTCTGTTTGTACTCGCGTGGGTTTCAGTCATAATGCAGTCTGCATTGATTTCTGTCCCTGAGAGCTAATGACAGACCCAGTTTCTTTGAAATGCTCAAATTGGTTGTACTGTGCATCTCATGCAAAGCCAAAGAGATCAGGGCTTATTGCCAAGATAAAGCTAGCGCCTGGATAGGGAGGTCAAAACCAAATCACTTTGTTGGCCTCCTGGTGATTTCAAACCAGCTGAGATAGTTACGGTATTTGAATAAGTGTACTAAATCATCCAAAAACTGCTATCCTGCGTGGAGAATGTTGTGTTCCCCAGATTCAGAACTGTCGCGAGTAAGAGCTTGTTCCCCAGCAGAGACTAAGTGTAGGATGCTGAGTGCTTCCTTTTTCTGCGCAGCACCTCTGGGGTCAGGATCTCAGGTAGCAATTGTTGGCTAACACATGACGGTTACTGAAAAGCGTTTATCTGAGCAGAGCAATTGAAAATAGAAGTCAGATTCTCTCTAGCAACCTGTACCTTTTTTCTTTTTCTTTCTGTTTTTATTTTAAGATTGATTTGTTCTGCATTATATTGTTGGACATGATTGTGGGTGTTAAGTTTGGTCTTGTCAATGGAAATATTTTGGCAGTCACTTCCTTAGCGTCATGCCTTTTTCTGCTTCTCAGCTTGCTTTCAAGCAGACCTGTCATTACAGGTGTCCCCCACTGCTCCTAAGCTGGGATCTTTTTTCCATCCTTCCTGTCCCCCGCTCTGTGTAACCATGTTTTCCCTCTTTCTTTTCGCTCATATTCCACAGTGTATTCTCTCTGGATCTGTTTCTGTCTTTGCTGTTTGGCTTTTTTCAGTCTTTAAAACCTTCAAAACTGAGAAGTGTGCAATGTATTAAATGCAGCCCCTCTGCTCTGATTTAAACAGTTACTCTGGCTTCACATGGCACAGATGAGTGTGAATATGGTCCGTACCACACAGTAAGAGACTCAAAAGTATTACTCTTGTTTAAAACGCATCTTTAAACAGCACACTCAGTGCACTGTAGCAGAACACAAGTTGAATCCATTTTGATTACTAGGTAATAAGAGATGCATTGACAGGAGGGTGTAATCATTTTGCAAGATGAGTATTAGTTGCAAAAGAGACAATGAAATCCTTCTGGTTTGCCTAATTTAATAATCATTGTTTGTGTGTTAATAACTTAGCATTTTTATACTTGCATTTAACAGGTTTGCAAAGCACATTCTGCCAGTTTTCACAACGTGTATGTGTGGAGCTGATAGATGCAGTAGACTGGAGTGTTACTGCCACTCCAGTGTACTTACGGATTCTCATTTTTGTTGTTTCCAGGTTTATTCCGATTTATAGGGGACCAAGTCACACATACAAGATACAAAGGCTGACAGAATCCACTTGTTACTCATTTAGAATACAGGCAGTCAACGACGCTGGGGAGGGACCTTTCTCAGAAATATGTACGTTCTGCACAACCAAGTCAGTCCCACCTGCAATCAAAGGTAGGTAATGTTTTTTACATGCGCATAAATAATAGAATTATTTAAGTGATTGGTAAGTGCAATCACTTTGTAAATATTAACAAAGTTTGGAATAACACAAAAAACTGTTGTGTGTGTGTGCTTCTGTATATTTGTGAACAATGAAATTACATGATGGTGGGAAGCCATCTATCACCAAAAAATGTTCATATAAATAATGTAAATGTTATACCTACCAGTGTTGCTCTACAGACACTGTTAAAGTGCTGCTGCTAACAAAGTTTTCCAAGAAATGCCTCTGAATTACTAGAACACTTCCAGAAGTTGCAGTATGTGTACGTACTAACCTCAGTGTTAGTAAAGCTGCATGCTGTTCTAAGTTGTGAAGGTGATGTTCATCGTAGCAGTTCAAAGTTCATTTTTTTCCTTTAATTTATAAAATGAGTAACAATGTTTCGCATGCATAAAACATTAGATTTGTTATCTCACTTAGCATGTGTTCCACTAGACGAACAAAAGGTCTGGTTAAACGAAGTTTTATAATGAAACATCTTCTGCTTTGTGTGAATTCTGTCCTAAGTACTTCTGCTCCTTTGTCCAAGAAGAAATACTATGAAGGGAGCGGATTTGATGCATTTGTTGTCAGATAAGCTGCAATCAGATGCCACGCTGACCTTCTTTTTCTTAAACTCATTTGTCAAGCAGTACCATTTTCTGTGGGAAGCAGTAACTCCTAGTCTGCCAGAGAGGTTTCATTTGCTCTGTATTTGAAATCTGTCTTTGGTGATTCTGACATCATTCATGGTCTAAGATTTAGGGAGAGAAAAACACAGCTGGGGTGTGATACCTCTAGTCCCTAGGTTGTCTGCTCTCAGGATGCTCTCAGGAAGAGCAGTGCTCTCAAGTGAAGGGCGAGCATCAGGAGATTGGCTTCCCTATGCCAAAATCAGCAGGTGTGAGGATCCCACCTTCAGTTCCACCTTGCTTTCTCCTGCGCTTTGGCATTTATTTCAGTGCTGTTCCTAGAAGAAGATAGCTGTATCTGTTTGGAGTTCAAGTGTAAATGGCACATACCCAGTGGTGAATTATCTTCATTCACTCCATTGCAGTTGTCCTGATGTAGGACGTTCTACCCAGCAAAGGAAGCTCGTGCTGGATGGACCAGGCTTGCTAGCTGTGTTACTGTGTTACATCCCTCTCTTGGCTGCACTAGCTGGGTGGAGGTAGTGCAGGCGTGCGCTGTAGTCACGCTGTCATTCTGATGGATAGAAACCCAGTTTAGTAAGTTCAGATCTCACTTACGGTTTTGTTTTGTGAACTAACTGCCTACCTGCCGGAGTACTGAGTCCCTGCCAAGTGTGACTCACGCTGAGCTATTAAGCTAGAGGACAAATACTGGGTTGTGTGTGGAATGGGACCACAGGTCCATGACAAAACATTGGTTGTAACAGAGAAAAGGGCACAACAAAAGCTGTGTTAGGGAACACTGTCATGAGAAGGGAAGAGAGATCTGCTGAGGGGCAGCCAGCTACACAATCATGTTGATTGCCTTCTGTGTTCAGAGCAATACAAAGGAATGTATGTCATAAACTTCGTTGTCCGTGTGTCGGAAGTACTTGTTTACTCTGCTGTAAAGCATCCTAATCACTCAGTAGTGCTGACCCTACAACGGCAATATTGATAACGGCAGTTTTGTGTCAGGCAAAAATCTACATGTATCAGGGTGAGGGATGGAGGGGGGAAAATAATTGAGCACGTTGGTGTCAGCTGAGATGGGGGCATCTGTTAGCAGTCTCTCCACACAAGCAGATGTACAGAGAGAAGCAAATGGATATTGATTACATCTGGGTCTGCGTACGATTCGTGTTTTCCTCTTGGGTGGTGGCAAGTTACTCTAAAATTCATGTAATGTATGCAGCTGCAGCAGCAGTTGTTTCCTTGACAGAGTCTTCTGTAGTCTGATTTCATGGCTTGTGGACCTGTATCGCCTTTAACAAGCTCGTGTCCTTGCACATGCACTCACTAACTGCTTGGTGAAGAGTTTGGCACTGGTGTTTCTCCCGGCTCCATTGTTTGGGTGGGTGCTGGCTTCTTCTGCCCGACGAACACGCTGGCAGAGCCTGAATGCCGTCGCGGTTGTTTTGGTGCCTTCCAGCGGCGGATGCGGAGCTGTACACATAAAGGGGCTGCTGCTCTGCTCGGCTCGCCTGCAGGCTTGCTGCCGGGCATCGTATGGCATCTTGTGGATTTCAGCTGGCCAGAAAGGAGGGCATTTTAACAGCTGACAAACAATTTCTTAGACTTCCAGCCTAAGCCTTCTAAAAATACCAGGTCTGATCGTCTCAATTTCAGGCTCACAACTAGATATGAGTCCAAATATTCAAAATTATGCTCATAGTTTTGCTTCCCAGGCTAGGGTTAATCTCTGATACGATTATTAAACTTCTGTTGACATCCCTCCTCTCATTTTTCCTGAATGAAATGCTCGATACTAGTGCTCTCTTTCAGTGATATGTAGCCAGCTGCCTTAGAGCATGGGAGGAATACACAGTCATCTCCACTGGTACAGGTGTTTGCTCAGAACTTCGTGAAATTGCTGCTTTTCTCAATGCCAACGTAATTTGTGGGTTGACTTTGGCAAGTTCAGTGCATGACGCTGCAATTAGGTTTTTGAAGTTCAGCGTTTTTATCACATCTGCTCCCCCTTTCCAGTGGTTCACCACTGACAGATGAGAGGTGCTTTGAGCTCGCTTTCATTCTACAGTAAACTTATTAGGATCATGTTGATCATCTTTAAATTTCACCCAATTTTCTGTGCATAGTGTTTGTTATTGCGTAACACCGTAAGAATCCAGAACTGCTTAAATCAGGCAAGACTGTCTTGAAGTAAGTGAAACTTTTGGGTGACTTATAAATCCAGCCACAGTTTTACTTTTAATCTAGTTGTGATGGTGATTGGATTTTTGGCCACATAAATATATTACAGATTGTGCTATTAAACCCTGTGATGTCCTGAAGCTGTCTTTTAAAAATGTTCTTATCTTACATGCATTTTATTAAATAAAAGTGACATTTCAATGCAATCTTTATATTAAATGCTAGCACATTTATTTTTGTTGTAGCTCCTCGGGTGACACAGTTGGAAGGAAATGCTTGTGAAATAACCTGGGAAACAGTCCCACCCATGAAGGGAGATCCTGTTGGTTACATTCTGCAGGTACTGGTTGGAAGAGAATCTGAATATAAGCAGGTAGGAAAATGGTCTCGATTATATTGCTCAGTTGATAATATAATGGAATGTTTTGGGACATTCTCTGTGCTGCTTCTTTCTCCTCTATTGGATTATGCCCTATAGTGATGCATCAGGTGAACTGAGGTAAAGCTGAGTCAAAATCAAGAGCTGTAGCAGGTTGTTTTCTCCCCCAACGGAATATATAGAACATTGTTGTCTCATTGGAGTGATTTATGCTCTCGCCAGAGCTGATTACTATTTCCAGCCTTCAGAAAGTCACAGTTCTGTGCAGCCATGTTTTCTTCTGAACCGGCTGGTGCTAGCTGTTGTCTGAAGGTGAGATGAACTGGTTCCTCTTCCTGCTTCACTAAGCCAGTTCCTGGATTTTCAGGGTAGCTCTCAAGACCTTGTACCAAGGATTTCACTCAAGCAGACAGCTTTGAATTGGTTTGTTCAGCCATCCCACTGCTGTCCAGGGTTCAGATGCGTGAGTGTCTTACTGCTGTACATCAGGTGTCCCACAGGAGCTGTGTGCTTTCTGGTACCTGATCTATGGTTGATCCTTCTTCACCTGTCTATATTGATTAGAGATCACAAGTGGACATTTCTCCAGCACATCTGAAATGGAGCAACTTATTCATAGCTAAATCTTTTTTTCATCTATCACACTTCTGGCCTTGCCATTTACAGTGCACTTCATCTGTGCCCTGTCTTCTCCATGTCCTTCCTTTGTCACATGGATTCTATACAAGTCCAAATGAGGAAATGAGATATATGTTAAGCCTTAATTAATTTCTTTAAAATGTAAGTAAGGTATTTATTTCTTTGCAACTCTACCTTTACTCTTCTTCAGTCTGTTTTAGAGTGTTACTGCAAACTAATGGGTTATCTAGAATAACATAAACCTAAATGTAAAACACTTCATTCTGCTGTTGCTCAGTTTACAAAGTAGCCTCAACATAGAGTCTCTGTGTACAGCTTAAGATGTTCTGGCCGTCCCTGGGGAGAATTGGGCATGGCTTCACATTCTTTCAAGCTAGGTAGTGGCTTAGTCTTTGCAGTCAATACATGGTGGTATGAAAATATATATAAATACTATAAATAGCTATTTTGTGCTGTGTCGCAGCTGTGCAGGACTTCATTTCACACTTAGGGTTGCTCATCATCAGACTTTTTCACTTTCATTCACTTTCCTAGGACACAGTTGTGGCTCTTCTGTTCTGTAATATATTTTACTCCAGCCCAGCCATAGATGAGAAGAGTTTCACGAAATAAAAACTCATTTTTAAAAGTACCTGAAAGTGTTACCATGAATGACCATATAAAGCTTAATTACGGAGATGTGTTAAAAATCCGTGGGGCCACATCTCTCTGTCTGCTTCCAATTGATTTACTTGAGAGGAATGTAGCTGATAGCTCAAAAAAGTTTCTTCATTCCATCTCAGAACTCTAATTGTTTCTTTCAGGGTTTTAATGAGTAAAACCTTATGAGTGCAAGTTCATGTGCAGCTATCTCCTGAAGCAGAACAAACCGATTAAACTGTAAAGCATTTACTAAGCATTGCCATCTGTAAAAGTGATTGTGTGTCGCAGAAATCAAGGAGACGATGCATGTGAATCTGTTTTTTGTGTATGAGATGGGAGAAATGTTTGATACATGTCTGTTTCTCCCCCAGGAAATTTTACAAAGATGTTGTTATTCCGCGAAACATAATAGCAAGCTGTCAATATGCCTCTTGCAATACTGGCTTGGCATTCATACTGTTCTTACATATTTGAAACTGGTGCAGATGTGTTTTATTGACAAGAATGTGTTGTTTGACATAGTAGATTTGAGTCTTCCAAGTAAGTTTTGAAATGAAAAATGCTATCATCACAGAAACTGAGCTGGAACTTTGTTGTGATGCTTGTGTTTTACATTTGAGAACACGTCTGTATCTCATGACTGTTTGGAGGAAAGGGGGTGCACAGAGTGGAACAGTGTCAAGCTTGTGCCTCATTTATGTTGTAGAAACACATTCAAACTGTATGAAACAATCGTTTGCATTCACATATAAAATAAGTAAAATTGCTTTAATGTTTCCTTCCCCTGTTGCTACAGTTTCTCTCTAGATCATCCCACCTGAGCTGCCTCCCTCTGCCTGTAGCCCCATGAAGCTGTCTGCATCCCACAAGCCACGCTTCTTCCACCATTTGACCTAGCAGGGGCTGTGTCAAAGTGTTTAAATGCCCTTCTTTTCGGACTGGGGATATAGCCATCCTTGCCCTCTTCTGGGAGAGAACATTGTAAATATTTCTCTGAGAATTGTCAGAAGAATTTGATTTGCAGGAGAGTAATTTGGCTACCTGAGTCATGTGTTCTTTTTTGTGTATTTCTACACTTTGCCTATGTGGATACATCAGATAGCAATGCCATACAACATTGCAGTTCCTTTTAGGAAATTGAATCTTCCTTGCTTACAGCTGAGGAAGTGAACCACTGCAGGCTCCAGGAGTCGCTGGCTAAGATTTGTTCTTCTGTCTCCGGCAGTTTCATCTAACAGAACTTATTCAGTTAGAACTTAGCATTCAGTTGTGATAAAATCATCTCCAGCTTTGCATAGGTGCAATCTGAAGTTAGTGTGAGGGGCTGGGAGGTTCTGCAGGCTGGCAGGAGACGTTTGGGATAACGTTCTTAGCAGTTGGCCTCCTGATGCCAGTTTTGTGCAATGAGACAGAACAAGTAATTTATTTTTGTTAGAGATTTTAAACACCTCCTGGAAGGTTATCTGAGATGAGACTCTCATTTGCTTTGTGTAGGAGACAAGGCTGTCCACACAACTCTTAAGGGTTTATGACCGTCTCAGCAGTGGAGTGAGCGAAGCTGAATATGAGACTGGGTAAAATAATAAGCCCAGCCAGTTTCCTAAAGAGAAATCTGTCAGATTACTTTGAGAAATAAAACCTTTCAAGTGGGCATGCTTTCTAAACAAGTTGAAACCTGCTTCTGTTTCTTGTTTACCATGCAAAGTAGGTTTTAATTAAGTATTAAATACAGTGGTCATTGCAATGGAGTGCAACTGCCAGGTAAGGTTATCTTGCACTTTCCAGTGTGTTGCTTATAGAGCAGTTGTGGCTGACACTTTTTTATTGTTTAGAAAAGATTGAAAGTTTTTGGAATTGTTTAATGACATCTATGAAATTGAGAAATGCTTGCCCACAGGAATTTTCCAGGCTGTCTATTTTTATCAATAGCATCAATGCCATAAGGAGCTTCAGCACCGGTTTATTACTTGCAATGATATTTTCACCGAGGGAACAAGCCAAAAAGCTCATCGTGTTTTTATTATATTCTCAGGTGCCTGAGTGGAAAAGCTATTCCTAAGAACTGAAAGTGATAAATTGGGTAGGCTCTTTAACTTGTTGGCCACCAAGCCATAGTATGCTACATATGTGTAAAAAAAAAATAGGCTTCTTCATACAGGCATATTTGGTTTAATATTTGTTTAGCAAATTCGAAAGCCTTATCCATAGTTGTCAAATTATATTTTTCTGCTGTTGTGCACGTGATGTCTGTTCACAGAGTGTAACTGCTCACAGCCAAGCATGCATCTTTGTGCTGAGCGTCCTGCCTTGGCTTTCTATGGTCCTGGAGACACCAAGGCAGATAAACGCAGCTTGGACACTAACGCAGGGAAGGCTGAGCTCGGGTGGGCAGTGGCCGCTGTCATGTGTCCCTGAGGGTGCTCACTGCAGCCAGCTCAGCCTGCTCTCAGAAGTGGATGGTAATTAAGCACGAGGATTGATCAGCCTGTTGCTGAGGAGGGACACTACTCCGCTAATGCTAAGGAGTCCTCAAAGCACTGAAAGCAGGACAACTGCCACCACCTTGCTAGCTCTAGAGCAGGAAATGTTTTGTCTTTGTCATTGTGGAGCATTCATTCACGTATTCAGTGTACTTTTCACTGTTATTCAAACTTCCTTTAAAGATGCACTGTTCTCTCACCTGACTGTATGGCTTTTTTCTGAGAAGAGCTGTTGACTAGCTGGCTGGAGTGGCCATCTGTAGTCATTAGACTGTAATGAAGATACAGTCTTTGATTCACCTAGCCTTAACCTTAGCCTCCAGTTGCACTAGTATTCGCCACCCCAGCAGAACCGAAACAACTGGCTAGGTGTTTTCAGTGCAAAGACTGGTTGTTTATGTCCCATCCCTAGTATCTGTGAAATGTAATTTATGAGAATTTTATGGTTATTTTTTTTATTAAAATTATTCGGAGTTTAGTGGATTTTTGTTTTGTTTAAGAAGTGGTGATGTTGGTGGCAAAGGGATTACTTTATGGCAAAGGTCCGTGGAGCAACTCTGATGATACGTTTTGAAATGAAATGGATGACAACAGCACCCAAAAATATACATTGCTTACAGCCGTGTTGTAGCATAAATGCTTTGGGTCAGAGTCTAAAGAGATGAGAGTGAGATAAGTCCCTAAAGTGGAAACATCCCTGTGGAGGAACATGTCCAGTTCAAATTATGTGCTGAACCTTCATTTATATGCCAAATGCACATGTCTTTTCCGTGTGTGATTGTTTATACCTGGAGCAGACGGCAGTGTTGGCCACCTACAAGATGTAATGTTGATGATGGAGTAGGTGAGGACAGTTACCCACAATGGGTGGTGCTGGAGATGGCATTGCTGTTGGAAAACGCAGTGCCAGGGACTGTCTTGGTGAGGGGAACACTCTGCAAACAGATGTTTCAGCCTTCACATTATTTCTGGGAGCAGCTGCTGTGCTGGCAGTTGTTTTTCCTGTGATGTAGTGCTGTAACTTGGTGGCTTGCTTCTCGGTGGTTTTGGGAAGACAAGGAAGGCAACAGTGTGTAGCTGGGGTTAATTGCAGGGATTTACGGTACAAATGCGTCGCGTTTGTCTATCACTGGAGCTGCAGTGAACTTCCTGTGGATGCTGAGCTTACCTGATGAAGTAGAATAATTCTGTTGGAGCACTGCTTCTTCATTTATGCCTTGGGGCCCAGAGCCATGAGCCGGTTAGCAGAGCTGGACTTAGTCTGGAAACTCAGTCAGCATCATTCAAACCCTATTTGGAAAAACTGGGGAAGTTTTAAAGGAAAGGAGAAAACAAATGGAAGGAAAACCTTAATCTTTAGTCCTAGATCTTCTTAAGCAATCGAACTGACTTCCTATCTGAGGGATGAGTCTCAGGGATAACCATGGGCAGGGAAGAAGCATTCCTTAAGTGGTGTTTAGCTGAGGTAAAAGTCTCCTTTTTTTCTTTTTTTCCTACTCTGGGATAACAGACAGAAAGTGCTCTGCCAGCTCAGATTCAGTTTTGTTCATTCCCCTGTTCTCAGCTGGAGCTCTTGCCCACAGGAGGCTGAGATTTGCTCAGCCTCCCTCTCCCGCAGTGAGGAGTTAAATGGGCAGAGGAAGAAGCATCTGAAGTTCAAGTTGTTTTTTTTTTTTTTTTCCTTCTCCAGGAGGTGCAAGCACTTTGTGACACATTGTTTTTTATTCCATAAAATGCCAGTTTCAACAACCCTGCCTTACATAAACTGTTGACTGGTATTTGTTTTCAGAGTTCATAAATGTTTCCAGTGGTCTTTTTCCATTTAAGTCGTGGAACTGTCTCTTAGCTATTCAGTTATCTCTCTTTCTCATATTGTGACTCATGCTGTGAGTCATATGTTACCTACATTTGATTAGCATAAATACATGATGGATTTGGATTATTAAAGAACCAAATACAATGCAGCCAAGAGGAGCTTTTTATACCTTAATAAAATTTTATTATTTCCAGAATTCAGAAAGTGCAGTTTCTGGTATAATTGCTGACTCTTGAGAGAAGTGTGAGGAAAGTACATTAAAATGAGATTTGTAACTGATTTCGTGACTGTGCCGTGAATGTCTTGCAATACCCATAGTCTGCAGGTTTTCTTCCTTTTGGGGCCAACTATGGTGCTCAAGCCTTAGACACGTTAGGCGTATAGTCACATCTTAACAATATAGAAATATGTTTGTGCTATTTATCAAAAGATGTTGCACGTATTGTGTATGGCATCTTGTCAGAAATCTTGCCTGTCCTGGTGTGTGTTCGGTCTGTTAAGTGCTGCGTCTGGAGACCTGATGCAGCTGGACGTCTCTGCTAGGCCGCTGCAGGCCACTGTTCTTCTGAAGCCTGCATGGGCCTAGGGAGAGCCTCCCTTGGGTCGCTGTCAGACTGGACCTAACTTCCTGGCCCAAATCCTTGCGACTCCCAACCTTGTTACAACTTGTGGCTTTGTAAGAAACGCAAAATCCTTTCACAGGTGGATTTCCTCTGGCTCTGCTTAGAATGGACTATTCACACTCATTTTTCACTCAACGCATATTTCTCATGATGCTTCTGGAAATTGTTCGGATGCTATGGGGGAAAAATAAAAATAAAAAAGTGGAGGTGGTTCCTTTTTTATTTAACTGTGCTTGCCGTTTTGTTCTGTAGGTGTACAAGGGAGATGAGACCACATTCCAAATCTCAGGCCTTCAGCTCAACACGGACTATCGGTTTCGCGTCTGTGTGTGCCGCCGGTGCTCGGATACCTCACAGGAACTTAGTGGACCTTTCAGCCCATCCGTTGCCTTTATGCTTCAGCGAAACGAGATCATGCTCGCAGGAGAAATGGGAAGCATAGCTGATCCTAGGATAAAGAGCATGATTCCTACTGATGAACAGTTTGCAGCCCTCATTGTACTTGGCTTTGCAAGTTTGTCAATTATATTTGCCTGTATATTACAATACTTCTTTATGAAGTAGAGAATTCAGTGGAAGTTTGAGATACAAATTTAACTAATGCTGCGCATTATAATCCACACATTTATTCAGATATTCCTTTTTGAAATCCTTTTGTTCTACCATACATTTTATATACTTCTCTTGTTTTTACAGTTCTAGCTTGAAGAAAGATAAATCAGTGTTTTGATGCACCTTTTTGAAATTCAAAACTAGGAAGTGGTCAAACTGGAGAAACAAGCAAACCAGATACCAAAAGCAAGATTTTTTCATTCACAGTTCCAAATTGTCACCAATTTGCCTTGTCGTCATTGTTTTGGTTTGTTGTTGTTGTTTTTTTTTTCACTGAAGTTTCTACAGTCTCTTATCTTATCTTACTATTTAGGAAAATTTAATCAAGTCACATTTTTGTTTCTTTTTCTCCTAAACATTAGTCACAAGTGTGTATAGTGGTAAGAATAGAATGCAGTGTTAGTCAACAGTACCAGGTTTTCATTGAACAGTATTAGCAATGTTGCCTATGAATTATTCACTACATTTGCCCCGTGTTTCCAAGATAAAAAGGAAATTGTTATTTTAACTGTTTAGTGTGTTTAAATCGGAACAATATCCTGCAGTCTAAAAACCTGTTCTTTTTACAGTTACAACACTATGAACTGCCTGTATAAGAAATCAAGTAACCAAACTGCATATAAATTATGAAGCATTATAGGTATTTTTTTTACCATTTTGATTCCTAGCAGTAATTGTAAGTAAGAGGGCATTGTGCAATAGTTAGTAATTCCCATGTTCAGCTATTTAAAAGCTGCTTTAACTTGTCTGTTTGTCACTGTATATAACTATTCCTGATCTAATAGTAGATATTATTCTATTACGTTCAGCCTGATTGATATGATTAGAGCTGGTGACAGCTTACTGCCTCTACTGAATTAGGTGAGATTTACACTAAATGTAAGCAAACTTCACTGTCAGTTGATCTCTTTGTTTTTGGAGGGGTATTGATTTTATAGAACTTTCCTGGAGGTGTCAGAAATGGGATCTGTTTATTTGAAGCTCCTTAAATGGGTGCCTACGTCGTTCTTAACACAGGGCTAATCAAATACTTGGTACATTGCAAAATGGGGACTGGAGTCCTACACAGGTGTAGTCCTTGCTCTTAGGGCAGTGTTCCCCCTCCTCCTGCCTGCCTCTTCCCTGACACACATCTTAATCCATCAAGATACGTTTTGAACTCTTGAGTCATTGGATTATTTATATTCAGTCAACATTACGCGAGTACCTCAGGGACATAAGTGAGCTGGAGGTGCAAATAGATTCCAAAAGGGTGCAACAGACACAGTGTATTTCCCTGCCTATTGTTTTTGTATATTTTTGCTATTTGGTTTTGCTTTTGTCCTAGCTATTTTATGCTCTGTCTCCATTGTCTAGGATTCAGTGTCCTGTACTAGCATAATATTCCCTTAACCAAAGTAATGGGGAAAAACAACATTATTTTTGTTTTAGGTTTATTTATACTATATACTGCATACAGTACTTTAAATACCAATTACAGTGCAATCTTTTATTTATTGTAAAAAAAAAAATTNAGCATTCCTAGTATTATTAATCTTCTTACATTTTCTTGTGTTTTTGAAGATGGGAGCATCTAGTACATTAAATGCCAAAAAAAAAAAAAAAACCATTATCAGTGATTCAAACGTTTACATGTATCCAAAAACATAATCATCTCTGGAAAGAAAGTGCTAAGATCAATGAATTAATCTGTGTGCCTCTCTAGATGTAGCAAATATTAGAAATGTTCTGTATTTTGTTATTGACTATAATTAGTTTAATTTAGCCTTGCAAACTAATGGCATTGAGCTAAATATATATATATTTTTTGTTTTTGCCAAAGTCATGGCTTGTCAAATTTATTTACATCTTATTTAAATTTATCTGTGATATGAAACTTTGTGACCTTGGATCTGTATTTGGTGAGCAAAGCATATACAGCTGTTTTCTGTGGAGGGGGAAAGAGTGTATTTTTAAAACAGTGAAAAGACGGCTAGTTTGGAAACCCAGAATTTTGAATAGATCCCCATTTTTATATTTGGAGTATTATTTCAGCACTGCTATGAAATCCAAGCTTGACATGTTTTTTAAAACAGAAAAACTGCTTTAATATATATTAAAAAAAAAGGAAAGAAAAAAAAAAAAGAAAAAAAAAGTTGCTTTATATAATTTGATCAATTCTGAAAGTTTGAGATAAAAAAATACTAAAAGCAGCAAGCAGAAGTTTAGAGAAAAGCAATCTGTTACACCTGGAGGATTTCTGTCAGTGCTCGTTGCTTGGTCCCCTTATGGTCATGCTCACGCCAGTGCCCGTTCCAGCCCTCAGGGTAAGGGATATTCTGCAGGAGTGGGTCAAGTCCTAAACAAGTGATTAGACATGATTTTAGTTTGTATTTTCTGCCATAGTGATCTGACGGGGATTCATATCTTAACAAGAAGCGAAGCGTCACAGATGATAAACCATTTGTTTGGTTTCCATTACTGCAGTTTGCTGATGCCTTGACTTTCCCCATGAGGCTTTTTGCCCTTTTGATCAGGCCCTGAGAGCGTTCTGCTCTCAGAGAAATGATGATCAAGAAAAGGTGGAGTGAAACACTAACCATTTACAACCCTTAAGGAAGGAGAGAGATGTTTTTGTATTGTTCTGCCTTTTTCCTTATGAACTTGAAACGTTTTCTAATCCTGTTTGTTGGCTACGGTGGTTCAGTATTCAGCGTCACGATTGAGAAGTGCCCTAACTGAATGTGTATGAACCTTATCCTTGCACAGTTCTTTAAATTGAAAAAATAAAATGTTTTTACCTCACTACGGGAACATACATTCCAAGCTTTTCAACTTAAAAAAAAAAAAATAATCATAAGTTTTCTTGTATTGTAAATTTTAGACTATTTCATATGCATTGTATTAAAACTGCCATATCAATTTTAATGTATAGATTTTGCAAATACTACACTATGTATGTAAGACTTAACTGTATCTGTAGTGTATATGTAATATATTTATGCCCAATAAATGTTTTAATTCTTTCTGATATTACTAGGAGTTTTCTTCATGGTTACAGTCCTTTCAGTCTGTGCCGGTCCCTTTCAGTAGTGTTACTGCAACTGGAAGCAGGAGGGAGAGCCCCAGACTGAACTCAGGATGCTGCTGGTTTGTATTAGTCAAGTTTTTGTTGCTCACAAAAGCGTGTGCTGGTGCAATTCAGTGCCCTAGGTCCCCCCAGGGGCTGCACCCCAGCTGCCTTGCTGGAAGCATGCAGAGGGCAGGTTTTTGGGTGGTTTGTGCTGTAGCTGTACTGTGCTCCCCCAAATCCTCCTCTTTCAGCTTGGAGTAATTTTCACCAAGATCTCATGCTGTTGCTCCTACAGAAGTGGTCCAGGAACCTCGGCAGAAAATTGCGGCCATCACGCTTCTCCAGAAATCTCTGGCTGAGCAGTGAAGATGCCTTTCAGTCTCTTTTCACACAAAGGATTTATGGTGTAATCTTTTCTGAGACTGAGCTGAGCACACTGCAAGTCCCAGTCCACCCCTGGGAAGCTGCGGCTCGGCCATCTCAGAGCTGCTGAGCGCTGCTGGCATTTCAATGTGCAGCACCACGTTCCTGCTGATGTGGGCTGGGCTTTGTAGGGGGGCAAGTCGGAATCTGGGTGAAGGACACTCACAGCAGAGATCTCAATTTGGCAATTTAGGAATTGAGTTTTACAGTGTCCCCAGCTGCTTTCTGTGGGATACAAACCGATGGGGGTTGCAGGTGTAACCGATGGGCATTGAGTGGATTGATGGGGGATTCATCCTGACTGCACGTTTGTCTTTTTTGAGTCTTTGACTTAAATCAATCTTTCATCATCAATTTTTGCTTTTAATATCCATGTTTTTTAAAGCAGAACTGTAATCACCCCCGTGGGGCAGGCAGCGTGGTCCTGCATCTCCCAGGCACAAAACGGCAGCAGAGAAACTCACCCTGATCCAGTGCAGATGTTGCACTGCATTCATTGCAGCATCGCCCGGGGCAGCCAACTGAGTGCTGCCGGACAGCTTGGGCTGAGTTACCAGCATCAGAGGTTGGTAGAAGAAATCTTCAAGACAAGTTTCTGAGGTCTTTTAGTCACTGCTTTTGAATAACTTGCGTGAAAATTTAATGGTGGTTCAAGTATACCTGGATTTGTTCTCTCTTTGTAACTAAACACTTGAAATACCAGAAGTTTTCAATTACTCTTTAATTATGTACAATAAATTCAATTACTTGTCATAGAGTATTAATCTAGTATGTATATATATTTCTTGGCAAACACATTAATGTTTGTTTCTTAAACAGCTTTCCTTCTTCAAATCATGAGCATTTTATTTGTTTACTTTTTTAATTACCGCAATTTGCATCCTGAGTGTTTTTCCTGAGGAAATACACTTTTTCTTTTCCCTGGGTGGCTCAACTCCTTTGTTTGTTTTAACAGTGTTTGCCAAATCAATCTAACAAAATCTTTTAATGGTGTCTATAGACTGATAACCACCACTCTGTTACCCGAAGACCTCTCTGACTTTAAGTACTCCTTGGCTTCCAGTGCTCCCATGAGTGTCTGCAGGTGATGGAGAACATTTCAGGCCTGGCAATGAAGGAGGGTTTGCATTTGTTGTCTGAGCTCTGCACTGTGTTGCAGGACTGCAACCTGCAAGCTCAGTGCAGGTACGTGGGATTCAGTCTGCGCACCCGGAGCAGACAGAGGTGAGATAGGCAGCACCAGCTTTCCCGCGGGCTTTGTTTTATAAGGAAACAGCAAACTGTGACCGTGCTTGGGCAATGCTGTATTTAACAACATCTCTTACCTGTGCATTGGTGTTAAGAGAAAATTACCTGCTTAGAAAAGTTTTGAAGCAGAGCAAGGGCTTATATTTGCAGATATTTTTGTGGCCTAACAGACAACCTCTGGGCTCGTGTTTCCTGAACACAGCCAGCACACTGTGTACCCCTTGCAAGCCAAGCCATCTCCGGGCCTGCCCGCGGCCCTGCACGGCCACTGGGCTGGAGGCTGCGGTTTCTATAGCAGCAGCAATTTTGTCTGCTCGCAGTAATCAGAGAGCCTGCTCCCAAATGAAGCAGGTGTAATTTGGTGTGCCTTTGGCTTCAGCCGCTGCTGCGAGCTGGGGGCATGCGTGGTTGGGTGCTGCGGGAGGGCGTGAGCGAGCCCCCCAGGGCAGAGGAACACAAACCGGCCCGGAGCCCGTGTCAGCCACGTCCTCCACCTCCTGAGGAGCTTTTCCTGCTAGGCCCATTCAAGTCTTTAAATTTTAGGTGGTGCTCAAGTCCAGCCTGCTACAAAAAGCTCTTTTTGATGAGAAAGCCGTCACTTGGAGGGAGGGAGGCCTTGCTTCCAGCCCTTGTGTCTGGGCCCTGAGGCACTCCTGGCCCCTAGGTTAGTGCAGCTGGCCGAGGCTGCTCCCTCCTGTCCTGAACTCTCGCCTGTGTGCTTGGGGGGGTTGAAACGTGGTGCTAACAGGGGCCAGGCTTTCTGTTAAAGATTCCAGCTCTGAGCTAGTTTTTACCCCATCATGGCAAACCCGACTGTGGCAAAACTGATGGCTTGTGGAGGTGTGGGGCTAGCTCTGGGGCCTCCTGCCCCCACAGGAACCAGAGGAAAGTCAAACGGAAATTACTGCGGACATCTTATGTACGAGTTTTATTTCCTGTACAAGTCTTTTTTTTTTTTTTTTCTAGAATTATAGTTATTGCAGAATTCAGGATGTATTATGATTCACTGAAGTGGTGTAGAAATTATTCTCCGTCCTTAATATTCACCTGCCTTGGAGTGAAGATATAAATATCATCTCTTATTCTTCTCAGAAATGAGAGCCACTGGTAAACAGAGGGGAAGATATGGACACTTTGTTTCAATATTTTTATAGCTGAGGAGAAAGCCAGCTGAGATCCCTCGAAAAGGCTATTTTATCGGTAATACATTTAATAAGTTCTAAATGATTGCATCTGTTTCTGCTGTTGACAATTGCTCTCTCAGTGCACAAATTCTTGGCTAGGCGAAATAAAAAAGCAAATGAGAGGTTTTGGAAGATGCTTTCAAACACAGCAGATTAGCTGACTATCTGCTGTTACTTAGTGAAAGTGCTGTTATTAGCTTGAGTAGTTATATTTGTTGTACTAATTGCTAGCATAGGTGGTATTGCATGCCGTCCTACCTATTTTTAGGTCTACTAGCTTGGTAAATAGATATCTGCTTGGGTCAACGTGCTCAGTGGATGTCATTTCTTGGTAATTTTATTAGCCCATCTCTCTCACTTTCTGTCGTATGAAAGCTGTTATTAAGCTCTTGTGAGGACCAATGTGTGCATGGAGTGGAGAAATTCAGCCCTAATGCAGCACAAACATCGCATTCATCACTTTATGGCTCAGATGCTCTTCCTTTCCAGAAGATGGCCATGCCGGGGTTGGAGGCTCTTTCCTGGCCAAATGGCTTTTTATGAGAGAGAAACCATTGCTGTGAGCTGACTGTACCTGAAATGTTTTGTTGTTTTTCCTTACATACTGGGATTAGAGCAGGGATGCTGAGGGAGGCCTAGTACCCACCCTCCCACCCTGTGCTGCTCACCTGCTTCCCTCCTCACGAGCTGGCAGCTGTTCAGTGGGCTGAGACCTGCAGCTGAGCACTTGCTTGTGTGCAGTCAAAAATAGAAAATCACACCTTCTACAGCAGACGAATTTTACAAAAATTGATCCCATTGTCACTGCTTGATAAAAATCCCATGTTGCTATTGACTGGGCAGAATGCATGCCCATGTGTGATTGTGAATATTGGCTTAATTTGGGGTGAGAAATTATAGTATGAGTTTCCACTGCTTTTTGGCATATTGAGGTGTTGAAGCTGTTAAAACCTCAGCGTCCGGCAGCTTGTCACGCTGCGGGCTTGTGGCAGAGCGCTGGCAATACTGGGCTCTGCCTGCCCCAACAAGGGACAGTTTGCATCATGCGGCAGGGAAGGATGCTGTGAGCAGAGGCTCAGAAATCGCCGTGCCTGTCTCGTGTACAGCACTGCAGTCATGGATAAATCAATCAGGACATGAGAAAGAGAAAAGGGAGAAGCGCCCTTTCTTTTTCAATGTGGCATCGTTCGAAATGGGGCCGAATGCTGGCAGAGCATCTCTCTGCTCACAGAGCAACCCCTGAAGCTGCCTTTTGGGACATTTCATCTCCTTATGGACTTGTGCATGTCACCAAACTTTCACTTCCCTCCTGGGGAGGGAAACAAAGCAGACATGGAGAGAAACAAGAAGCCTTCATCACTGAGTGCAGCGTGTTGGTGTGTACAAGTTGCATTTAGTAACGCTGATGTACACGTTGTGTGCTGCAGTTACACATGTACTACAGCTCAACCAAAAGCTTTTGCAGCAAGCAGAAGTGATTGTTTGAACTGTAAACCTTTGTTAATATGAGTTGGATTAAATTTGTCTTCATCTATTTTCACTACACTTGCACCATTACAAATCTTGTTGGGATATGTTGAAGAACCAAAAGAGGTGATGCCGAAATACATGTTAAACCTGTAGCTTAGCTTTGCATTAGCTTTCCATAGTGAAAAGGACAGGCCTATTCAAACACAACTGCAAATATTAATTTTCTTGCAAGCTTCAGCTCAGTGGGAAGCCAGCATTGCATGGCAATGTCCCTGCACAGCAGCAGCATTGGGGCACCAGCTGCAGTGCCATGGCAGGTTCCAAGGCATTTAGGTAAGTAACTGCTGCTGCTTTAAATAGGGCTTAAGAAATGTCACTTGACACAAACTTCTGAGTACCTAGCAGCTCCAGATTTGATGTGTAAGTGCTACTTTTCCAGAATATTTTGTTTTTTTTCATGTAGTACAATAGGACGTGATTTTCTGCCAGTGCATGGTTCCATCAAAGGTACTTTTCAAAAATGAATGGAGCCTTCTGGTAAAGTGCTTTTGACCTATTTTATCACCGATGAAAGATGTTGCCAAGAAATAAGTTGCAGCCAAATCGGTCCTGTTTATTTGTGAAGCTGAGGTAAGAAGTATAGAGTTGGAAAAGCTTTTAAAATCTGAGCTGTTTAATGAATGAACCTCCAGTTGCTTCCTATACGGGTTCCTTACACACAGGGCAGTGAGAACATAGCAAAATTTTGACTCACAAAGTACCTATATGTTTTTGTTGGGTTTTTTTGTTTGTTTGTTTGTTTGTTTTGTTTTGTTTTGTTTTGTTTTTTGGTCAGAACTGGCAAAGTTTGCTCCTACAGGAGAGAGTTTCCAAAAGTGCAACAAATGGCTCAACAGCCCGCAAGTGATTTTCCTGCAGTCACACTCACCGAACAGTCCAGCGCCTGCATGAGCTCCCATCTTCACTGCAGGTAAAACAGGTCCCAAAAGCCATGTTCAGACCCAAAATTGGGGGAGAAGGGAACCGTGCTCTTTCAGACAGAGCAGGCTCTGGGGAGAAGATGCCAGGAAAATGAGGGGCTGCAGGGAAATGCTGTTTCTGCTAGGAAGGGTTGGCCATCGCAGCCATCCTGTACTGGCTTCCGTTAGCTGCTCTAGGTAGAAAATGCTATTGAAATGCCGATCACAGGCTTTTGTTGTTGTTGTTGTTGTTTGGGGGGTTGGTCTATTATTATCNTTTTTTTTTGTGGTTGGTGGTGGTGGGGGGGGGGGGGGTTGGTGATTAAATTATTCCTTGCAGCTTCAGCAGCATATTCATCCCGCAGTGATGTTACACATCCTTCTGGAGACATCTGACAATATTTGTTTTTATGATGCAAAAGTGAATGTTACCCAGGTGATGTTTTCCTGTCTCCAAGATAAGAGCAGCCCATGGTGGACCAGCAGCTGTCTGAAGAAGCAGACCCAGACCCTGGTCACCACCTGGAGCCCACTAAGCACAACTCCACCAACTTTGGCATTTTTGTGTAGAAAAACTTTCAGTACTTTAGGGAGGCAAAACTAGTGGAAGGTACAGTGGTAGTGACTGCTACAGTATGTGTGAAGTACCTGAATGTTTCTGCCAGAGCTGAAATATTTTCCTGCTTCTGCAAGAGCCATATGGAGATGGCTATTCTCCTTTAATAGAATTGCATGCATTTTGCTAGATTTGGCCAATATTCAGTAACTTGCAGAAAGAAGTCACTTCCCAAGTGAGATCGAAGAGAAGAGTCCTGTCCTCCCTCAGCACAAGGAGCCAGTTTGGCTTCTGACTTTCGTGACCCCAGATTAAATATTCCAAATTCTACCCCAAACACACAGTTCTGATGGTCCCGCAGTGCTGGTGTCGTTAGGCTCACGCTCTCTCCTGATGAAATGTTAGGTTACATTAAATTGTTTTTACATTCAGGTATTGAATGTGCCTGCGCTAGGGTCTTTAATTTGGGTTACTCTGGTTTGAACGCAGCTCCCCGTGCTGAGGACAGACATGTGCCGGTGCCCAGTGCATCCGGCAGCACTGTGTCGTGCAGCCCGCCCGCAGCCAAACTGCCCATCGAACCCCTCCTATCCGCAGGGCTATGAAGGCTCTCAGGACTTTATTTCTTTTTCTGCTCACATTTAATGCCACAGACACAGCTGAAACTTGAAACGCTTATGTGACGTTAGGTGCACGATCAGTTCATTTACAGACAGGTTATTAGTGAGCTTACATCTTTACAATCATTTCGAGACTCTACAATTTCTTGTTTCCCTGAGTTGCATGATGTCTGCCATCAGATCCACTTGTCAGCCAACAATGAATGAAAGAACAAAACGAACAGAAAGGCAGAAGTGGCTAGAGGTGAAACGGTGGAGGATGCCACGGCACTGCTGCTCTCCTAGCACCGTGCCCGGGGCTCAGTCCATGCCGGAGACTCGAGCACGGTGGGTGAGCCTCGTTAGTCTGACCTTCTGCAGCTCTCGTGTGCTGTGCTACCCCTGCTAGTTTTGTGCTTTGCCCCGTAACTTGCATTCAGTCCTCACTGCAGGAGCACTCTGAGGAGCAGCAGCCCAGCCTTAAGAGCAGACGCAGAACAGACAGAACAGGCCAAGTTCTCTTTTTACTTATACCTGAGCAGCACCACCAGCAAAAGGTGTAACAGGCAGAATATGGCCCGTCAGCAGCAATAGGAGCTTGAAAGCAATAGGAATCCTGCCAACAGACAATTCATTACATAGAATCTGTTGTGGGCCAGCTGGTAATAAATACTAGAACCAAATAAATAAAAGCTGCTATTGCACATGCACTCCCCCAAGCTCTATTAGCTGGACCACAAAATCTACTTGTCAGTGTGACAACAGATGCGATACAAGGCATATGGATGAGCATAAAGGATGGAAAGATTTTTGGTTTAGTTTGGTTTTTAATGGCATACTTGAGTTACAAAAATCAATTGAATTTAAGATTTTTATGAATCAAGTATGAGAACGTGTCTGTCTGTGTGTTTTAATGCAGATTTTTCTATTACTTTTCAGGTCACGTCAGTTAAAAATGTTCTCAAAAGTAAGCGAGTGGGATTCTGAATTTAATGCTGCAGCAAACCAGTGCAGCCACAGCCTGGGCTCTGCTGGGGAATGAGGTGCTCGGGACCGACTGATCCAAACCCAGGGTGTCTTACAGGCAGGAGACCTGTCCTCAGGCTGCTGACACTGGGGGCACGGCGTGCACAGCGCAGGCAAAGGCAGCCACAAGCAGCACAACTGCTGGGACAGCCAACAGCTCCCAAGTTCAGATACAGCGAGTCGGTCACTGACAAGTTGAGCAGAACAAGTACAGGTGAGTTAGCCAGCAGGAAAAAAAAAAAAAAAAAAAAAAAAAGAAAGAAAGAAATAGTTATAAAGGGGCAATAGTAGGCGTAGGCTGCAACAGNACTGCATTCCTAGTCTTTATAGCATCACTGCAGTCCTGAAAGCAGCACTGTCCTTGTCCCACTGAGATACATTCCCAAAATATTCCAGTACAGCTGGGTTCTAAGCCACTTCTGTGAAGGTATTTTTTTTATTTCCTTTCTATTCACACGTGACATGAGGGTGATTAATTTTTAGCATGTTTAAAAACTACCCTTTTTTATTTTTCCTCTTTGAACTTATTTTAAAAATCAGGATTATGAAAAGTGTATCAAATTCTATGTTTACTACTTCAGAAAGGCAATCAAAGTTCCTCCCTTCAAGGTTTGTGTACATGCTAGCAAAATTCTTAGCAAAACTAAAGTTAACTCTGGAATTAGCTCGAATTAGCTGCTACTGGAGTCACACAAACTCTCAGGTGAGCCAGGCTACGTTTGCCCGTTACAAATGGGAAAGCCTGGCTCCCCTTTGTTAAAAAATGTAATCACAGAGTCACAGGATCACAGAACGGTTGGGTTGGAAGGGACCTTAAAGCCCCCTCAGCGCCAGCCCTTGCCGTGGGCTGGCTGCCACCCCCCAGATCAGGCTGCCCAGGGCCCACCCAGCCTGGCCTTGAGCACCTCCAGGGATGGGGCACCCACAGCCTCTCTGAGCAGCCTGTGCCAGGGCCTCACTGCCCTGAGTAAAGAATTTCCTCCTAATGTCCAACCTAAATCTTCCCTCTTTTCGCTGGAAACCATTCCCACTTGTTCTATCACTTTCAGACCTTGTAAAAAGTCGGTCTTCTCCACCTTGTTTATAAGCTCTCTTTAAAGTCATATGGACAAAAGCAGCAGGAAAACATTTGAGTGTTGCCAAATTCTGTAACCACGTGTCTCCTTTTGTATTTTCAAGCTGTAGGTAATTTTAGAAAATCTTTAACTGCCTATGTGACATCTCTCAGCAAGTCCAGATGACGACACACGTACAGCTTGACTTTCCGCTTCGTGACGGCTCTCTGGTCACACCGGTGGGTGATGCTCTGGTGCTGGCTGCCGTGTCATGTGGTGACGCTGGGTTCTGTCCACACGCGCGAGCTGTCCCGCTTTGTGCTGGAGAGTCTTTTCTTTGGCAGGGCTTTGAGTCCGAAGAGCCGGCACGCCGCGACGCGGTACTTCTTGGACATGATGTTGTAGAGGATGGGGTTGATGGCTGCGCTCAGGTAGAAGAGGACAAAGGACACCAAGTTGCAGTACTGGCTGATCACTGCTATCACCATGGATCCAGCTTCAAAGGATTTGGAAAATAAATATCGTCCTACGTGAAAAGGCAACCAGCAGAGTATGAAAGCAAATACCACCACAACTAAAATAAAAACAGCAGAAGAAAGTGTGTTAAGTGTGAGTAGGAAAATATGGTGATTTAAATGAAATATCATTCTCTCTCTTCACCCAATTGATCTCAAAGTGTGAAAAGGCATCCCGTAAGTTTTCAGATGTCTCTCGAGTACATTTTCAGTACAAATTAGCAACACTTAATACAAGTTGATCATATCTGAAGAGCCTGCCTGTCTACTGTGCAACTAATCTGCTGTGAACTGTCCCACTTCTCTTCTCCGTAGAAAGAGAGAGTTAAAGTATCAGAATGGTGACAAAAAATATAATCTATCAGCTGCGTCTACAAAAGCAAGTGATCTGAAATGTAAGCCACAATGATGCGTCTATCACAATGAAGAATTTAATCACTGGGAAGCAAACTGGTTTAAGACAAAGGCCCAAAGACGAAACAAACCACCTGGATCTGTAGAGCCCGTCCAGCAAGGTAACAACAGGCAGCGCTGCAGCTCCCACTCTGTCAGTTATGAAACATGACTTACTCCAAGGAAAGTAAAGCCACACATATGGTGTCCAACTGCACAGCTGAAGCTGTGTTTACAATCTCCCGCTGTGGCTGTGGCTGTGCATATCTTTATGTATATGCAGAATAATAGGTACATGTGTATCCGTGTACACTGGGCCATTTTAATTTCCATCCTAGAGAAAGGGAAGCTCTTTCTGTTCGTTTACTGGGTGCTACTGACCTTTGTTATTTTTCATACTACTTTGAGTGTTACTATTAATACACCAGTGAGAAAAACAGAAAGCTCAAGAAAGGGTTTTTGACATTCTTAGGCAATTTTTCCCAGTTAACCTGTTCTCTCTTGGTCACAGTCCTGCTTACTGCTGTCAAGACATAGCAGATAAAATCAAAGAGCTAAGAGGGATCATAACTGGCCTATTTCCCCAACAACTGTATGAAGGAGCATGCCCATGTTTACATGGATACTTATGTAGGACTTCTGGTGGACTCCAACGCACAGAGCTGAAATTCAGAGTGTCTGTTTTCCAGCTCTGCTTCTTATTGAGCCAAACACTTTGATTTTTTTTCCTCAGTTTCTCCACATGGAAAACTCAGATAAGGTTTCTGTAGCTCATGGGTGTGCTCTGGAGTTTAATCCGTATGTTGAATACCACCATTGCGGTCATTATAAACAGAATTCTGAGCATAGCCAATATTTTCACAGGTGGGCATGCATATATCCCTCCTAGGCAGGCTTTTGAAGATGCAGTTTGATTCTCACTTATGCAGAATCACACTGATTTCGACTGAATGGGGTATGACAGCTCCTTTGAAAGTCACACCATATATTCAGGTGTTTAATCACAGTCCTAGAAGCATAACCTTTCTTTACAGTTTAGAAAAACATGTTGTTGCTAATCTTGTTTACTTGATGTTCCATGACTTGCTAAAGTCTTAGAAAGTGCCTTCTAAATTTCAGGCAGAAAATTAAAAGCAGTGAGAGCAGATTGCATTGTGCATCTGCTGGTATTGAGCTCTCGCTAACTTCTTGTCTTTCTATCCAGCATCTGGCTGTTCACATTTTGAGAATACTGGCTCTGTCTTGCCACTGCCTTGCTATTCTCAGACCTTGCAAAAGAAAAAAAAAAGGTGTCTGAAGTATCATAGTGCTTGCAGCAATACTTCAGGGCAGAAATAAGCAGTTACTGTTTAGAAATTCTTTATGGTTAGCATGCAGATATATAAACATGGTAGTAATATATGCTAGCAATTTACTCATTGTAAATAGAGATTCATAATCCTGACACTCTAGAAGTGTAAATGATGAATTACTTCCAAGGTCACGCTTACCAGCCTGAAGTGATTCTATTGATCATAAAACGTAGCTGAAAGGGCACAAAGAATGCTGCAGGATTTATTATTCTTGCTGCTGTTGCACAGTAATAAAGCACGGCACAAACAAAAGATCGGGTAGGCTCCTGCTCAGTAATTAAGCTACTTAGGGCACGCTGCCACCTCTTCATCTAGCTCATTAGCCCATCGCCTCTGCCCTGCTGAAACAGAGCTGCTGCCCGTGGCACCTTCACATGAAGCATCCCATCCCCGGGAGCTGCCACTGAGATCCCTGGGATTCGCCTGAAGGAAAGCACGCAGCAGGGCTCTGCAGCTCCTCGGCACCGAGCAACTTTTGGTGCTGTGCATCAGACTCCTGCCACATGCTCCCACTCGGAGGGCTGGCAGCACCGGTGTGTTAAAATGTGTGTCTGTGTGCCAGCAGCAACTGTTGTCTAAACCATCCGGCAGCGCAAATACACAGAGTCAGGAACGGCAGCGTCTGCTGTCTCGGTCCTGTTTTCTTGAAGTCAGTGAGAATTTATAGGATCACAGACCTCAAAGGAGACAACATGCTCACTGTTCAGCACATGCTGATGATATTCTAATACAAAAATGCAGATCTCTTTTCATGGGCTTACACAGTCATGCTGGTAAATTATTCCAATTTGCTAAAAACTTATTTTCTTTTGAAACTAAGTGCACCTCATACCCTGCTTGCCTAGTCTGCAGCTCAACTTTGTGGGTTTACAAGAGGTTAGTGTTGTTCGAAAATCAAATAAACTATCCCTCTGTAAATAATGTTGGTATCCACAACCAAAGACGTTCAGAAAATCTCCAGGGCAAGAGCTAATTGTAACCGTAGTATTTGTCTTTGTCAGTGACTGTTATTAAAATCTGCTTAACTGTTTTTGAGCCCCCAGCTCCAGCTGGTTAGAAATAAATCTAAGGAAAGGGGAGAGTTGTTCTATGAATACCTTCAAGGGTAGCCCTTCACAGGAAACGTTTTAAATAAATGCTTGCCTTCAGAAGCAGTGATAGTGACCTGCCGGTGCTCCCCGGTCTCTCTCTCTCTCACACACACAAGCACACACACTTGGAAAAATAGAGCCCCAGGAGTCGTACCTAGCATTTTCACAGTTTGCTTGTTGTTCTTATCCCTGATGACAATGTTTGGACCAATGTTCTTCCTCTTCCTCCTCCAGAGCTTCCTCCCGATGAGGCTGTACAGCACAGTCAGGCAGAAGACGGGCAGGAAAAAGAAGATGCTGGAGATCCAGACCATGATGGTGAGCAGCCCCGAGCGGATGGCGTACTCCGTGGCTCGGCACTCGTTGGTGCTCAGCGGGTTGGTGCCGTTCTCGTGCTCAACGCCTACCAGGACGAAGATGGGTCCGGCGCTAATGAAGGAGACGGCCCAGAGCATGAGGATGACCAGCTTGACCTTCCTCTTGGTGATGATCACCTTGGCTCGCAGGGGGAAGCAGATGGCAACGTACCGCTCCACACTGAGGGCAGTGATGTTGAGGATGGTGGAGTAAGTGCAGCTCTCGCTGACAAACTGGAAGAGCTTGCACAGGAGGTCCCCAAAGTTCCAGGGCTGGTACTGCCAGAGGCGGAAGAGGTCCAAGGGCATGCAGAGGAAGATGAGCAGGTCGGAGAAGGCCATGCTGGACAGGTAGAAGTTGGTGGTGGTCCTCATGTCCCGGAACCTCGACACCACCAGCATGGTCATGAGGTTGCCGATGACTCCGATGACGAAGAGGAGGACACAGACGACGGTGATGCCGGTGAGCACGGGCACGGGGAAGAGGGGCTGCGGGGCCTCGCCGCCCGTCCTGTTCTCCGCGCTCCCCTCCCGCATCGTGCCGCGGCGGGCTGCGCATCCCCGCGCGGAGCCGCTCC
>VXAV01010470.1:278250-290467 GCA_013399715.1 Alectura lathami
CAAACACAAACAAGGAATGCCGGCGCCCCTCACCGCGGTGTCGGGGCTGCCCGCCTCGCCCCGGCCCCCTGCGCTGTAAAGGGCGGTGGTGTGCTCTCGGGGCAGCTGTAACTTCTGCGATGGGTAGCTTCGTTGTTCTTCACGCACGTACAGTTTCAGCCCTGAGATGCGCAGGCGGACGGGCACGTGGAGATCAGCGAGGGGCACGGGGACAGCTGCGGTTTCTGTCCCTCGTTTCTGTGCCCTTGGATCTTGGCAGGAGCACGGTAAAGCCACAGTTCAGTGAAGCTGCAGTAATCACCCTCTTCTGTGTGATTTACCTACGATGGTCGTTCAGCATGGTTCTGCTGTCCTACGCTGTGCCCTTTGCAGGCACACGCAGTGTAACTGCCAGCTCCCCAGCTGCAGCCTCCTACATCTGAAGGCTGATGCTGTGCCCCAGGAGCCCTGGCTAAGGGGGACAGCAGCACAAGGTGAGCTCAGGGACAAACAGGGACCCCCAAACACTGTGCAGCTCTAAGTCCACGCTGGCAACTGGCTTAATGCAGCAGAAAAGCAGAGATTTGTGCTGGTTTTCCAGGGCACACACATGTGCACACTCACATGTATATCTATGTCCACCATCTGCTGGTGTTGCCATTTCACAGCTGATGAGCTGTATTTAACAATAGAGTGGAAGGACGGTGTGACACAACGCTGTCGCTCTGCCTGTACCTCTGAACGTGCCTGTTGTCAGCTGAGCACTTTGACAGTGCTTTCTGTGATAACGTGAGCATCAGCCGTAGCACCTTGTGTGTACCCTAATTTCGACGTGCTCTGCAGCTTCAGTGGAGTCAGTGTTCATCATTCCTGCTCTTGCACCGTGGGACAGTTTTGTAGCAGGTTACTCAACGGCTGCTAAATTTTGTGGGGTATAGCCACAAATTAATTGCATTTGATAAAAAAGGAAGAACCTATTGTGCTTCTCACTCTGTTTACCCAGCTACCTATGTAAGTGCTCTACATATTGCTGAAGAACAGTCGTGGGCTGTACACCACTAATGTACAGTTATTTCATATTACAATTTTGTGTCCAATCTAATTTAAATGACATTGTTTTATAGTATAGAGGAGCTGGCAACTGCCTCTGTATTTAGTCCGTCAAGTATTTTCTATTATTATAAAGAATGCTTTTGCTTTTTTTTCTCCCTGATATACTCTCAGACAGTGACATTAGCTGTAGGACTTTGATATTTGGCAGAGAAAATTGCCTAAGGCTACGAATGTGACTTTGCAGTGAGCATCCTTCATTCTCAGGAAATTCCTCCAATTTTTGCTGAGCTGTATCTTGTCAAAAATGACCATTCCCCTTTCCCCAGGGACACAAAAGCCTTCTTTCAATTTTTCAGACAAATCACATTCTTTAGTAAAATAATACTTGAACTGAGGTGTGTGTGTAGCAAAATCAAGTAGCTATGAGTGAGGTAGCAGCAGATTTGTATCCTCCTGGCAGCTCGAGCTTGTAATGGAAGGGATTTGTTGGGAGTTTGATTCCCTGACCCACTTGGATCAGGGATTGCAGTCGTACTTTGAATCCCGCAGCATCGCTCCTGTGCTTGTTTAAAGATTTGAAGCATGATTCAGGAGCTTCTCTGTCTGCTTTTCCTTCTTGGGGTCAGGGCCAGACAAACAACTGAGACGGAAGAAAAGCAGTTCCAGTTTTCTGATTCTTTGGCAATTGAAGGCCGCATCTTGACGGGGCATAAAGAACTGAACTGCCACTACCTTGCATGATAATGAATTCCGGCATGTGTGTTGCATATCCTAAGGCCGGTGGTGAAGATAGTGGTGAGAGAAGCTGCAATAGCCATGACAGAAGATGGCTTCGGGCTCCAGGCACTTAACTATCTGCCCTCACTGCAGGAACAGCGCTTCTGTGTTGCCTTACCAACCGCAGGAAAGATTGAAGTCACTGATATAATTGGGATGAGAGAAAAGGAGAGAAAGAGGCAGAAACTGAGGACATTTTATGCACAACTTTATCCACTAACTAGGTGTACGACCAAAACAGACGTTCCAAAAATAATTAAAAACAAACAAACTAACCAGCATTACAAGGGACGTTTACCTTTCAGGGAACTCTTAAACTACTGGTGCTTCTCTTCTGCAGCATTAAAGCTGTACCTAGCACTAGAGATAAAGTAGAAGAGAGTTTCTGTTTACGGTGTTTTGAAATCTCTCTCCGGTGTTCCATTCTTTCCATTTACATTCCATGGAAATATCCGAAGGCTCTGAATTAGAGTTATTGTGGTTTTACGTGGAAAACAGACTTCAAGGGAGAGATCTCCCATTTAAAAATGATGTGTCTCCTACAATTCACAGAAAAGCAAATGCATCTTTTTTATTATATATAGGGGCAGAAAATGCTTTGACTTTTATTACAGATGTTGTATTTTAAGAACAGGAGGTAGCAGCTGATGAGTGCTTTCAAAGGTTACGGTTTAGTAACAGTCCTCAGTGAGCCAGTGAAATAGTGGTAATCTAACAACGTGAAAACCAGAATGTGCTCCAATGACTTTACTGTTGTTTATGTGGAAGGAAAATCAAAATATGTTAGTCAATCAGCGAAGCTGTGCTCTAATGCCACTAATTCAGAGGCATCCATTTTAGATTTGTCTTTTCAGCCATGTGCTTCAGCTCCCTGTGCTGCTAGGTCACAGCAGCACGGGAGCATCGCTCTTCGTGACCTGGGCCGTTAGGTGCAGGGAGAAGGTTCATCAGCCACAGGTATGTTTACTCTTTGCAGCATGAGAATAGTAGGAGCTGTACCCTGCATTTTTTGAATGTCATTGGGCATTCATTCTCAGGTTTTGACTTCTGGAGGCAGCAGACACCTTTCTGCTGTCACAGGACAACCAGCCTCATAACAGAAGCCTTGCACTGGGGTAAGAGGTGGAGATGCTCACCTGACTTGCACGTGTCTGCTGATGTTACACCTTTTGTGGTACAGACAAGGAGCATGAATTAGGTTAGCGCTGACAGAACAGCCCATGAAAATGGGAGGCTGCTTACACCCCAGGCTCCTGCTGAGCACCAGCAATTGGACAGCATTTGTCACAGCCCAGCATCCAACCCGATGTCACCTGGCAGACTTTCACAAGGAATGGAGATGTCTGTATGGGATTACCAACGCTGTGGGAGAGGGAGTGTTGTTACAACGCAGCGGTGCGGTGCTCAGGCAGTGGGCAGTGCGGTGCTGTCACGCAGAGAATGAGTGATTTTTGTCCATGTGTCATAGCGTGCAATTTCTGTTACTATGAATGTAAAGAGAAAAGTTGTGGTGAACAGAGTTCTGAGTAATTCTGATGGAAATAGCTATAAATGTCCATGTCACTACATATAAAAAAAAAGTCCAATCCGTGAAAATTGGATCAGACTCAATATGATCCTAATCTATCTTCTATTTCTGCTACTGAATGGAACAAGGCACCTTGGAGGGATGAGTGGGTTCTTGTTTCAATGTTATTGTGTTATTTTGACCACTACATTCGGTCTTTCCTTAGCCCCCAATATTAGATGTCACCTCAAAAGTGAAATTGTGAATCTCAGAACCCCATGTCTGATGCAGGTTTTTTATCTATTTGCATAGAGTACAGCAAATGCATCCCTAATCCTGACTGACCAAGTGAATACTGCTGCAATGCAAGCAGTAATAATTACATTTACTGAGGTAGAGAGAAGAATAGCAGTCTGTTTCTATGAAGTAATGCAAGGTAGAATAGCAGGTAGTTAGCTGGTAAGTCCTGTTCCCCATGGAAACACCAGAAATGAGAGCACCCTCTGCTGAAATAAAAGCAGCCTCTTCAAAAGGGATGATTTCATCCCAAACCCTGTGGGCATCCCCGCTATGTGGGATGCAGTCGTGGCGCTGGGTTGCTGCTATGGAAGACAATAAACAACGCAAGGCTAAATAAGTATTTAGTAAAAACATTTTATATAAAACAGATGTAGAAAAATTACAATACTTACAAATTTACCGCAACCTATACCCACAAATGAAAATTTGCTACATTCGCCATTCAGTATAAAGTGAGATGAAAAGCACGACTTGGTGCAAAGGTACAATCAGAAGTCAATGCGTCTTTCCATTAACCTTCAAACATGTCCTGTCAGATAGTGCTTGATAGTCTCTCCCCAGGATAATACCTGGTAAGCATGCCTTTGGATTATTCAGAAATAAAATATGATTACTCGGTGTGATACCTGTTGCAATATGCTCTGCATGCAGGGACCAAGAATATGTACATTTTGACAAAAAAAAAAAAAAAAGAAGATAATGCCCCTAGAAATTCCCCAAGCAACAGTAGGTATGATATTATATACTGGGCAATGAAGAGAGAACATTGAGCAGAACAAAAAGTGTAATATTTGGTCTTAACGTCAGTTGCAAGCGTGTGACGTCCCCCATGTTCCCCTCCAGGCCTCTCCAGCAACCCACAACTGCTACATTACAAATTTGTTCTTAGCCATGTGGAGGGTTTCTGACTCTTAACCTACCACAAGCAATTGGAAATGCTTTTTCACAGTTCAAATAAATTTATTTCAAATAAGATCCTAAAATAACTTAAAAAAAAAATTGTTAAGATTGTCTAAAAAAATGACAAAGGGGCACTCCTGTGCTGCAGCTAAAAGGGTCAGACCACTTGAAAAGATTAGCAGCTACACAAGTCATTTTTTCCAGTGCCGCAGATATCCAGTTATGTAGGGAATGGCTTTGTTCCCCCCAGCCGTATCTGCCAGGCTGCAAATTTCTGTACTGAAATCAGGAGGAAAACTGTAGATATGTTTTCTGTTCTGTGCTGAAACAGATTATTTCAGTTTGGTCCAAACAAATTAATCTAGTAAGTGATGGAGAAATTCACATTTTTGATTACCACTGAGGGCAGTACATGTGACGCATGTTAAAACAGCAAACGTTTGACTCATTTTCAGGCTCATGCCAGCGTTCCTTTTCCCCTAGCCTGTCCACGGAGGGTGCTGCTGGAGGTCTCTGGCTGCTCAGCCACAGCCAAGGGAACTGCTCTTCCCAGTGCCAAAACCAGCGCAGGGGCTCGTGCCCCTTAATTTCCTCTTGTTGACAAAGCAGAGACGAATGATGCATGTTTACTCACGACGCAAGGGCTGTACAGGGCTTTAATGATCACAACGGGAAGGTGAATGGGAAGGTTCCCACAGCAACCTTAATATATTAAAAAAAAAAAAAAAAAAAAAAAGACAACCAGGTTTTCTCCTGGCATTATTCTGTTGACTGAAAGTAACATTCTGCAAAGCCTTTTCCTTTCCCTCCAGTTTTTTTCACTTTCACCTTCTGTTTGCCACTGTTTTCTCTCAACCTGGGCAAAACGCATTCGTGGTGCAAACTGGTGGAGCTGCAGAGCTGCAGTGCTCAGTTATGCTGTGGATCCAGCCCATGCAACCTGCACACCTCTAGTTAATAAAAGTAGTGGTCAATTTTAGTTTAAAAAAAGTTATGAAATGTTTTCACCCTTTTCTACAAACAGACACCAAAATAGCATGATCTAAACTGCAGCGTCAAGCTAAGTTTGGATAGTTGTGTATGCTTCCCTTAAAATATTACTCATCAGGGCGTGTTATTCTGCCTTGCATCTTTACCAAACTCAGGTCAGTAGAAATAAACATGGAAGAACCGTGTCATGCTCAATTTGTGGCAAATGTCTAATAGAATTCAGCATTTAGAGAAAGATGTGTTTTTTTGGATCAAGTACTTGCTGTCAACAAGTGCAACAGCAACTGCATTACGGAGCCCGTTGGAGTCCCAGTGAAATCTTTGCAATTAGGTAACAGGCACCGCCATAATGTGCTGATCCCAAAATACTGATTGATTTTGAAACCTCTTCTGGGCCCTTCCAGCACCTGTTTTTATGTGCAATGCACTGATGAAGATGGACTAATGTGCTTGCTCAAGCCATCATCCTGAAAAACACTTTAAGCACATATTTAATTTCAAGCATGTAAATACCTGGGTTTAGTCAGACTGTGCGCGCTTAAAATTAATTAGGTGCTTAAGTGCTTTGGGAGATGAGAGGAAGATGTGCAGCACGAGCTTCCGATGGACTTTCCCTTTTGGAAAACTCAGGTTCCAACAAATCTTCCAGAATAATTCCACTGGAGACTCACAGGGATCCTTTCAGGAGCAGAGAAATTGATGGCAGATATAAATTCCACACGGGTGGAATTCACCTTCAGTCCCAGCCTCAGGCCCCGTGTCACCCAGCCTGAGCCTGCGGGACCGCAGCGTGGCGCTGGGCCACCTGTGCCATCCCCAGCTTGTGCCAGCACAAAGCACTGTCCGTCCCGCCGCCGCCGGGCTCCTTCCCGGCCGTGGGAGCGAGCGAGTGGAAAACGGGGAGCCTGGTTTCGTTGGTGTTGCTACAGCGCGTGCTTGGTATCCCCAGCTTTACAGAATTTGGGGCTGGCCCTGGCTATGAAAACTGGTTCCTCTGGTTTTCGTCTTTTAACCAATCATAAAGGCTCCAAAAAAACTCGCCTCCTTGTCCATGTCAACTATGTCACTGTTACTGACCGAGACAAAAATCCTGTCCTCCCTTTTCAGCTGGAACACGCCACCCTGGTAGATGGAGTAAAGTCCATACTCGGCCTTTTTCGACCAGCAGCTTGTTCTTGCGCTTTTCATGAGCAGAATGGGCTCTGGGTAATTCGTCAGCTTGTAAACGTACTGGACCAGCTGCCTGGGGTTTCTGATTTGTGCCAACAAACCTGAGTCCTCGTTCTCGTTTTCGCGGAAGCGGAAATACGTTTGTGAGTAGATGTAGTAGAAGCCCGTCTGCGGCACCACCAGCTCGCCGTTCTGCAGCTCCACGTTGTGGAGGAAGGAGTGGCCTCTCCTCGACGACTCCCAGCTGTGGATTTTCTGCCCGCGGCCCCTGCGGGGCGAGGAGTCTACTTGGGGAAGAAGAGAGATGTGAAGTTAAAAGGCTGCACGGTGCCAGGTACGGAAACCAAAGAGCAGTTCGTTAGCTCCATCCTCTCAAAACAATTAGGAAGTCCACAACGAAGCAGTTCAGTGCTATGTGGGAATTCACACGAACTGTTTTTATTTTTAATAATTTTCATGCTCCCAAATAAGAGCAAAGCCATCACGTTGTTACCTGGTAACAAAGTTAAAATACCAGTTTGTGGCTGGTGCCCTCCAGGCTGACAAAACCCCACCAAGCCTTTCATTAACAGGGCCGGAATGTCACGTCTCCCTGTCCCTGGCTCTAATAGGTCTGTCACCATAGCAGCTGGGGCTCGCACAGCCAACAGGAGGAAATTAAAGAAAAGAGGAAAGATTAACATTAGGAAGAGAATTTTGGTTTGATCTAATGAAGGTTCTCACAGGAAAGTCAGCGAGGTACCAGAGGGAACAGCCTTTCTCCCCGTTCTGTGAGAACGAGCTGAAAAACACAGTCTGGGACAAGGAGGCTTGTTTGTGACTTGTTTCTTGCCATTAACTCCACGTGAGTACCACAAAGCCTACGCTAGCTCCAGCTACGAGCGAGAGAGCAGCTCCGCAACCCCTGCCTGAGGGCTGTCCCTTACTGTGCGGTGACGCGGAGTTCCTCTTGCTGCTGCTGCCCGTCAGGTGCGCCGCTATCCTGCGCACGGGGCCCTGCGGCTCCTCGTCCGCCCGCGGCAGCAGCTGGGATCTGTCACCTGCGTGGGGACGAGAAACGGGGTCACCGATGAGAAGCAAGGACGTAAGAAGGCGCGACCGTCACCCGCTGAACATGGCCATCCCGTTTCATTTTAGGCTTTTAACTGACAAAATCACAGACCGAATGCTCTTGGCTTGGCAATGGATGCACCTCGCTGTCCCGGTCACCCCACACAAGGCTGAGGTCTGGGAGCCGTCACCTTGGTCGCCCCTGGACCACGCTTCTGGCTCCTGGAAATTTGCCTTCCAGAAGGAGGTAAGCACTGTTCGATGACGTGCTGCCAAAGAGCTGTGCAGCTGTACCAAACCCTAGTCACTGTTTTCTGCGCTTTTAAAGAATTACTCAAGTCACTACACATCAGCTCCTTTTTACCACAATTAATAAAATTATTATAGTACCGTTGACTGCAGATATGTTTTCCTCAAAGCTTCTCAACATCATCTGCCAACAAACACAGAGAAAATGAATTAGATCGTCAGCAGAAAGCGACAGATGCAAAAAAAAAATACTCCTCCCACTCATGAATGCATGCTATTCTGAATTTGATCAACAAGCTAATCAAAGAAAAGCCTATTAATTTGTCATAATAAAGTATTTTACATCATTTATGCAACAAAATGCTGGGGAAAACTTTTCAGAGAGGTCAGCCACCTGGGCTTTAAGTCTATTGGAAAATCTGACCCTGTTGCTTTTCTTAAATGAGAAGAGAGAGAGTAGATGAGGATCGGCTTCCATTCACAGTACCACTTGGCACTGCTGCACATCTGTGGGATCCTGGCTCTGGGAAATGACATTTCATTTCTTTTTATACCTCTACCTGTCTATCTGATACTTTGGGATTATTTATCCTGGCTGACTGACATGGCCCCTGGGTTGCAGCCAGCTGCTGGTTCTGCCCTGTCACACGTCTCACTAGCTGTCCATCCATCCACCCACTTATTTCTATCTCTAGCACCCAGGCTACCTTTTTTCAAGCAAGCAAGGAGCTGGTAGAGAGGTCAGGTGTGTGAATGTCCACTCCATAAACCAATGTTTTCTTCATGCAGGGTTTCAGGGACTCCACTGGCAGAACTTCCACTGAAGGAGTGGAAATCTCTGAACACAAACAGAGGATCCATCTGGGGATGTGTGATTTGCTGGGTAAATTTTGGCCTGAAGTGAATTTTTGTGGAAGAAGTGAGGTTTTTTATGTGCTGGAGATGGGATTTTGAAAACCGCTCCAGATTTTAGCCTGTCTGATTTCTCAGCCAGTCTCATTTTCATTTCCCACTTCACCCTGCTATTAGAACTCTTTAAATGCTTTAGGATGCCACATTCTAACAGCACCAAGCTCCACCACTCCAGCATGCCAGTTCTCAAATACCTTTTTAATTAACTTTCCCAGGTGCCACTTCACTTGCCAGCAGGGGTCAGCCACTCTGTCTTTGCTTTCAATCTCATCCAGGTTTTGGACAAAATCTCCGAGCTCCTCCCCGGTGAGACACGCAGTGCCGCTCCTGGAGTACGTGTCCTGGAGCTGCAGCAGGAGAACAGCCACAGTTTGTCATCTGGGTTGCGCTCGCAGACCTTCAGCTGTGGTATGTCACTGAACTCACTATGCTTAGGAACAAGCTTTCTTTTCTTAAAAGCATTTGCTAGTATGGTACAAGTGATGACCACAGAGCAGCATGAGTAATTTGTCCTGAGTTTACGTATTTAATTACAATGAGATTGCTAATACGCACAAATACACTTATGTTACCTCCATGGACATAAATTATCTGAGTACTGAGTATCCAGCACTCAAATAAATAAGCTTTGTGAAAACCCAATACCCAAATCATGTTGTGAATTTGTCACTTTCTGTAGCTCTGCATTAAAAATGTTCCTTTTCCACAAGGGATTTGTCTTCACAAATTGTTGAGGATGCAGACAAGTACTGGACCTTAAAAGTATTTCCCATTCTGTTTTTTTAGCCAGTGCCACTTATAGTCCGGGCTCTCTTTGGGTGTTGCCCGTATCCAGTCTGGGGTCTCTGTGACTGTGTTTGACCTAGCAGTCCAGAACAAAATCCAGACAAAATCCAGACAACAGAGGTAACATCTAGGTCCAAACAGAATTATACTGCTGAATGCTTGTGACATGGGCTTGTGTCTGCATGCTCTAGATACCGACAGCATGTTATTTTCTGGATAAAACAAAAGAGTGGCAAAACCACTGACTCCCAGGGCATTTTGCACGAGGAGCTTGTGTTGGAGCAGAGCTCTGCCCACGTCGGGCTGGGTGTGCAGGGTGAGGCAAGGCATTGTCTGCAGCTGGTGCTGGTGTTCAGCATGTGTGCCTGCTTCCTGCAGCTGCTGCATGCGGCTTCCTGCAGCTGCTGCACAGCTGCTGATGCTGCATCAGCTCCAGACACTTGTGCTAGCATGCAAACCATTCAGACAGGCTTCTTGTAACATGTAAATGCCACTTCTGTTTAAAAGTTCACTTTGGTCTGCTAAACAGATGCCTTTATTCAACATGCACTGGTTACAGCTCTCTTCAAGACCAGGGCACTGGAAGTAACAAATGAGGTCACCTCCTTCACATTCTTGTTTTGGAAGAGGTTTCTCTTTCCAAGAGGCTTAGGAAAATTCCCCTACATTACGCTGCAATTCCTGTTGCCCTGCTCAGCACCTTCAGCTTGCAGCAGCACTCATCTGAGCTTAACCTGATCCCTGAAACAACTCTGTGCTCTGTAGGCAGTGGTGAGAAAGAGTGCCACCCCTACAAGAGCTGGGGAAGACTTCGTGTCTTTGCTGAGGAATGCACGAGTATTTTAAAATCAGGGTTCTTGTTTCAAAGAGTCACCTGAAGTGGTTAAAATTGTGTGATTTAAAGGAAAATCTGTCCTTAAAACTAAGGGCTCTGGTGGATTTAACCCCCCTAGCTTCCTTAGTTTGATAAAAAAAAAAAAAAAAAAAAGTGTACTCTGAAGGATCAGTATTTGTTTTATGGGTAGAGAAAGCAAGGCATCAGATTTCTCAAATGAGGTTTATCTGTAAGACGGAGTCCTGCAGGCGTGCAGTCTTGTAAAGCTTCTCTCCAACTCTAGGGCCAGTGCAAGGACAGTGTTTTCAAAACAGAAGGAAATCTGGGGATGTTTTCTTTGCAGCCCTGTATCCTGAGGCATAATGAACTTTATTGTGCTCATATCTCTGCACTTCCTCCAATAGCAAATTGCTAAAATAAATGACCTTATCTGAGTGCTCAGACTACTACAGCTGTAGAGAGAGAAGCTGCTAGTTCTGCGTTATTCTTTTTGTTAAGATACAAGTATCTGCATTCTGTGCAGCCATAGGAATTGGGTGGAGGTGTAGAAATGCAGATCTTGTGAACAAACGAGAGAAAAAACAGACAAAAATCACAGCGAATCTTTTGAGATTTATTCCACATGCATTTGGCAGATGTGGGGCAGCAGCCTGTGTTTCCAGATGAGCTTTCTACTTGTTTATTGTGCACTAGACAATGCACAGAAAGAACGTGTGCTTACAGTACCGCCTAAGAGCCAGCAAAGTTAGTTTGCAGCCCAGCAGAGCTGCAGTGCTGGCAGATTGAGCTTTGCACACCAAATGCAGGATTTTGTTCGCCAGAAACCCTGAGGTGTGCTTTGGACAAGGACTGCAAGATGTCGTTGTGTCCCAGGTGTATGTATTTGCATAATGGGAAGGGAAAGATAAGCGCGGTTACTTATTGCTTATATTGGCAAGCTTGTTTGCAAAGGGCTCTGAACTGTATCAAGAAGCGATGAGGACACACTTATGTATTTTTCTTCGTCCTTGGTATTATGCAAGTTAATGTCATTAAATCAACACACTTCTGTGACTCCCCAGCATTACCAAACAGGGGACAGTCACAGCAAGAACTTAGCAGAAAAACCTTACTCTCTTCTGAAACATGAGCGTAAACTGACACTGCAGGACACTGCTGTGTACCCTTTGGGTTTACCTTTGCACCAGGAAGAGCATCGTGCTGGTCCCACTGTGCAGCAGGACAGCGTATTTTGGGCAAAACACTCCAAGAAGCCCTGGGTGCTTCCTGGGTTCACGAAAAGCAGAACCACGCACGAAGGCTCATACACCTACAAACTAAGTGCAATTTTCTTGGAATGCAAATGATCTTTTGCAAGAGGCACGAGCTGAGCAGCAGCTGGCACGAGGGGGAGCTGCAAGGAGCCCCCAGCACCCCGGCCACGCAGGAGGGGATTTCACAGCTTCTTACTAGGAATTCTGTGCTGTTTGCTGGCTGTTTGAGGTTTCTTTGGGATTAATCGCTGCCTCAGAACTGTGCATTTTCCTGGAGGAGGCATTTAAAAAGGAGCAGTTCACCCCAGCTTTTGTTAGGCATTTTACCTATTGTCTGGAGGAACATCCGGTCGAGGGGGGCTGTCGCACTCCTCCGAGCGCAGTTAACGCTTCTGCACTGCTGAGGGGAGCACCACGCTCGCAGCTCGCACGAAAAACGCATTTGCGAATTCCGTG
>VXAV01010470.1:290877-301041 GCA_013399715.1 Alectura lathami
CCCACCGCGGGCGCGGAGCTGGCGGCGTCCGCGGGGCGGGGGGTGCGGGGCGCGCCTGGGGGTCCTTTGCTTCTCGTTATTTGTTACTGGTTGCAAGCGTCCCGCTTGGGAACTTCTCCCCAAGCTCCGAAGGCGGACCCGTGGTTTAGGATCTGCCCGTTGGCTTGGCGCTGCGGGTCTGAGCCCCGCACCGCGCGCGGGCGGTGGGTTCGAGCATCCCGCTCGCTGAGTTACCCGCGGGTGTTTCCAACCCCGCGCGGGTAGCACCAGCGTGCAGCCTGGGGAAATCCAGGGCTTCGGAGCCGAATGGGGAGGCTTGGGGTGGTTCAGGTGTGTTGCTGCACACGGTGTGAGCTCTCGGCCTCTGCCCAGCAGGCAGAGCTTGAGTGCTGGGGTGCAGGGGGCTGCTCGGTGCAATTACAGGGCAACATTAAACCAAAGATCTCCTCATCTCCCTTGGCTATTTAGAGCTCTGGAAGGTGGACAGCATTGTATTGAACCATTTACAGGGAAAACAGTTGTTTTTATTCCATCATAGCGTGGCAAAACGGTCCCCGAGTCCCTGTTTAACGTGGCAGCAGGCAGTTTATTCGTCTGACTCTTCACAGCATTAGTCTGTGTGCCAAAGCAGTTCAGATCTGTGTGGTTCCAAAACATATGTCAGATGGAGAGGATTAACATGTGCCTGAAAGTGAGCTCATGGTCTCCTCCTACAACTTCTCTGCCAAATCGGTGCGACCTTCTGGGCTCCTTCTGCCTCGCAGCATCCTGGCTCCGGTCGGAGCAGGGCTGGTAGGACTCACATTTGCCTTTGCTTAATGTCAGCTCCAGAACACAAGCCTCTTACAGATTTTAGCATACATTCAAAAGAATCTTACAAAAAACAGCCTCCGTCCCACCTGGTTTAACATAGTTTGTAAGTTCCTAAGCAAGAAACTTCATCTGAGGGAGCCGTGTGAAGCGTGCTCAGCTCATCTTTCTGAGCAGGGTTTGTGCAGATTGTCATTCCAAGCCTTCAGACAGCTCTTACTTCATTGGAGGGAAACAAAACTCTTCTCTCAGTGTTTGTTTTCAAAAAGAATAGAAGCAAAAGTGAAAGCAAGCCCAGGGCAGTGCAGAACACTCCTGTTGCTCACATCATGAGTCAGTCTTTACTCTGGTTTTCTCAATCTCTTTACAGATTTCTTCCCAGCCTATGACTGTAACAAAACTACTTTTGTGGGTTAGCAAACATATTCCTGGAAGATTTCTCAGAAGGTCGTAGATGTCTACCTGGCCTGGTCTGTGTCTCCTTTACCCATCATCTGAAGTCCTCCATGAATATTGCTTATGTCTCTGATTTAATATGTTTGGTTAGTGTCAATGTTCTAGGACTAGATTAACGAAGATCATTTTGAAATTAACAATGTGGAAAATGAGGAAAAAACACTCAGATGTACCTCTTCCAAAAATGCTCATGCCACATTTCATTCTCAGTTTTTCAGGTCTCAAAATATCATTGTGCATTGATAAAATGTTTATGGGTTTTCCACATCAACACAGGCTAATGTGAGAGTGAACCTCCTCAGGTGTATTTGATGGTGAAAACTGTTGAATCTTTGCTTCATGCAATGCTTAATATTCTGCAGTCAAGTTTTGTCTTTAATAGATGTAAACCTACACTGAAAATAATTTGTTTCAAAGGTTCTGAGAGTATAAAATTACTGTTTTGATGAAATGTTACCGCAGCAAAACCTCAGGGTCATGACACCAGTGGGAAGGAATGCTGTCAGCACCTATTTAAACAAAAAGTTCTGTGTATGGCGCTGGATTGAAGCAGCTTACCAGCAAAACCTCGGATCCTTCCTGGCTCATCCACCCTGTTAAAGCTCACCCAGGGAAGCACATAACTAGGGATAAACCTTAATCTGTGCTGTGGACTCAGGACCTGTGTTCCTTGCCTTGGCAAGGAAGCACCTGGCTCTGGACCTGCGATATCTGGGAACTGTTCCTCTCCAGCAGGGATGTTTCCAGAGGAGGATGGAGGTTCGCATGCATCTGTAAATACACTTCCCCGAGTGATGCAGGTGGTTGTCGTTATCAGTGCCGTCATCCCTGTGAGCCCCAGCACAGCAGGCCTGTGCTCATTTTTCAAGTCAGAGAAAGCATGGGTGACTTTTGGGTCAATAGCAGTCCTACCACCGAGCCACTGAACATGTGGCACCACCATGCTCTGCTCCAGAGGCACAGGCCACAAATGGCACAAAAATCATGGTCCGTGCCAGCCAGCACAGAGTTAACCTACCACAGTGGTCCTCCTGTTTGCACATGTGTGGGACAGATCACATCTTGGCTCCCGTACTTTGCTGACTCCCTCTGGTCCCTGCACCAGATTCAGACCTCATGTTTTGCTGTCAGTTCTGCATATTCGTGAGTCAATCATCACGGTCATGGAATCGGAATGAGAATGTGTTTATCAGCGCAATGCCCGCTTAGCCTGTGGTGTTACACAAATAACAGCGGTGGCCTGGCTTCCCCAGAATGCACCCAGAATGCGAGCTCTGGTCTTGGGCTGCGGTTCTGCGCGCTGTGCCCGCTCTTCTGACTTTGGCAGGCTGAGCCAAGTGCCAGGTGTTGTCACCAGGCACGTCTCAGCAAAATGCAGCACCGCTGCTCGGCGAGTCGGTGCAGTTAGTCTCACTGGGGTGTCACGTCCTTGTGTTATAATGTAAATGTTTTATACGTCATTGTGTGAGTTATTATTTGTAGTGCTGCAACTCAGAATTTCAGTTCGCAGGCTCATGTTTCCAGATTTTTGTTTGTCTTAGAATGAGATTTTGGTCAAAAAAGTTTCTAAAAACTTCATTTGGAATAGTTGAAATGATTTTATAATTTCAATAACGTTTTTATTCATTTTTAGGGCTATAAGAATGTACTTTCCTGTATGTTCCTTGAGACCACTGAGGTAGAAGCAATTCATTTCAGGTGCAGATCCCAAGGCTGGATGTGACCATGCAGCCAGTGCCTTGTTACATGATCACACTGCGTGAAGCACTTGGTGCTGCTAAGGGTCCCCTGCCATGGGAGCGAAATGGATGTTGACGGCCGTGTGTAAGTCTGTCTCTACATTATATCTACAAAGTGATGATGTTGAAACAGATTCACTGCAGCCTCATCTCTGGATGTAGGAAACCCATAACACACTGAGCTGCCTCCGCAATGTTTCAGAAAGAGGAAGAGTTGTCCCTGGCACATAGCAAAGCCCTGCTAAGCAATCAGGTTAAGCCTTGAAGCATGAAATTTGATTATCTTCATCACAGGTGAGTGCCTTTAACCTCCCTTGGAAATGGAAGACAAATACTTCTCTTTAGGATGCAAAGAAAGGACTTTTCCAGAGGCTTCTTCATCATGAAGCATCTGTCGTATATCTGTCTAGCTTTGCCTGGGCTACGGTTTCCTGTCGGGATAGATTAAAAGCAACGCACAAGGTGGTAGGTAAAGAAATGAGTGAGATTTCTGCTTTCTCGTGGAGGGAGCCTGCCCTCTGCACTCTCATGTACTGCCGGCGTGGCTCCCACTGGAACATCTCCCAGTTGGTGACAGAATGGTGTGAGTGCAGAGGATGAGAGGAGAAGCACCTGGGAATGATTTTTACTTGTATGAAAACCCTTCCCTCTTCCTGTAACTAGTAAAAAAGGGTGCAACGGATTGGGCTGTGTGTTTGTATTATATTAATTGGATGGACTGTTTTCTATCTTGTGATTGAAAAACATGGAGTGAAGTTAGATTTTCAGCTCTGTCCAGCAGAATCTCTTTTCCTGCAGTCTTGCTTTGTCTTGTCCTGCAGCATGTTTAATCCATACTGAATACAAGTGGATTTGGTTTCGTATTAGTATCAGCACAACCATCTTGAGGGCGTACCAATGGCAGTGGGGAAGAGCTTTGCCTGTATTTTGCACTGCCAACACCTGTGCATGTGTAGGAACAGGATCTGCCATGTACCATGACACCCATTGCTCTGGGTTCTCTGTTTTGTTTTGTTTTGTTTTTCACTCTGTAGTGCTATCATGGAGGTTTTGGGGCTGCTGGGTGGCTGCTTGGTTCAGGGGAAGTGGGCACTGGCTGACTGCTGAATGCCATGTATTCTGATCTAGGTGCTCATTATTTTGAGATACAAAGGTTCTTCTACCACTTCTTCTAACATATTGAAAGACTTCATGCCAGTAGCTAGAAAGACTCATCTGCTCAGTCTTTCACGCTGTGTAGTTAGAATAAGAAAAGCAGTAACAAGAAGGAAATCTGGCCATGAACGTTCCCACTATTTAGCCCTGGGGCATGGAGGACCTATGGGAGTGGAGTACTGTGGTTCTCTCTCAGGAAATACTCTTAAATCCATCAGCATGATGGTATCTGCAGCAGCTCAGATGTGGTTCTTTCCAGGCTTCCAGCTGTGAACTCAGGGGGGCTGTGAGAGCTCAGGGACTGTGCAGCTTGGCCTGGGCTGGTGAAGACTGCCCAGGCTCTTGAGGGAACCTTCAGAGGTTATTGAGGGGGAAATGCATGGCAGTGAGGTCAGTGCAGGATTATGCAGACTGGGAGGAGCACCTGAATTGTGCACATTGCTGGGTTGTAAGTTAGTTGAAGCAAAACTGAAAGGAGACATTGGAGTCAGTGAATATGCCAGTGATATCACAGCAGGGATAAAATTACACACGCTTCTGTGTTATAGAAGGTATTGCATAAATCTCAGGCAAACATTATAGTGGAGGTGCAGAAATACCTTCTTGTGTACGTGGATCTTCAGTGGCCAGTTTGTATTTCCAGTGGCACTGAATAGGAATTGCACTTTCCTTCTGTCCTGAAAAATGAATTGTTTTATAGTGGGGAGCAGACGTTCCTCATAGCTACCAGCAAACAGAGCATTCAACTGGCTTTGTGGCCTGACTGCTGCAGGGAGTGGGCCTGAACTGCTCCGGTGTTGTTTACAGATGGCAAATTTTGCCAGGTGCAAGTTGTTTTTTTGGGCTTGAATGGCACTGAAACACAGAAAACAGAAAGGGCAGGAGGAAGAATTGAAAGGGGAGTTGTCTCCTGGGTCAACATGCTTTTATTTTCATCATTCCTACTCCAAAGTTGTGTAATATTTAACTGAAAAACATTTATAACTGTAGCAATATTTAACTAAAAGTAAACTGCTGTGTACTTCACTGAGCTCCACTATATTTACTCTTGGGGCTAAGATTCTTGCTTTTCCTCACTCAAAGGTTTTGAGTCAATTTCAAGCTGACATCAATGTGCAAGGCAAGAACTGGAGTGTCTGGGAATGAAAAGGTACAACAAACACTTCCTCAGCCTCTTTAAAGAAGGATTTCCTTATTTATTTGGGAAGGATGTTGGAAAAGATTCCTGATCATAAATAGCTAACGTACAAAATCATAACATAGAGAACAAAGTATTCTGAAAATCGTTTTTTTTTTTAAACAATCAGTTTCAAGGCTGTGGCAGTTAGTGTCATTGCTATATGCAGCCCAGTAGTCTGTTCTGAACAACTCACAGCACTTGTTTTTTCTCATTAATTAAGATATGAATTAATACAATCAAGCCATGGAGACTTTCTCAGCAAGCGAAACATTCCCATCCTGTGTATTCAACTTTGGTCAGTCACTACTCTTATTTGTCTGAATGCAACAACGTTATCAGCACATTAACTACTACTCTGGTCACTCAGAGTTGTTTAGCAATTTAGTAACTAGAAAGTTTATTCAGGCAATGCAAACAAAGTCCATCTGAGAACAAAACATAAGATGTCAACACTTAGAAAGAAAGAGCCTTCACAAAGGTGCTCTGAGTCCTGCCAGAGTCCCAGCCTTCTTTATCCCAGGTCTCTCCTCAGACCTGAGTGCACAGTATTCAGGAATCCGTACCATTGCAGATATTGTTTCCAAGTGGATCTGTAGGGTTGTTGGGTCTTCCTTTAACTGGAAGTCAGAGCTCCTCACCTTAGCATAGGCAGGATTTCTGAACGGGGGATGATGACCGTGTCATTCGATGGGAGGGAGAGGCTGAGAGGTAATGCATAGGGTGTGTGCAAGGGTCCTGCACCGGGTAGGGTCTCTGCCCCTACATCTGCAGAGGAGCCAGGCAAGCCTTGCAAACTCCTCAGACCCCTGCGGATCTGCTTCTTTTACCAAGGTTTCTCTGAAGCTGGGGCAGCAGCAGTGCCTGGCCATCCCCTCTCGTGCTGTGCTGGAGTTGACTAAGACAACTAAGGCCACAGCACAAAGGCAGGTCACAGAAGAAGGCAAAAAAAGCAGTTCTAAATAGTTTGTGTTGACTCTGTGTTTTCTGGGAGCTGTTTCGCAGCAGGGACACCAGACAGGTGTTGCAGGGGTGCAGCTGAGAGCATAACAAACTGCACAGGGCAGCAAACCATGGGAGGAAACACTTAAAACAGTTTTTCTGTGAATGAAAATATCATATGATGGCTAATATTGATAGAGCTGACCTTTTCTAAAGCCCAGCTCCTAGAAATGATCAACAATCTTAGACTGCATGAGGAAAAGAAAAATTTGTTAAACTTTTGTGGAGGAGGAAAGATCGGAAACACAGCAAAACATGTCCTGGAGGTTCAACCATAAACCCAGATACTAAAGGAATCCCGCCTTGTCTGTAAAGTGTTTCGCAAGAGTGAAAGCATTTCAAAACTTTTTACTGATGAGCACTGAAAACTTGCGTTGGCAGATCCCGTAGATGAGGTTGCCATGGAGAAGGCTGCAGAGGATGTTTGTGTCCTTTTAAAGACACATGGACACACACAGATGAATCTGGAGATGCACAGCTTGAAGTCTGCATTGACAAGAGCCGAGGCAGCTCTCACCAAAGATGTGAGAGAGGTGCTGGAATAAGGCTGTGGCTGGGCTCAGCTCAGCAGCGAAGAGGCTGCAAACACACGCAGCCATGGCAGAGCACACGGCACCAAAGCATACGGCGATACTTCACGGTGCACGTCAGTGCCATCTGACTGGGCAGAATGTTGCACTTCTTCAGCCTCTGAACCAATACAGCTTGGTAACGCAGCCCAGTTATCTTATGGGCTAGCAAGGAGACAGTGGCTCAGTGAAGAGCTCAGGAAAATGCAAGGAGAGGTGGGAGCCCGTGCTTTCAGGCTGCTGAAACCAAGACAGATGAGGGGGGAAGATCTGCCTAATGCTTATCCCTAATGAATCATTAATTTTGGAAAGCAACTGCTGTTTAGGGGAAATGGCTACTATTTACGAGAAAAAGAATACTGATTTCCTTCTTAAGGGTTTTTTTTTGTTTTGGTTTTGTTTTCTTTGTTACCAGCAGTTTCAGGTTAGTAGAGCTTTTGTGCAAGTGAAGTCATAAACACAAACCTCAGCTGAGCCCACATTTTGTTTCTGCAACCAGTTACCACATGAGGTGCCCTCAGGCACTAGGACAGTGTGTCACCACTAGGCACCATGCAGTGGTGCCCTCTGGGGAGATCTCAGCGATCTTCTGTTCCTGTGGCTGCTTTCTGGTGTGGTAACACAAAGAGTTTGTCTGATGTATTTAAGGGGCAAGGTGGCACAGGGCAGCACGAGTTTTCGTCCAAGGCTGTGGCCTGAGCTCCCCTTTAGTGAAAGGACAAGAAGGGCTGCGGTTGTTCACGTGCCTCCTTCCACCACAGCTTCTCCACTAAACCTTTTAGAGCCAGGTTTAAATCACACTGATGTTACTCCACATCAGTGCCCAGCTGTATAAAGGACATTTGCCCTGTTCAGGGAAATACAAGCCCTTCTTCCCCATAAGGCTTTTTGGAGAGAAAGGTGGAAAGTGGAGCTCAGAGAGTGCACCTCATGGCTTAAGTGTGAATGTCATGAGGAGGCTGGGAATCGTAAATAGCTCTTTTAAGACAACAGCTTAGCTCTTGAACTAGGAAGCACAGAAACTTTGAACTCACTGATAACAGTGAGTTCACTGTTACCACTGTTATAGCTGAAACAGGAGAAATGGGCGTGAATTTACGTTAATTTGAACTGTGAGACAGCTATATAGCACACCATGTTTGCCAGGGCTGAGTGTGCTGATTGCTGATGGCTATACATATTTTATTTAAATTACAGGATAGCAGAGGACAATGAGTTCCTCTTAAAGATCTAGATAGGAGGGTTATCAGGGTTACCTCCATCAGGATTGCCCAAGAGGAGAGCCCACGCCTTAGACCCTTGCTGGGAGTTGGGAGTGTGTCTCCTTAAGACACAGTTACCACCGCTGTCTCTCCATGGTGCTGTTTTTAATGTTGATTTGGTTAAAACTGGTAAACAGTCCACAAGAAATGGATACTCATGTAGAGTAACCTTTACTGCAGCCTGCCTACAGAACCTACTCTTAAGCAGCAGTTTCCTCGTCTTTCAAGATATTCCAAGGGTGGAAGTTAGAAATATTTTATAATTATTCCATGCACAGCCTGTTTTTTCCGGTCATATCCTCTTTCATTGCTCAGAAATATTCTCCAGGGTTGTTTGAGGATGTGATGAACATGCAGAGCAGCCCTCAGCAGCCTGCCATGCCTGCAGAAATCTGATATACACAGTGTCCACATTGAGAGTTAAGTTCTTTGGGAAAATGTTGGATTTGCACACATAGTCCTCAGAACTCGTATACAGGTATGGCAAGTCAGATGGAACCTCAAAGTGCCTGACTGCATATATGCCTATTGTGTATGCATGCATATATTGTACAAGTGCTTATGTGCCTGACTGCATATATGCCTATTGTGTATGCATGCATATATTGTACAAGTGCTTATATTTCTAGCTTGAAAATTATGAACAGAAAAATGGTGCTTATAATTATAATCTATTTTTTTTGTTGTTCTTGTTTTGTTACGTGTTTAACATGCATTTATTCCAAAGGAAGCACAATGAGTAACTGGGCAGGGATAGCAGAGATTGCAGGTAACATGCTTACAAAACATTATCCCTGTCCTCCACCTTGTCCTCCTCCTTGCCCACTGCAGAATCCAGCTGCTTGTTATGTAGGAACAGGCTTCCTATAGAACATGACCAAGGTGGATAGCAGCCCCGATGCAAGTCCTGATGTAGGTTAGCTCTGCTCCATTCCTACCCAGCCAATTCCCGTCACCACAAGCAGCATTGCAGAAAGAACAAGAGCAACAAGGAAAGTTGCAGGAATCAGGCCAGTTCTGGAATTTTACACCCATATCTGCCATGAGTTAAAAATGCTGGGAGGATTTGGTACAACCACCACCACGTTGCTTTGGATTTTCCTTGTGTTAAAAGTGAATCAGTTTTCTTCAACACTGAATTGTTTTGAAGGCAGGGAATTCACAAAGCATTGATGCCTTTCTCAGACAAGAGCCTGTTGCAAATCAGAGTGGGTTTAACGGCCTCCCTCTTGGTGTTGAAAGTCCCTGCTTCAATCAGACAGCAGTAATATTGCCAGTCAGCTGGCTGCCAGTGGCTCTGGATTTTGGTTCTTAAAATGCAATACAGGAAGTCTCCAGAATTTTATAAATGTTCCCGAGGCAAGATTTGTAGGAAAAAGCAATAATGTTTGCACTCTATAAATCAAAACAAGAGCCTGAGGGGGGTAAATTGCATTCCTCATGCACTGTCATGGTTTGCTGTCTGTCTGACTTAGACTGTGTCTGATCTGTGCAGCCTCATAACAGTTTTCAGTTCAGAAACTTGTACATGAACAAAGCAGTTCGGCATTTGCTCTAAGTGAAGGCATGACTTGCAGGCGTACAAGGAGTGGGAGCTGTGTCTTCACCCTGACATTCATGCTGCCTGTGCTTGTCTGGAGCCTGAAGGAAGAAGTTTGTTGTCACAGGTTCTGTCGGTTCCCCTCCTTAGAGCCAGTCCAGGTGGAACATGTTATCTGGGTTGAGATTCTCGAGCCCTACAGCTCCTGTCACTGCTCATGACAGAATGCATAAAAAAAAAAAAAAAAGAAAATCACTCTGACCTTATGATTTCATGGCATGGCCTGGCTGAAGGCGTAACGATGAGTGGCTGCATCCTCCTTGGAGCCACAGGCTGCCAGGTCTCCAAAGGTCTGAGGAGAAAATACCTTGCCTTCCCTTTCTTTGCTTTTGGGTTTTTCTGAGATCTGAACTTCTCATTACAGTCTTCAGGCCCAGAAGCTTACTTTTTTTTT
>VXAV01010470.1:301112-312410 GCA_013399715.1 Alectura lathami
GAGCTACCATGGGCTCTTTACTGGATTTTTTCTCTGACTTCAGCCATCTCATTCAGCTTTCCTACCGCAGTGTGTCTCTGTCTTCAAGGGGACCACCAGGCGGAAGAAATCTCAGCACCCATCTCCTCCACAGGCAGATTATGAAGAATTCATGCCTGAAGAGCACTTTGTGAGAACTGAGGTTTAAGACTGAATTATTGATGCTTTGACAAACCTCTGCTGCTTTTTCTTTTTTCTTTTTTTCTTTTTTTTTTTTTTTTTTTTCTTTTTTTTTTTTTTTTCCCCACAGGGAAGGGATGTTATGAGAAACAGATTACTTAAAAACTTGACTAATCAGATAATCCTTGCACTTGGCAATGCTCCAGACTTAAAACTTCTATGTCTGCACAGAGATGAAGGTGTATGAATGAATGCAGCCGACTATTTAAAAACATACATATATCTGAATATCTGTACACAGTCTATCCAGTTCACACCAGTGTACAGTAACCTTGATTTTGCTGCATTTAGCAAAATGATGATGATGATATTCATCCCTGATGGAGTACTACTGCAGTTGAACCAGTTACCTGCTTTGCTCATAAGACAACTGGTATACTTTAATACTTCTTAATTCTTAACATAGACAATATATTTTTTCAGATAAAAGCAGTTCAGTATTTGGTAAGCATGCAGGTCTCCAAAATTGCCATCAGGTTACTTTGCTGTTTCTAATAGCCTGCAGCAGAGGCTTGATGTATGTTCAGTGTGGATTTGCACTGACCTGTAGAATGTGCAGACCTTGTAAAATCGATTGTACTCACCTTTATCTTTTTTTCTCACATCCATGTAGATAGAAGGCGTCATTTCCAACCTGCCTTCCAAAGTTTCTCACTAATTTCTGCTCCTTGGTGGAGCCTCAGCAGTTACTGCAGAGTGCAAAAGTCCTGTAATGTAAGAGAAAGTGAGCAGAGTTTAAATGCTGGGTGATCTAGGGCAAGATGCATCTTCTAAACATAAATGTTGAGTGCAAAGAGCATTATCTCAGGATAAAGGCCTTAGGTTGTGCTCTGCTTACGCCACCATATGAATCTAACTATTGGTGCTGACAAATTTGGGTAGTTGCAGAAGTATCCGTGCTTCATCCTGACACAGGCAGCATCAGCAAAAAGGTCAGCCGGTGGTCAGCAACGTGCTTCACAGAGCTGAATGTTTCCAGAGAGTGAACGCTTGTACCCCGAGGAGCATTTTTAAGGTATGTGTTATCTATTTGTGAAATCCCATTTTCCAAAAGAAAAATATTTATGTCTGAAGCTTTGATTCCCAGTCATGGTAATGTACTTCCCTGCAACTCAGCTCAGTGTTGTGTGTACACCGAGCAGAGGGAACACAGCTTGATGCTTGGGCTGTGCTTCTGGCAGCTGAAAACATCTAGTCATAACTTGCAAACTAAGGGTTGTGAAATCGCTCATACTGGATAAACATGGAACATCTGGATTTCATCCCTTACTACACCACCTTTTGAACTTAAAGAAGTGCTCATAGCAACACTAATCTGAACTGAAGAATGTAAAATAAATGTACAAGCGTGTAAAGATGTCTCTGCACCTGAGACATCGGCAGGTAAACGCACAAAGACCCAGCTACATGGACAGTCCCTGCAGAAGTGATACAGAGGCATGGTTTGTGCTCAGAGACTCACCCAGGTAGTGGGGTTATCTCCAAGCTGGTGAGAAACATCACACCCTTTGGGAGCTGGTCTTTGGCGTGAGGCATGTTGAACAACCACTGTAACCTTAGAGTGCAACCTTACTCTAACACAGAGTCAAACTAACAGCTTGTTGATGCTGAAAGGGGACTGTGTTGTGTCACCCTCAGCTGCTTGCTCCCACGATGCTCCTTGAACTACCTGTCCTTGCCCTGCGCCAGATCTACACACACATACAAAAAAAAAGAGTAATTTATTTGGGTGGTTTACTCTGTGACTGGAATTTCCAGACATGTTCTGTTTTTACAGCTGATGATTTTTCTGTTTGAAATGTGCGCAAGTGTTTTTGGGACCACGCATTGGATTTGATCCTGCCCTTAGTCCAGTTAATAGCCAAATTCACATGAACAGCAGCAGGAATGAGCTTGTTTCATGGCTTACAGCCTGGAAATACTGTACTAATCACAGCGTGGCTTTCCAAAACTGGATGTGATTGACACCGCCAGTGTAGTGTTTTGTTAGGCTGGACGGCCAGATAATCTGTGCAGAAGCCAAACACAGACATGTTTTCTTTGTAGTCAGCAAAAATGCTTAAAAACCTGTTGAACGGCTGCCAAGTTTTTGGAATTCAGAACATGATGCACATGGAAAAGGTTCAACTGCTTAGCAGCATTAAAGGTGAAACTCTTTCAGAGGTAACACAAATGTTTCATATAATACCACAGAATGTGACCAGAATTCTGCACACAGAATGTGACCAGCTGTGTTTCAGCTGCTGCCCTGCAAAGCCTAGGGAATCAAGCTTTTCTCACAGAGAAACTGTGTAAGCTCTGCAGTGTTGATAAGCAGAAGTACCTATTTACTCTGTCTTCTACAAAAACACATAGGACTTGAGTGGATGAGCAAACTGCTCTGCCTTCATAAATATTAGCAGTTTCTCAGTAATCTACTCTGACTATAAATGCAGATCAAACAGGAGAAAAAAACACCCCGGCTTAAAACTGCAGGAAAAATATGCATCTTATTGCTTATACCACCTTGCAACTCGGATGGATTTAAAAACAAAGCTGTGGTAATGTCTTTGTGTGTCTAAACCCTGTAAAGATAACCTTAGCCCTAGACAGTTTACACTCCAAGTCGTTATCTTGCAGGTCCCTGTGTAGGTACAAAGTGCTGTGCAGTGCCAATGGGAACAGTGTGATAGTTCACCTCTGCATGCATTTACGGGGCTGATGTCTTAAGGAAACGGCTGGGTGTGGATAGGCGTATCTGTTGCTGTTGTTGGGTTTGTAGGAAGGTAATTCTGTTTCAAAAGCCTTATACTAATTTCACCTGTAATCAAAGAAGCAGCTTTTATTAAAGCAAATTCCCCAGAAGTTTCTGACAAATGTAGAGGATAGAAAAATACACCCAGCAAGATGGCTCTATTTTTATTCCTCCTCAATCTGTCTGCGTACAAGCTTCCTCACACTTGTGTGAAATGCTAATGTGGAAGGGGATACTGTGGCTCCAGTCCCACCTGACATTTTGAATGCACTTCCCAGGCCTGCTTTTCCATCCTGCTGTGTGAAATTAATTTTGGCAAAATCTTGAGTGAATTAAACTGCAACACGATGATCTCCTGGTTCAACTCATATTTGCTGTCTGCCTGATTTATGTTGAAAAGAGGCACTTGGGCATGCCAATTATCCTGTCTTTTATTTGCCTTGTGCATTGAGCCTTTGGCTACTAGAATTAAACTGGAAAATGCAATTAAAAGCATTAGCTGTAGCAAACATACCACAAAATATCATTATATGCTTGACAATGTTCTCCTTCATATTGTTAATCCCCGCAGATCTACCTGTGCTATTAGATTTCATATGTAGATTTTATTTTTCTCAAAAGACTAAATTAATTGGGATGAGCAAGTTTTGTGCCTAATTGCGTAAGGAAAGAAAAGGAAGATGTCACCATACAGGAAAACCTCTCGGTGAATAAGGTCTCAACTTGAATTGGAAAGCAAACATCATTATTCAAGCTTCAAAATGTTTGTGGGTACCTAGACAATGTTATATTTGGCTCAGTGCAGCATGGAAAATATTGTGTATAAACAAAGCTGTCTTCATGTATGATGAAAAGTGCGTGGGGGCTTGAGGTGAGGCAGCAAGTGGGGCTGGCAGAGCGTGCCAGAGCTGAATGCTGGGGCCAGTTACCTCCCTTCCCTGCATCCTCCCAGGTGAAGCTCAGGAGATCTGAGCAGATCCTTCCCACCATGCACCAAGGCACGTATGTGGGGAGCATGTGCTTGTAAGCCACACTGGTGATGTCCTCCGAGGAGCAAACTTAGATGGAGGGCAAACTTCCCTTGCTCTTCATTCCCAAGCTAAAATAGACCATCAAAGAAAAGCAAAATTCTGACTCAGAATGCAGTTACAGTAAGTTGAGAAGCCAAGAATGCACCGATGTTGAAGACAGCTCCCAAATTCCTGTGGCTATTTCCCTGTGCAATAGTCTGAGGGGAAAAAAAAAGAAAGATAAAACAGACTGAGATGGTATTAACCCTGCAAATTCTGTAAAGTCAGGTTACAGGCTTTGCCAGTGAGTCTGAGAATCTCTTTATTGCAAAGGCCTCACAGAAATCCTGATCACCTTAAATTTAAACCTTCTCTCTATCTGTGGAAGAAGGAGTTTCCACAGAAAACAAATGTGTAAAGTAGGAAGAAGTGCATACAGAAGAGAGAAAAAGATAAGAAACAAGAGGAATCTAGACAAGTCCAGCTTAGGGGTGATACAGCTACGTCTCCAGTTGTGATGACAGACGGGAAAGCTGGCATCTCTGCAGAGTTGGAACAGATCAGGCTGGAAACAGGCAACTTTTTGGCTAGCCAGAGCCTGCATTTCTGACCTTACCTTCTGTGCTGCGTGCAAATCTGTTAAATACCAGAGCCATTAAAACCCAATCATGAGGGAAAGCTGGAATCAGAGGCATACAGCGGTTTGGCAGAACACTGCTTTCAAGAACAGTATCAAGAGTGGTGATATCTCTGACTGTGGGTTGCTGGATTGCAACATTTTGCCTGTTCCTGTTATTCCTGATAGGGATTGTAAAAGAGCTGGATAAAAACAGGTGACTTTGCCCTGCTGGACTCATTTCACATAATGATTATTGCTCAATGTGGATAAGAGCAAAAACATAAACGAAACTTTCTTCACTCAGAGGAAACAAAACACATNTCAAGAACAGTATCAAGAGTGGTGATATCTCTGACTGTGGGTTGCTGGATTGCAACATTTTGCCTGTTCCTGTTATTCCTGATAGGGATTGTAAAAGAGCTGGATAAAAACAGGTGACTTTGCCCTGCTGGACTCATTTCACATAATGATTATTGCTCAATGTGGATAAGAGCAAAAACATAAACGAAACTTTCTTCACTCAGAGGAAACAAAACACATTACATAGGATAATTTGAAGTACAAAAGGCACTTTTTTGCTTTCAGTTGGTGAAATCTGGATACCTTTAGCATGGTTTTGCTAAAGAGCCAAACTACAGATTTTCCTGAGCTTGTACCATTTCCCGAGGCTTATTTTTCATTACTCTGTAGGAGGGATGCAGGCCTCCCATTTGCTGCTGCTGAAGAAGGGCCTGGCCGCTTGGCTGGCTGAGCATGCAGGCAGGGCACTGCGGCCAGCTGCCTCACTGCTCAGCTGCAAGCAGCAGCCTTGTTTCACGTTGGAAGCGTTCTGTCTTCGCTGATGGCTCATCTCTTTACAAGCATTTCAGGGAAGCAAGCCTAGTGATAGGGCTGAGCAGATAAGCGACAACAGCCCTGTGTTCTTTTGAGCTTTGCTCATTCATTTATTGGTCTTGGGGGAAACACCAGGTCGGAATGTTTTGAACTCACCTGCCTGCGCTGCAGTTTGCCTGTTGGGAAGGGGATGGTAAAATCCCATTTATGTCTGGTTTGTTCCGCTTACTGCTTGCCTTGTGCTGGCACCAGAGGCTCCTTCACATGCACATTAGATGAGGTAATTTTACATGTATGGGCAGAAGTTTTACAAAATCCTGCCTGACTTCTTTGTATTCCTACTGCCACCTCACTGTGACCAAGCTGAGAAGACCTCGGCTGCCCACCCACCCTGTGGCTGGGGATAACTGGCTGCTGGTGTCTGGGGGCTCCCTCCCCATCAGCCATGCACACACAGCTCCTGAAAGCAACAACGGGCATTCTGTTGGCTGCAGCAGACTGTAGCTAAGGTCCCGATGTGCCAATGATTTGGGCACCTAATTTCTTCCTTAGCAAAATGCTAAGTTTCCTTAGCTGCTGTGAAGAGCATGGTGTTTTCAGAGGTCTTCCAATGCTGCCAAGCCTGCAGCAGTTTCAGCGTTGTGGGAACAGACAAGAAGGAAAATGGCAGGGACAGGAACCTGGTAGTGCACGTGTCAGATCACAAATGTGTATTTATAAATTAAAACCTTGACTGAGCAAACACTGCTGACACTGAGGTGAACTGCTGACCAATGCAGTGCCTGGCCCAGGCAGGCTGCAAAAAGCACACAAGTGAAATGTGTGCAGCTGAGTGCCCAGCTGATCCCAAATCCAGGCTTCTGGCTCGCAGATTCAGTGGGGAGCAGCAGGAGGGCTTGGAAGAGTGGAGGCTAAGGAAGGCTAAGGCTGCGTTCCAATTCCTCGCCTCTTCCTGTATGCCTGGATGAGAAAACGCCCTCATTGTTCTGCCTCAAAGTTCATAAAGACTTGGCACTCGTGCAAGTGCTGCTGAGACAGAAACTAGAAGTGACACGGGAGGTGGAATTCCCCCAGACCTACCTGTGGTAAACAGCCTCAGCTTCCCTGGGGCAGGAGAGCTCAGCCCAGCTGCCCTCTAGCCTTGCTGCTGTTGTTGATTTTTAAACTTTCCTCCCTCGAATGCCTTTCTTTGAAGCGTCTAGAGGCTATGACTTGTAAGCAGCCACTGAGGTTCCTTGGTTTGTTGGGCCCAGAGCAGAGGAGGCTGAGGGGAGGCCTCATGGCGGCCTGCAGCTCCCTACCAGGGGAGCAGAGGGGCAGGCGCTGAGCTCTGCTCTCTGGGGTCAGCAACAGGGCCTGAGGGCACGGCATGGAGCTGGGTCAGGGGAGGGTCAGGGGGGCGTTAGGAAAAGGTTCTGCACCAGGGGGTGGTGGGCATGGAAGAGGCTCCCCAGGGCAGCGGGCACGGCCCCGAGCTGCTGGAGCTCAGGGAGTGTTTGGAGACCGCTCTCAGACACAGGGCTTGGGTTTGGGTGGTGCTGTGTGGGGCCGGGAGCTGGAACTAGGTCACCTTTAAGGTCCCTTACAGCCCAAGGCATTCTTCTCACGCAGTGACAGTCCCTTGGATCCTGAGACAGACAGCAATGTTACTCATGGAAAGATTAGGTATTAACAGGAAAAGCACCTTCTGCCTTAACATGTTTTTCATCTGGAAAACAGAGAATTTTCATTATGAATCCTAGTATATATATTAACTTCTTAATGATTTATGTGCCCTGACTTGCTTAGAAAACCAGCTGGCTGGGGTCCCAGCTCTGGCTCTGAGTTACATTGGGTCAAGCTGAGGTAGGTGCCTGCAAGTAGTGTGCTCACTGCTACCACCACAGACAAATCGGAGCTGAGTTAACCCAGCTGCCCTTCACTGATTACGAGCGAGTAAACAAGCCTGTTGAGGAAGTTTTAGGAGGAAGAGCATGCAGCTGGGTTGGCTCTGCTGGGCCAACATGCAAATAGTAAGTGACTTGCTCTTCACAGTCCAGGAGATAACTGTTCTGAGCAGGCAGAAGAGAGCAGAATAATCTCTGCAGAGGACAAAGATGCATTTCAAAGTGACACCAGTTACTAAGTTACAATTAGAATTTACATTTGGAAGGCCCCAAGAGCTCGGATGGGTTGCTTATGCAAGTACGAGCATGCATCTGCCTCAAGACTACATATTAACATATCTTGCTGAAACTCAGAAACTCCCTTGGAAACTCCGTCAGGTGAGATTACCAGCCCCAGAAATCAGGCTGATTTAAAATAGAAGGGCTAAGCCCAAATTCATGCCAATAGCCTCATTTTAGTCTGAGAAAAAGGAATACTATAAATGGAGTCAGTCTATAATCCTAAATGAAGTGGTTCTAGGTTAGTACAATTGCAACATATGTAGCGGCCGTATGCATGCATATAGGTATATAATTTATAATACGTAATTCCTTGGAGTGGGCTTAAATATATACAGACACCCTATCTGTGTGCTGACCACTGTTGGGTTAACTTAAATCCATGATGTGTTCTCTAATTAATCTTTTCAGCACCTCTTTTTTTATTATTATTTTTTATTTTATTTTATTTTTTGAAGGATGGGGCTGAGTGGTGGGGCCCTGTAAGTAGATACTGAATGTATGCTTTGCAACCCACAGCATGTTTGTATGGCAAGGATGAAAGCGCTGGAGCAGATGATGTGACAGCTGGTAACCCAACGCAAAGTGTGTGCACGTGGCTTAATGGTGAAAAGTGTGAAAGGTAACTTATCTGACTGCTAAAATAACCCAAAGCTCAGATGCTGATAACACCAGGTGACGCTGCCTGCCACGGACACAGGCTCCTTTGGCAGCAGGCCTCTCAGAAGGGCCCTGCTCCATCATGCAGCCGCCTGTTGCCTTGTACATGCAATCAGCTGCCTTATGGAGCGCGAAGGAGCAGAAACACGGGGCGTGAGACCAAAAATAGCCCCATTTCCCCACGTTACTCTTGGGGACTGAAATGCAACAGTTCCTGGGGGCACTCACATCCTTCTGTAGATTTTGGAGACACTGCTGTGCCTTATTTTCATGCCTCCATGGAGGCATGTATAATTGCATATGAAGGCAATTGAAGGCCCTGAAAATACAGGGCTACACAGCCATGCTGCTGCATCCTTGGAGCAGCAGGGCAGAGTCATCCTTTTGGCCTGCAGGACAGGAACATGCACGGGCACTTACGGACAGCAAATGTGAGACCCAAATAACTGCACACACCCTAACGGGCTTGCAAATCTGAACTAACAGCTGAAAAAATCCTTGTGGTATGCCAAGGGCTGAAAGTGAATCATACTGGAACAGAAGAATTGCATTGGTGGTGGTTGTTGTTGTTGTTGTTTTTTGTTTTGTTTTTTCCAGGAAATCTCAGTAATCTCAGATTAGTGTGAACTTTGCACCTTGTCCATGTGTAAATTCATAAACCAAGGCCTAGGCTGCCACTAAGGTTTTGGCGCAGGTCCTACTACAATGCTTGTGCTTCCGTATTGTGTTTTTAAAACACGCTGCAGGTTTTCAAACAAGTCTTTGTTTTTAACGCTCCCTCTGCTGGCTATTGTGTGAATTATTATATATTAATTTCAAACCTGACTAAATTTTAACTGCAAAGAAGCTACTAAATTAATAGCAAAAAATTTCTTTTTTCCTCCACCACCCCCTGAATCCCACATCTCAATTGCACTGAGCATACTGCACCTATCCAGTGTTTGTGGGAGAGGTTTTTTTTCTATTACACCAATTATTACTGGTGTTTTAAATCCCGATACAAAATATGTTGTCCCTTTACTGAACTGTGCCTCTCCTGTATCCCTAGTCTGTCTTATAATTTTATGGCTGTGCTTTATAGAAATTCTCCCTCAAAAAAAGAAGGTTGTGATGGAAATATTTAGTGTTGTTTTTTTTATATAAAGCCAGTAAGAGTAATTAAAAATACAATTTCTGTAAAAACAGTTTTTAAGGAGAGACTGTAGGGTTTCTATTTCTTTTTCCTTCTGTTTTCTTTTTCCTGTCTTCTTGTTGAATAGCTGATGAACACTTAAAAATGCTGCAGAAAATCATGGTAGAAACATTATTTAAATTTACATTAGAAGTAGAAAGTTGTCTTGAGAAATGTTTATGATGTGCTGCCAACTATTTAAACAACATTTATGAAAGAAAAATGCCATTGGACTAGTGCCAGGAGAAAAAAAAAAAAAAGGGGAATCAAAAGCAAGCAGAAAACATGTTTTGCGCCTCTTCTGGAGATGAACAAAATAATGTGTGGTCCTGCTCCAAACAGGTTTCTCAGTGTGAGGTGAGGAGCAGAGCGCAGACAGGAGGGGTGCAAGTGAAGGGAACGGCCAGTGGGATGCCAAGGGGCTGATCTCTGTGGCAGGTTAATTGCACTGGATTGTGTGGGTTGGTCTCATCAACACAGCCTTGATACGTGTTTCTGCCTTCAGACCACCTCCTGCTGGTTTAAATACAGGCTTCCAGGTTTTTTGAATGTTTTTCCCAGGTTTTTTTTTTTTTTTTTTCAGCAGGGGAAAAGCTTTTTTTTCTTAGAAAGGCCAAGTGCCCTGCTAGACAAAATGGCAGACACACATGTTATGATATTGCAAAAGTAATGCTGCTCTGACCATTAGTAAATGAGAGAGAAGAGGAAGAAAAGGGGTAAAAATTCAAGAAGAAAGAAAAAACATGAAAGGAAAGCAAATAAGTATGGAAATTGAACTAGGATGTTCTCTGGATAAAACTGATTTCAAACATATAAATAATCTATGAGCAAATAAAAATCTGTTTATAGAGCAGAATGAAGAACATGAGCTCAGCTGCCTATCCTGAAAGAGACAGCAGCACTTGTGCAGCCATCGTCCATCATCCAATGCCAGCAAATGTAGTCAGCATTAATAATTTGACAGAAATCAAGCAACAGAAGGTCACGTTTGCAGACCATGGACACAAGCCAGGTTTCCTGCTTTGAAAACAACCACCTTGTTTTGATTCAGCATTTTTTGCAGGAACTATGTCATTGACCTCTGTTTAGTGAAAACTTAAATTGAAGATGTTGCACATCTAGGGAAAAAAAAAATCAGCAGTCTTGAAGGAATAAAACACAGATATATTTCACTTTATTTGTTCTTCATTTGGATAGCACATTTGAATCACACTTGCTAATTAGGTCTTATAAGATCTTCCCCCAGCACAGGGAAGGAAGCAAAAAACCAGTCATGCAGAATTTACTGAATGCATTTACATCAAGTATGTTGTACTTCGGGTTTTTGAACATCATAAATAAGAGAACGTTAAACCAGCTTCCAGATCATAGCAGCTTAAAAGGCTTCTCAGGTTAATCTACTTCTGATGTTTTTATTTGAAAAGTTTCTCATTAAGTTTAATAAAAGATTAAAAAATATACCCATGATACACCTAATTAAAAAATAGAGAAACCCAAACACTACAAAACAATCTTTTGAAGATAAATAATTCCTTTTTAGCTTGTAAGACTTAGAACCCACAGTGGCCCTTCTGCTTCGGCTAGGGATGCAGTCTTGCAGTTACTTGGATGAACGTAAGGAAATTCAAGTTATTAGTGATTTTTACGCACCATGAAACATCTTCAGTTTGGTCTGTGCTTTAAGAAATGCTCAACTCCCATTTCATTTATTGACTTAATTAACTTCATTTATTTCTGTGAATATTGGCCAAAGCTACTGGGAAGCTCCTAATACGGTTCCCACATCTGTGAAGTGGGATTCAAGTGACTATAGGTTCTGTTAAGCAGGCTTTTTCTTTAAAGATTATGAAGCCTAATTGTAGGAGGGGGAGGAAAAAAAAAAAAAA